>JAQIUQ010005894.1:147500-490000 GCA_030378365.1 Hybognathus amarus | reverse complement strand
AATTCTCAGAAAAGCATTTTCAGAGCAACAAATGACATCCTCATGTTTCATGTCGAATGATCATCCAAAAATCACCTGATAACAGACTGTCATGTTGTATTTAACAGCAGGTTTAGCAGTTAAAAGCTCGTCCCATAGGAAATTAGATCTCTGTAATAACTATTTTTCCTAGACAGCAATGAGATTTTCTTCAGGGAAAAAGACCCAATAGTGTCTCATGCATCTCATCTAGAGTTTTAGATCTCAACAAAGTCTAAAATAGTGTGAATTTTAAGTCAGAGATCTTATATTTGTCATCTAATTCTTTCAGGTGTAAATGACCCAAGGGATGCTATCAATGTCAATTTCAACTGAGAGTCATTGGAAAAACACATCTATTCTTATAATGCATTGCCGTTTCCAGCTAATATGAACACTAGTGGCAGTAAAACACCAACATTTATTCCTACAATGTAAAAAAATTATCGTGATTTTAACAGTAAAAGACTGCAAAAATGCTACAGTGAAAAACTGTAATTGGTAAACAGAAAGTTTCCTTACTATATATGGTAAATAACTAATATAATGTAATTTTACTGTAAAATACTGTTAAATTTACAGTTTTTGGAAGTGAAAAAGAAGTCATTGTGTAATTTACAGTGAAAAAATGTAAATTGACATTCCCATAATTCCCTGTGTGACACTTCACATTTAATGTATTTTAACTGTTTTTTCATAATTTTCTTAGTTTTTTTCTAATCAGTTATGTACATTAGGGTTTTATGTTACATTTAATGTTGCTAAATTAATACTTATTGCATTTTTTAAATTTCAACATGTTACCATGATGGTGTTTAATGTTTGTGTGAATGACACTGTGCAGCTTCTACATAATAGTATGAACTTTCTTGTGGAAGATCTGATTATGATGAGCTTTGATTGATCATTTGATTTTCATTACGGCCGTGATTGTTGGCAGTCAGTGTATTACAACTGAACAAAATGGATATTAATACTTCAAAAGGTCAGTAAATTAACATTATATCAGATAATGAAATACTGTTTATTGCTGTAAAATTAAATCCGGTCAGTGTATGTAAAACCTAAAATGGTGCTACCGTATTTTTAACAGGAAAAGCTGCCAGGGTTTTCCTGTAAATTTAACGGATTTTTTTTACAGTGTAAAGTTAAAGAGGCAGATTATTGATTATTAAACACTTATTTTCACACACAGATCTTTTTACAATACTTTTATGATCTCAAACCACTTTTACCATAGTGCATGATTTGTAAACTAATTCATTTTAAAGTTTGCATCACATAACCAGCTTTTCTGACGTCTGTTGCTCAGAATTACGATGTGAAGCTCTTGGATGTGAGTCACGGTAAAAGAGCTCAAAGACTAGAAGCATATAGCCTACTAAAATGCATGGTTCTTCAGCAAATTCGTTTTTTTTTTTACGTTTGTTTCAGTTATCACTTTCGGTAAGTTTAGGGTACATTCACAGGACAACGATGAACTAACGTTATGAAATCGATCCTTGTTCACATGGATCCACAAAAACAACTATAAACACTGCCAGACAAGTAGTTGGCAATGTCATTTGTAAAGAAAGAAGTCACAGTTTTCACCGATTCACGTTTCTGTAGTTTACACGAAGACGATAACATTATAAAAAATTAGCATTTTTAGGTCACCAAAATGCTTTTGTCATGTAATTGAACGACCAAACACATAAAACGTTTTTAGCTTTTAGTTTAAAACGGTGTCGTGCACATGGCCCCTTTGTGTAGGCAGCATGCAATTTTCAAATGCAATAAAACCTTTTAGCATCACATTTTAAAGGTACAATATGTAAGAATTTTGTAATAAAATAGCCAAAAAGCACTTGCACAATGTGATATATTTCCTGCAGTTGTGTACTTACAATATCCCAAAAGTCTCCAAAGATTTTGTTATTTCAGAGAAATAAAAAAAAACCAGCCCAATTATTATTCCAACAGTGTAGAAGTTATGAGTGCTTGTTTTCGAAACGATTTAAAAAATAATTGCAACTTTTTAGCCTTTTTTTTTCTTGCACAATTCTGACTTTTTAGGCAATTGCAAGTTATAACTTTGCTTTATATCACGCAATTCGGAGATGTAAATGTACAATTGCAAGAAAAAAGTTTGAATTTCGCAACTACCTTTAAGCTTCTATAAATAGTAGCCCAATTTCACGGGAAAATCACAGACTTGGCAACCCTTCTGTAGCTATGTGCAACAATCATCTGTTTCAGAGAAGCCTATACATTTTAGTGCCACTCACTGGACATTTCACTTTGAAAGAGTCGTGAAACTTGCAAGAAGCGACGTAATATGATTTTGCTGAAGTAAAGCCACAAGCACTTTTCCCCAGATGAACCTGGGTTGTCTATTTTGCATGTCAATATTTTACTCATCTGTGTCTTTTTGTGTCTCCCAAGGTATATTTAAGAAACATCGTCGATATTTAAATCGACTCAGCCGTGAAACAGCAATAAACCGTTCCTCTGGGATCTCATCAAATGTGTGGCACAACTTCTACCCTGACCTTAATGACCTCTTTGTACAAGTGAGTTCAGCTTCATCATAAGACATTTCATCAGTCCATAAATTTGCCTTGGAGATGCATTCCATGAAAAACCACAGAGTATGTGATGCATCTCATCCGACGGCCAAAGATCACAGGCTAGTGAGATTAGCATAAGATACGATTTCATTGGTCGTTTCAGCCGCCCAATCAGTTTCTTTTCCTGATCGTGAGAGTAGAGTGGCTGGACACTTCCACGGTCCAATGGCAGAGCGTTATAGGGAGGTTCTGTTCACCTGAGCGGCGTGTCTTTCTCCCTGGGGCGACTGCGCCACTCCAGAGGGAAACCACATCCTATCCATTAGGTTTAATGATGTTCTGACTCCTGCTCCGGGCGGCAGATTGGGCCAAACCACAGACACATTAACCCCCTGCTTCCCCCAGCAATTATTTTACTCCTGGGCTCATTGTTGTAAACAAAGCTTCACGTGCCATCGCTGAGCTTTTAATGAGGATGCCTTTAAAGTGTTTTCTTTTCCACCTTAACGACTCAACCATGTTTCATTTCAACATCAACTTTGACTCGGATGTTAACTCGGGAAAAGTAAAAATAGACTGAAACAAGTGTTCAATAAAGTATACAGAAGTAAAATGAACTTTAGCTCGACATTTTCTTTTCTGCTTTGCTGGTTTCGAATTCAAACACCAAAATACGTTTTTGAAGGTGTTTGCCGGTAGTTTGATTTCATAACATTTCAGTCCATTATTGTATACTATGAAAAAAAATAATCGTGATATTAACGGTAAAAGACTGTAAAACTGTTAATTGGTTAACAAAGTTACCGTACTATATACGGTAAATAACTGTGATATAATTTTACCATAAAATACCTGTTAATTTTACAGTTTTTGAAATTAAAATGAACAACTCATTGTTTAATTTAGAGTGAAAAACCCATCAATTGACATTCCCACAATTCGCTGTGTGACATTTCACATTTTTGTTGAAAAAAGTATGGTTTCTCATAGGTTTCTTTTTTTTTTTTTTGATGATTGATGGTTGTCAGTGGTACAAAACAGATATTAATTTATCAAAAGGTTGCTTTTTGATAAATTAAATTAATCAACATTTTATCAGAAAATGAAAATACGATTTACTATTGTTAATTTTAAGTTAAGTCGTAAAACCAATAATGTTCCTACCGTATTTTTAACGGTAAAGTTCTGGCAACCACAGCTGCCGTTTTTTACCGTAAAAATTTACGGTTTTATTTTTTACAGTGAAGATGGTAGTGCTCCATCATCAACATTACTACATTTACCTGATTTAATTCAAGTCAAGCTATGCTGCAATTAATTTCACAGTCATGATAGATATGTATCAGTCATAAGATAAAAGGCAACATATCACAGGCAGCAGCTGAATTGACAGGTTTGTGTCTCTTTTGACAGTCAATTTGAGTTTTTTCATCTCCTGTTGCCCCCCACTGGTGAAACACGGCACTGCTTGAGCTTTTCAATCACCACATGCTGAGAGACAGCAGTGAAGGCATTATATTCACCATCATTTTGTTTTTCCTCTTCTTCTTTAGTCCGATGGCTTTAAAAGTGAAGCTTGAAGAAAATGTTTGTGTGCCTTTCAGCGAAAATTTGTAAGTAGTTCACTTTTTACATAAAAACCAATTCCAAAAGATTGTTTGTGTTTATTAGCATGAATGACAAAAAAATTAAATAAAAAATAAAATATATATATATATATATATATCTTGAAACCGTTATATATTTCCACACTGCTTGTGTATAATGTGAAAATTGCATGCTGTTAATATGGGTGCACAAAGCAAAGGTCAACATAAAATTACATTTACTAACCTTTTGACTAATGTATTTTCAAGTAAAACAACATATTCAACAGAAACAAGATGCAGATCTTGATTGTATGAATCCAGAATTAATTGGAGAGGCAAAAGTGTCAGAAATATTAAATAATTAAAATAATAATAATACATTTAAAAAAATCTTAAATCAATATACGCTTATTTGAGAGGGAAAATGACTGTAGATATGAAGTCTTGTTTTCTGAAAAAAATAATCAGAATTAAGTGAACTTGCATTAAATAAATATATATTTAGTAAGAAAAATATTGTGTTTTGCCTCTGAATTAAGTTTAATTTTCTTATACCATTGTAAGATATGTTTTAAGAATAAACTCCATTTATGATCCATTTATCATAAATCAAGAGTTAATATCTTAATATCTAAGTAAATTATTCTTGATTTAAGTATTGCAGACATTTTTTATTCTCTGCATCAGTTTATTTCGAAAACCATGTTGTACCATTGATAATATGAGAATAGTTGTGTTGCATGCGGACGCTCTCTCTCTCCCTTCTCATCCATTTTGGCAGCCCACCTAAACCTCCACTAGGAAAAAGTTCCAAATGCCAAATAAACAATCAGCACGGTCAATTTAAAAGTGACACCTTTTATTGTTTGTGTGGGTGTGTTTCTACATGAAAAAGCTGTAAAGTTGTTGCGCACACATTTGAGTTAGTGTGCATGTGCGTGGATGCGTGATGCATGGATGTGTGTGACTTTGTGGTCCGCATTTTCCAGCACGCTCTAGGTATGTTCCTGCTGAACCCCATCCTCCGTGCCTTGCTAAATGCGGCATTAGCTGTAATTGCATGCAGAAATCCTTATCTTGTACTTGAGATGGGAGGCCTTGGCCGCCAGCCTCTCGCCACAAATACCAATTACAGCGTTCTCTATGTCAGGCCGTAGAGATCCTTTCTGTGAGTGAACGGCACACACTTTTCCCCAGGAGAGGCCTGCCAGGAAGCCGTGTAAAAGCCTGCAGTTGATAATGTCTGTTTTGCTTGCTCCACAGCACAGATTGAGTCACCTCATCGGCCAAATAAACTCGTTTTTAGCTTTTACTGTACAAACACCCTTGCTTTTATACGGGTTGGACTGTATTTGGAGCATCACAGAATGTTAGATATGTTACGGAGCGCCTAAAGGGACATGGTGAAGGAATAACAAATTAGATGGGGAGGAAGATATATTTGTCAATGCTTTTGCATTCCATTCGAGAAACTTTGCATTGGCTTGCAAAGAACTATGAGCACCTAAAGGGACTTGTAATGGAAAGAATATGAGATGGGATGAAAAGTATATTTGGTTACACTTTACTTGAAGGGGTGTGCATAAGACTGGCCTGACACCTTGATAACTATGACATGATATGTCATGAATAAAATAGGGTTTATACATGTTTATGAGTGACAACTGTCATTAAATGACTTTCGCTCGAATAATGACATTTTGAATGCAAATATGACATTGTTTAAGATGTTATGACATCTTGACATAAACCAATACATCATAACCTGTCTTTTTGTCATGACAACTTGACATTAAATGAAGTTAAACTGTCATGTGGTTGGCTTTGACATTGGCTGTCATGGCCATATAACTGTCATGAATATTTTCGTGACCTCAACTGCAGTGGTACTAATTGAATTTGTCATTAAAAAGTTTTAATGGCTTCATGACAGACAATGTCATATTTGCATTAAAAATGTTATTATTGAGCGACAAGACAGTTGTCACAAACATGCATAAAACTTCCTTCATATTCATAATGTCATGTCATGGTTATGAAGGTGTCATGTCAGTCTTATGCACACACCTTCAAGTAAAGTGTTACTGTATATTTCAATGGTTTTGCGTTCGCTCACAAAGTTCGCAGAACTTCTTTGCTAAATAAATAATCATTTTTATATTTCCCTTTTCTGTCTTAACATTGTTCCGCATTCAGCGAAACCAAAGTCTGCAATGGAGGAAACCGAACATTAAAGGGACAGTAATCATATTAGGTAAGAAGCATTATTATATTTCTTTCTTCTTTACCAATTTCTATTGCATGTATGCTTTAAAGTGAAACCAATCCCAGAATGCAATGTGATTGTGAAAGAGGCACAATTTTGATTACATCAAAGTTTTTGTATTTTTTTAAATGGGTCATGAACTGGCTTTTTAAATTTTATTATCTTGTTCTCTGAGGTCGACTTATGACGTTCGCTTGGTTATTGCATTTAAAAGCATCAAAATGAATAAGTAATAGGCTGTTTTGTACCCTAGTTTTGAGCCTAGCTGAAAAACACTTGGTTTTTATGAGTGTCTCACACTGAAGACTTGGAATTAAACGCCCACTGCTGTGAGTTGATAACAGTTTTGCATATTATAATGAGTTTCGACTCACCCGTCGATGCACTTGGGGAAATTGTTTTGAAAACGTCCAATGTTGTAACATGGCAACCGGAATGATTTCGCCCATACTTGTTCGAGCCAGAGTCTGTGTGTTGCACAATTCCTGTCAGATCATCCAATCATCCTTCTATTATGGATCAATATCATGGATAGAGACATAGAAAAGAGCTGCATAGTTTTGCAATAAATAATAATAAATAAAATTATAAATATTTTAATTGCAATTAAATTAGATTTGTGTGTGGCAGCTGCATGTACAAATATTATTATTAATAATAATAAACAGTAATAATAATTCAAATGAGCTTAAAATAAAAAATTAAAGGGTTTGCATTAATAACAGGCCATATTTTTAATAAATAAACAAGTTATCATTCATAGTAAACTAAATTTTAAACATTTTAAATTCCAACATTGTTTGTGAAAGTCTAACAAAGTTAAATGTATAAATAAATACTCAAACCTGAAAAGTTGCTGGCTCCGTTTTCAATTGATTATCATTGTACACTTGGCCGGCTTAGTCTGTAACACTCTGTTACAACCAACCCCGCTGTGTATTACATATTTAAGTCTAGCTAACAGTCGCTAGGAATTGCTGACATGTTTCAAAACGTGCAAAACGGCAACAAGACAGTGATTAAGGCAATATAAAGTTAGATTTGGAAGTATACACCCAACTCAGAAACCGAAAAAAAAACCTATGATGGAAAAAATACTTCCATGGTGTCAAAACACTCTTTGTCCAGTATCTTCATGAAATATTATCAAATCTTTTCCGAAATCTGAACTATGTAAGTAGTTAGGTTAGGTTGTGCCCGTGCTCCCCTAATGATGCAAAAAAAATCATCTTTGATTACAGGAATAAATTACACTAACAATATATTCAAATAGAAAGCAGTTATTTTAAATTGTAACAAAATTCACAATATATAGTTTGTACTGTATTTTCTAATCAAATAAATGCAGCGTTGGTGAGCATAAAATACATAAAATCTTATGGACATCCAAACTTATACAGTAAATCACTAAGTATTTTTTCTAGCATTGCCTCCTGCAAATAACACATGTGATGACTTAATGATGAGTTCTGAATGAGTTCTGGTTGCTGCAGATTGCTGTCAGTATGAACCCTTGGCACAGGTTACAGATAATTAAATTGGCCTTGTCAGATAACGTCAGCAATCCTTTCAACTGAGATGTAGCTACTGTAAGACATCCAAGTTTAAATCGGGATGTTAAACAAACAGGCCCTTAACGCTGCTTATTGAGCGAGAGCGCGTGGAAGACTGAGGCTTCATTGAGACAGAAGAATGCAATAACACAGGTTAAAAACGCTCTCTCTCTGTCTAGATCACTTATCTGCCCACCCAGGCTCTCCTGAGACCGGCGAAAGCGTGTGGCACGTCTGCCAACAGGCCCGTAAGGCTCAATGTGTCCACTTGTGTGATCGTGTACTGGTTCAGAGTGATGTAAAGAGACTGACATCCAAGACAAACATTTCCCTTCTGAACCATGTGTTGGTGTAGTTTAGTAGTAACATGAGTTTCACTTGATCTCAACAAATGCACTGATATTAATAAGTAAAAGGCTCATTTATTAGCTGGCTGACAGATTTTATAGACAAAATGCATTTCTCTTAAAGGGATAGCTCACCTAAAAGATGAAAATCCTGCCATCAATTGGGCTACTCTATTTAATCTTTTCATCATATAAAGCGTTCGAGATCTCTTCAGAAAATTTGGACTAAACCGCTCAATCCATATGGCATTAAGTTTTACAATCTCTTTAAAACGTCAAAGTGGTAGTTGCATGGCTATTCAATGGAGATCTCAGATAGATCTTAGATTTCATGAAATATCTTTTTTTTTGTGTTTCAAAGATGAACAAAAGTATTACGGGTTTGGAACGACACGAAAGGACGAAGTAATTAATGACAATTTTCATTTTTTGGGTGGACTATCCCTTTAAGTCACTAACATCAACACTGTAAAAAAATATTTTTCTTTTGTCAAATCAACTTAAATAAGTTATATAGTTCAGATAACATAATATTTTGAGTTTCTGATGATTAAATCCATCTCCTTCATTGTATTAACTCAATTTTTCCATTTCAATGAACTTAAAATTTTAAGGCAGCCAGGTTACTTTATTTTTTTAAGTTAAACCAACAGTATTTTTTACAGTGAATGTAGTGTTGCTTCTCAAGTAAATTCTAGGTATTATAACTTGACAATAAGACAAAAATACTTACGTTTTTTGTATCTATTTTATTCATTTATTTATAATTTTGCACTGTACCCCATACTTTTTTTAAAGAAACGTATACTTTTAAATAAGGATGCGTTGAATTGATTAACAGTAAAAAATGTTTTACATTTGTTACAAAAAATATTTCAAATTAATGCAGTTCTTTTGCGTTCCATTCATCAAAATGTCCAGAAAAATATATAGCAAAAAATATTAAGCAGTGATTTCAACATTTATAATATTTTCTTGAGCAGTAATATCAGCATATTAGAATGATTTCTGAAGGATTGTGTGACACTGAAGATTGGCGTAATTGCAGGAATAAATAACAATTTAACATATATTCAATTAGAAAACAGTTATTTTGAATTGTAATAATATTTCAGAATATTACAGTCCTTATTGTATTTTGATCAAATAAAGGCAGATTAAGGCACATTACAAAATAAAACAGACTATGACAAGATTTTGCAATGTTTCAGTGAAACCAAAAAGGATAAAGTTCATTAAATTGATTTATTAATCATTTGTAAACAGAAAGCTTTTTCTCAGCACATAGCCTACTTGTATTTATCACCTTGAACATTGCACGACCATTCCTGCAGGGTTCATTGGGTTTGTTGATGCTTTTCTGTGCATGATGAACAGATTGAGGAGAAGTTCATGCTAATATCCCGCCTCAAACACGACAGCCCCTTCACGACAGCATTGCCTATTCAACAATCATCAAAGTCAGTTCCACACCCTGTCACTACTGTGAAGCACAATATTAAATCATTATTTTACGACCCATCATTTTTTGACCATGAGACTGTCGTTTCCTGCCTTTCACAGCACAGCAGAGACGGGATGAGGCTGACGGAGGCGAAGGGTCACACAAGCAGATGTCATAAGGTATTTGGCTTTCCATGGATCTCTAGCTTTGCATTAGAAGAGGTTTTGTAGGATTGCTCTTCAAATCAATGATTTGTTCACAAAAGAATGCGAACAAACAAGATTTGCGCCATCAGTTTCGTGCACGCGGTCGGTTTGAAGGCCGCAACGATGCCCGCCATCCAAAACATGCTCCATAATGCTTCTTTGCGTGTGGACATTGGGCATCATTTTCCTTCTCTGTCCAGATTTTTTTTCGCATGTCTAAAGCTAGACCAAAGTCTGCCATGGAGGAAGCCGATCCCAAGCTATTGCCTTAGAACGTTTTGTATTAATGTTATTTCTGAATGTTCTCTGAACGTTCCAAAAGTTAAGTTTTTAAATGATTATTTGTTATAGGAACTTTAAAGAGATAGTTCATCCAAAAGTGACAATTCTGTTGTTCTAAACCTTTATGAATTTCTTTCATCTGCTAAACACAAAAGAAGAAATCTTGAAGAATGTTGGTAACCAAACAATTAATGTGCCCTATTGACTTCCATAGTTCCATTAATAAACACCATAAATATCCAGCCCGCTCTCATCCCAAGGCGTCATATAGGTGACGCTTTTGAAATTGTGTCAGACGCACATTTCACCCTTTGGCGTCAATATGAGATGCAGATATATGTGGCCCAGAAGGTGCCTCCTAGTGGTGTAAAACTAACACTACACCAGACCTAAACCTACCCATAACCAAAGCGTGTTATATTGACGTGAAAGGGTCGGATTCAGACACAATTTCAAAAGCGTTACCTATATGACGTCAATTATATTGAGAATGCATTGAAATATCCCATACTACATTTAAACAGTAATGTATATGATGTGTTGAGGCATGTTAGTCGAAAGGAAATTAAAAAGGAAATTTCTTCTCCCCGTAATAACTAAAACTACTTTTCATCATGTAGGCCACATAGACTATTGGCTAATATTAACCAGTATACAAATAGCTATTCATCCATTGTTTTTGGCTTTTGTTGTTGATAATACAACCTTAAAGGGATAGTTCACTCTGTAATTAATTTTTTATATGTTTTAGCTTACCTCAAGGGCATCCAATATGTAGGTGTCTTTGTTTCCGCGGTAGTTTCAATTTTGACATTTTTAGGTCAAACCGTTCTTGTCTGCCAGTCATATAATGGAGGTCTATGGTCACCACCTCAAAGAGCATGCACAGAGAAGTCCAAATTAAACATGATTTAATGACTCGTAAATGTAAGTACACATTGATGGCCTAAGACACGAAACGAGCGGTTTGTGTGAGAAAACGAACAGTAATTAGGTTGTTTTTACCTCTTGCTACCACATCCACAAAGCGCCCGCGCCTTCAAATCACTTGGACGTGGCTGTGATTACAGGAGGTAAAAACGATATAAATACTGTTCGTTTTCTCACACAAACCGCTCGTTTTCGTGTCTTAGGCCATCAGTGTGTACTTACATTTACGAGTCATTAAATCATGTTTAATTGGGACTTCTCTGTGCATGCTCTTTGAGGTGGTGACCATAGACCTGCATTATATGACTGACAGACAAGAACGGTTTGGCCTAAAAATTTAAACTGCGGAAACAAAGACACCTACATCTTGGGTGCCCTTGAGGTAAGCTAAAACATATCAAAATAAATTTCAAAGTGAACTATCCCTTTAAGGTCAGTGAGTTGAACTTGATAATCATGAAAAAAACATAAAATACGCTAAATTTCAGTTCCTCGCACAAACCAACTGGGACGTTAGAATTTAAGGTGCTTGTTTACTTGTTTCAGTGAATACTTACATTTAAGTCTGAAAGAGAAAAGGCTCAAGCCCACAAATCTTCCAGTATATGACATGGTTAATATAGATGATAGGTAAAATGATTGCAAAACCATCCCAAGTGGTTTTTGAAACCTGACAACTTCCAATGGAGCGAGACCGAGGCTGCAAGAGCGAACGGCTGCTGTTCGAGACGACACGCCTGCATGCTCTTCCCTGCATCCTGCATTGCGTGACAACCACGCTTTTATTAGTGGGTGAAAGTTTAACACACTGCACATCCACTGCATCGTTCACTGTGCTTTGCTTTCCATTCGTGATTTCCATGCTTTTACTGCCACACCTGTTATTTGCAAAGCTGCAACAACAAGTGTCAGTTCTGGTTCATTCACGGCAGATTCTTGTAAAAGGAGCATCATTTTTGCGGCAGCATCTTTGTTCAAGCAATTACGGCACTATTGTCAGTTTTAGCTCCATTAATTTTTCGCATTTTCCACTTCCGAACACAGAGCCTCCTCTTTGGTAATCATTTGCACCTTTTAAGAATCACATGTCCTGCACGATTTACTTTAATTTTATTATCCAGCTTCCCTCGTGGCTGCTCCCCTGCTCTCTTTGATGTTTCACTCGCTTGCTTTATTGTAATGGAGTTTGGTTTATTTTGCGAGTTGAAAATTGCCCCCAACAGGACCGGCTTGTTTACGCCTTGAGGATTTTCACAGGATTGAATTTCAATGAGAGTTTATCTTCACTTCATTTTAAGGAAAAGAGATCTTTTACAGGATCAGCAGCCCTCAGGTCAAACCCAGAGTCCACAAAACACTTACAAATGCACATCAAACCAACATCACAGTCCATTAATAACCCCAGTACAGGACTCTTTAACTTTTGGCAAATGTGCAGGAATGATCATTTAGAGAGAAGAACATTTAATGGTTCAAAATTACACGACATGTCACGCAGCATAGACAGATGTGTGCTAAAAACAAAAGACCGTGCCAGGGGAAAATGGTAATAGGATCAAGGGCAGGTTTATGGGTATCTCTTTAAAACATGCCTGAGTTATGTTTCTAATGAAGCCTGTTTAGGGTGATTATTTCATGACCATTTCCCATTTTCCTCGTGATTCTCAATAAATTATGTATTCATAAAGGTGCTAGTCGAATTCTGAGCTTGACATCTGTAGTTGAAAGAAGATTTTAGAAAATTACAGACGTTCTCGTTTTGATTATCTTGGCTAGGAATGGCGAGCGGCAAACAGACACTAGTGTGGTGGTAAAGATCTTGGCTTGTGGTCAGCATCATGTCTGAGCAAGACACCTAACCTGTCTCTGCAGGACACGTGCTCTAATTTTGCAATTGACACAAATCATCATCACACAAACTGGTTTTGCTCTAAAACCCAGATTTTACATTGCACAAGTTGTTCCAAACCTGTATGAGTTTTTCTTCTTTAGCTGAACACAAAACTGAACTGTTTAGTTACCCATATTCTTTAAAATATCTTCTTTTGTGTTCAGCTGAAGAAATAAATGCATAGTGTAATGTTTTAATGATTTATAAATTATTTAATACATGTAAACAAAAAATAGGAACTGGAACAGACTGATCTCATGGAATGGTCGTATGTATGACACGCGCTATTTATGATTTCCATTTTTGGCGTGCTATCAACACGCATAATCGCTTTTCAGCGTGTTTATGAATGCCGTTGACTTAACGTTATTACTGTATATGAAGAGTTCAGATGCAAAAGCCTCTAAGTGCCATTTGAAATTTTCTTCTAAAATGACTATTTTTAGCAAGCTTGTATATTTGAGTTCAGTAATTTCACTTAAATGGCAATGAACATTACCTATTAATTGTCATTTAAGTGACATTTCAAATGGCATTTAGAGGCTTTTGCATCTGAACTCTTCATATATATATATATATATATATATATATACATGCGCTCCTCACACTCTTAGAAGAAAAGGTTCTATATAGAACCTTAACAAGGTTCTGAAGTGCTACGTATTTCGGAGTACCCCTAAAATGCAATGCATGAATCGATCACAAAATTCAAGATATGGGGGTTAACCAAAATCTGAATTAATCAATATGCACACGAAGAGTGACATTTCAGTTTTTATCCTTCAAAAATCAGCATGATTAAAATGGGATATTATAGTTACCACAACAGTTTAATAAACAATAATTTAATTACAACTGCAAAATGTTGCAGAATAATGTAATATATGAATGAATAATAGCCTATAAAGAACCTTTGTGACAAAAGGGTTTTTTCTTGTCGTTATCATCATTTTTTGCATAAAAGATCCTTTGCAGTTGACTAAAGAACCCAATGCTACATGTATAGAACCCTTTTTCTAAGATTGCAGATGTAGATCTTCATTTTGCTTCGTTTCACTTGGACATTTAACAGTGTGTACATAGATGCGGAATACACACGGACGTTTAACGGCGTAGAGCATACACGCATACACTTGGATAGCTCAAAATGCATATAGATAACATGCCACTTGACTTGAAAGTGGCAGTGTATGTTTATGCAAAAGTCATGTTGACTGGAAAGTGTGAGTTTAGTCTATTTGACTTTTTTGCCTTAAAGTTATCTGTACTCAAACATTTAAATTAATGCAATAAAAATTCCACATTAGGTCAACTCAATTTTATTGAGTTGACAATTTACCCATTACTCAATTAAACTGAGGGAATCACTTTCCTCAAATCATTTAAGTACTCTCAACTTATTAAGATTTACAGTGTACAGGTTTGGAAAAACTTGAGCGTGAGTAAATGACAACAGAATTTAAATTTTTGGGTGAATCATCCATTTAATTTTATTTAATGCAGTCTTGGTTTTATTTACTTTAACCTTACATAGTTTTGACATCTAATTTGACCATTTTGACTGTTGAATTTGCATTGTAGAATTTGATTGGGACGCACAAACTTTGACTTATATATCAGGATAAATGTTGCTCCCCAAACTAAGATGCATTTTATCATTTGGATTTAGCATTGTTTTTTTGCGGTCCAGCTTTTGGGTCATGACACTCCAGTTGAGAACCATTGAGCTTGACTGTTTGGTTTACATTATGGGATACATGTTCTAATTTCTCCATTAGGTTGAAATAGGCCTCAGCATCTGAAAGGACTGCGTCTGGAATGACCGTGTTGACCTGTGTCAGGCCATCAGAGTGCCTTTTAAACGCTAATCTGCTATGGTGGATTATTTTCCCATTCTTGGGTGTTTTTCCCAATCTCTCTTTACGAGGGACTGGAAATTATTAGGAAAATGAGTCCATTGTGAGGACTACACCAGCCTCGTGTTGAGCGATGACAGAGACTGTAGCCTCATTCATCAAGCTGTTCCTCTCTCCCCTTGCCATCAAATTAAACACAAATGTGTAGTGAACAGGCACAGAGAATGGGGAAAGAGTGCCATACGTGTACCCATGATGCTCTAGTGCTTTGTTGCTTGCTGGAGTTCAGTGAGATCATTATTTCACTTCGATTTCCGTGTTTTGCCAAAAAAACGAACGATTGGCAGTTAGTTGTCTTTTCATCGGCAGCAGGATACATTTTTATGATGTTTAAGAAGAATTTTAGGTCATGACTTTTATTCCTCATAACCGTAAGAAAGGTTTCTTTCTCAAACAATCAGGTTGAACCGCATCATTTCCCACCAGCGATGATGCGACCAATCATCAGGGCGATGACTGTCTGGCCGGTCGCATTAATGAATCCCAACCGCGGATTAGCACAGCGATCCAGCGGTCACACGGCGAGGACACGCGAGATGCCATGGAATGTGCGCCCCGGCCCATCGCAACCAGTCTCGCTGAGCTCCATCGTCTTTTTCCAATCCAGACTTCATTGTCTTGGAATGTTTCCGCCACACGGTCGCGAAAACACTTTCCTTCCCACATCACTTAAGTGACTCCTCTGAACTTACATTGTTCAGAATTGGTTTCAGCACCAGCTAATCATTATCAGCAGTACTCCGTGTAGAACAGCGGGCTTTTCCTCCTTTTAAACAAATGTGTTTTTGCTGTGCGCTCAATGAAAGTGATGCTTTGGGAGTTATTTATGAAACGACTTGATCAATTAAAGGAGTAGTTCACTTTAAAAAAAAAACTTTTGCTGATAATTTACTCATCCAACATGTCATCCAACATGTCCATGTCTTTCTTTCTTCAGTCGAAAAAGAAATTAAGGCTTTTGATGAAAACATTCCAGGATTTTCTCCATATAATGGACTTCAATGGGAACCAAACGGTTCAAGGTCCAAATGAGAGTTTCAGTGCAGCTTCAAAGGGCTTTAAACGACACCAGACGATGAATAAGGGTCTTATCTAGCGAAACGATCGGCCATTTAAAAAATAAATAAAAAAGTTTAAGTTTTATAAGCACAAATGCTTGCCTTGCTCTGTTCTGTGATGCGCGTTCGTGACTTCCTGTTCGAATTCGTTCATCAAAATGAACAAATCTTTTTTCGAGTCATGACTCGAAGGGTCCTGAATAAGACCCTTATTCATCGTCTGGTGTCGTTTTAAAGCCCTTTGAAGCTGCACTGAAACTCTCATTTGGACCTTGAACTGTTTGGTTCCCATTGAAGTCCATTATATGGAGAAAATCTTGGAATGTTTTTATCTAAAAACCTTAATTACTTTCGACTGAAGAAAGAAAGACATGGACATCTTGGATAACATGGGGTGAGTAAATTATTAGCAAAAGTTTTTTTTTAAAGTGAACTACTCCTTTAATGGACAAATCTCGTATTGGGTTGGTTGACCAACAGCAACATTTATTGTTTATTGTTTGGCTATGTGGCACTATAACATGATGTCTTTCCTCAAATATAGAGCATTTAATGCAAATTCTAATGTTTCTGAGCCAAAACATAGTCTGAAAATTTAGGTTGTTGCCACTATCAGGCAATGCATTTATTTTTTAAAAGTCATCATTAATCCTAGTATCAGGGAATGCTAATATTAGCAACTTACACAAGGTCATTCCTTTCCTCAGCAAATTTTCAAATCTATTTCTATATTCATCCTGAAAAAAAAGTATCACAGTTTCCACAAAAAAAAATATTAGTTTTCACCATTGATACTGCTAAGAAATGTTTCTTGAGCAGCAAATCAGCATACTAGAATGATTTCATTTCTATATCCAGCCTAGTTTTCAGAGGAATGATGTCCACATATTTCAACGCGCTTTCTGTTAAACACACTTGACTTATGGATGAATTGCATCTTGTGCAGGATATTAGGAGAAAGATGACCCCATGAGCTTCAAGTTTCCAGAGGGACGCTTGTTCTTCTCTCTTTGCTTATTCTGATACAATTAGAAACAGATGCAGAAAGAATAATTTCAGGTACCATTGCCAATCACACTGTGAAGAGTGTAGTCCCAAATGACAGGGTAATCCGTCACAGGTCAACATGACTGATAGACAGGGATCACGGCATGGATCAAATAGCACACTGTAATATTGCATGTCTCTGTGCTCTACCTGTCAGTTCTGGCACAGTGTTTGTCAGCACAATAGTTGGAGATGAAGCAGCTTGACTCGAGTTGAAATACCAAATGATTTAGCTGAAGCTAAAACAGTTTCTAGTACATGGGAAAAGTACTAGATATTTACATTTATGAGGTTTCAGGTGATGCTGTGTTGACAAGGCATTGCTAAGGTGTCCTAGGTGATTTTTAGGGTGTTGCTATGCGGTAGCTAGGGTACATGAGGTAGTTTTCAGTGCATTGCTACACAGTTGCTAGGGTGTCCTAGGTAGCTTTCAGGGTGTTGCTACAGTATGTGGTTGCTATGGTATTCTAGATTGATTTCAATGTGTTCTATTAGATTTTTAGGAAGTTTCTGAGGTTGCTAGGGTGTTGTAGGTGGTTTTTGTGGTGTTGCTATGTGGTTATTTGGGTGTTTGGGTAGGCTTTAAGGAAGTTGCCAGGGTGTTGCTATGTTGTTGGTAGGTGTTCTTTAAGGCTTTAATGAAGTTGCTAGGGTGTTGCTATGTGGTTTCTAGGGTGTTCTACTAGGCTTAAATGAAGTTTCTGTGAGGTTGTTAGGGAGTTCTAGGTTGTTTTTATGGTGTTGCTATGTGGTTATTAGGGTGTTCAAGTAGGCTTTAAGGAAGTTGCTAGGGTGTTGCTATGTGGTTACTTGGATGTTTTAGGCTTTAAGGAAGTTGCTATGTGGTTGCTAGGATGTTTTAGGTGGTTTTCATGGTGCTGTTATGTGGTTACTAGGGTATTCTAGAAGGCTTTAAGGATGTATCTGTGAGGTTGCTAGGGTGTTGTATGTGGTTTTCGTGGTGTTGCTATGCGGTTATTAGGGTGTTTGAGTAGGCTTTAAGGAAGTTGCCAGGATATTGCTATGTTGTTGGTAGGGCGTTCTTTAAGGATTTAATGAGGTTGCTAGGGTGTTGCTATGTGGTTTCTATGTTGTTCTACTAAGCTTAAATTAAGTTTCTGTGAGGTTGTTAGGGTGTTCTAGGTTGTTTTTATGGTGTGGCTATGTGGTTATTATGGTGTTCTTGTAGGCTTTAAGGAAGTTGTTAGGGTGTTACTATGTGGTTACTAGGGTGTTCTAGTGGGCTTTAAGTTTCTATTTGGTTGCTAGGGTTGTTTTAGGTAGTTTTTATGGTGTGGCTATATGGTTACTTTGATGTTTTAGGCTTTAAGGAAGTTGCTATGTGGTTGCTACAGTGTTGTAGGTGGTTTTCATGGTTTTGTTATGTGGTTACTAGGGTATTCGAGAAGGCTTTAAGGATGTTTCTGTGAGGTTGCTAGGGTGTTGTGGGTGGTTTTTATTTGTGTTGCTATGTGGTTACTAGGATGTTTTCAATAGGCTTTAAGGAAGTTGCTATGAGGTTTCTAGGGTGTTGTTGATGGCTTTCATTGTGTTATGTGGTTATGAGGGTGTTCTAATATGCTTTAAGAAAGTTGTGAGGGTGTTATAGAGGTTGCGAGGATGTTGTACAGTTGGTGGTTTTCACACCATTGCGATTAGTAGGGTGGTTTTCATGGTATTCCTATGAGGTTGCTAAGATGTTCTGGATGGTTTTAAGTGATTATTTACTGGAATTCATCTTTAAAACACATACACATTTTAAATGTAAAATGTTCAAATTAGTGCATTATATTAAAAAAGACACACCAATTTATGACATGCTCTGAGATTTCGATACAACCTTTGAAATGTTTGTGAGATTTCAGTGTCATTTTAAGTTCAGTGGGAATAAAAGAAATTTAATTTGACAGTCCAAACGAACATTCCAGCTCTTATATTTATACTTTAATCCAAAACATCCACAGAGAAACTATATCCAGGACACAGCAGAAGTTCTCAAGGGGTTTACCTTGATGAGATCTCTGCTTTGTAGATGCAGTGGACGGAATAGGGATAAGGTGTCTTATGAGAGATGCCCCCTGGTGTGCGAAGCAGAGCCCAGAGAACATTCCAGATCCCAGCAGATAAACATTTCCAAGAGGTCATCCCTGTATTTGGAGAAGTGCAATAAAAGCTTTAAAAATCCCATCAAGCGCTTTTGATAAACGACAATAGATACCAAGTATCTTAAACTGCGTCAGCCGTGCTCATGATTTGTACCATGACACTCACACCGCTCAGCCATCAACCCCTCCGGCACGAAAGCACACAGGCCCATATAAACTGAACGTTGAGGTGTTCCAGAGACTCGGAGCTGCAGCAATATCCTGCTTTACGAAGACGGCGGGCATTAAGCCACGGCTGTGTTTTTATTACAGTCTGCGTAAAAGAGACTGACTCCAGATTACATTTTGCACTTAAGATTGGGCTCTAAAACGTAATGGGGAGAATTCAGACTGATGTTGTGTCCCGGGACAAGTTCATGTTCAATTCCCAGCGAAAACGTGAAAGCATGCCTTCGATATTAAACCTTGCATGCCCTCAAAACACTTTCAGGGCAAACTTTTACTGTATGGAAGTCATTGTTACAGAACTGCATCTGTCTTTCCTCAAAAACACAAGGGTGCATGAACCATCAGCCCAGTTCGTAATGTAGCATCCCTGCAGGTTTGACTGGGAATTCAGTCCAGTAACCAGTACATATTATTCCCTGACGTCTGGTTAGTCAAGATTTTGTGCAACCCACAATAGTTGTAATTATTTAATTAATCTTGCTGGTTTTCTACTGTACCAGTAGAGTGCTACATCACCCTGGTTCTGCATAACAAAAAACGTATAGGATTTTTTCATTGACTTTTGGATTATTGCATAAAATAATATTCAAACCTTATTTCAGGCATTTCAAGCAAAAAAACAAATATAAATAGCAATATATAAATGGCCTATATATATATATATATATATATATATATATATGCCTGAAATAAGGTCTGTGAACACAAGCTCAAAATATTTAGGATTAATTAACTAAATATTTACCCAACCTATTAATATAAAATCTGGAATTTTATCAAGTGTTAAAAGGCACAGAAAGCAATCACAATGGACAATTTCAATACTTTTTGGAAAGTTTGAATTCGTGTCAGTGAATACAATATATTTAGTTTGCCGTAATCCCCTGTTTTGACTGTTTCAGACATTTCAAAAGGAAGAGTAGATGTTCAAAGCTCACTGATTACATTGGTATGTTTCACTCCCCACAGAGAGCTTTAAGCAAAGTTTACAGTGTCCTTTGAACTAAAACCCTCATTCAACAGCTGAGCCAGGGGTTGAAATGATGTTGGATCTTTAGATCCAAAAGGTTTTCAGAATCATCTTGGATCAGCGAGCTAAAGAATATTCTCACTTTAGCATTTCAACACCAGCTGTTATTTAGTATTTGAACAGCTGGCTTTCACATGTTAAAGCTGTACACTAAAACACATGATTTACAGTGGAAAGCTTCATGTTATAATTAAAACACAAAATTGCCTGTTATCATGTGAAATAAACACTGTAGCCGTAGATCAGCTAATAAGCTATATAATTTAGCTAATTTGCCCAATTGCAAAGACTAAACAGGATGGTTGTTCACTTTGAAGTTAGTAGTGATACATCTTGATAATGAGGCTGGTTTTCACACTGCTTATGATGATGATTGAGATGCCTCTGTAATTGGCTAATTTTTGCTATTTGCACACACTACATTTGTTTTCATAGATCGACAACAAATGAAATTATGTGTCTCAGTGTGTGTGGCCTCATTACTGAACCTGTGAATATGTACAGCTCTTTTTAAAGTAAAGCAGGCTTTGATAGAAGCAGGAATGAAAACCTGAAATGGTGATTTTTTTCCTCTAACTACTTCTTTTTAACTGGTCAGGCTGGAACTGAAATGGTATTACACTAAGGGGCTACAAACCTGATTTCTCATGAAAACATTAAGCTATTTTAAGCTTTGGATTGAAATGCGACCAGGACCATCCACCAACCAACTACACGTCACGGACCGCAAGATCAGTGATTTGCCGGCTTGGTAGCATCGTATTTCCTCCTACGCATTTCCGCACGTACCATCTCCTCGGACGTCTTCTCTCGTTTCTGCCTTTTTCCACCTCAATAAGCTTCAACTCCAACATGATCCGCTGTAGTTTCAGTCGCCATTGCTTGTAGTAACCTCAGCGCGAGGAATCTAAACACCGTGGAACATTAAAACCCTCCGCCGCCAACTAGCGTTTCGGAGCAGTACTGCAGAGCAACCAAGACCTGAACGCAGAAGTATAAATGCTCACCAAGGCGTCGCCTACGTGTGTAGCCTACGCCGTACACTACGGCGTACCCTCGTACGCAGAAGTATAAATTGGCCTTAATCCAATTCCAATCCATCCAATCCCAATCCATCCATCCAACCATCCACTATCAGAAAAATATATTGAATTAGAATCACTCTGAAATCTTGTTTGTAGCCCATCCATCCTTTCATCTATCCATTCAATCCTAATCCCAAACCCAATCTCAATCCCAATGTCAATCCCAATCCATCCACCCAATTCCAGTTTCAATTCCAATCCCAATCCATCCATCCATCTATCCATCTAATCCAATTCCATTTCAATCAATTCCAATCAATCCATCCATCTAATCCAATTCCAATCCCAATCCATCCAACCATCCACTGTCAGAAAATATATTGAATTAGAATCACTCTGAAATCTTGTTTGTAGCCCATCCATCCTTTCATCCATCCATCCGTTTGTTCATTCATCCATCTATCTATCCATCCAATCCTAATCCCAAACCCAATCTCAATCCCAATGTCAATCCCAATCCATCCATCCATCTATTCTCTATTCCAATTCCAATTCCAATCAATCCATCCATCCATCCATCCATCCATCCATCCATCTATCCAATCCAATTCCAATCCCAATCCATCCATCCATCCACTATCAGAAAAAAAAAATTATTGATTTTGGGTGAAAATGACTCAAACATGTTCTTGACAAATTTCATGAGATTCACCCTAAAGTTGTGTAATGTTTTTTTTTTTTGCTGTAAGGTATCCTGTCACTGTAGATGGCTTTCCTTACATAAGTGTTGCATAACGGTGTGGTGTGCCGTTCTTAATAAATAGGCCTGTGCTCTGGATTGATTCTTGTTTTCAATTTACAGAGCAATCCTATGATGTTTTTGCTGGTGTATAATTAATCAGTCAGATTGTCAGCATGTTTGGTCTCAGTTGATGCAATGTTCATGGGGATTTACATTAGGAACCATGAGCACTGAGCTCTCAGGTCAGAATCATTCACCGCATCACTTATTACTAAAGCCTCACATTTTGTCATAGTCAAATAAAAAAATATGTAGACTCCAAAAAGGCTATACCTTTTGATCAAAAACACTTCTTGAATATATAATTTAATAGAAAAGCAGCTGACGCCTTAAAAGACATATGGATGCTGAAAATGTGGATTCAATCAAAACCTCAGATCAGAGCATTTAAAGTCACGTCGCTTTCCATCATGGACTGGTCGATGTCTAGGAAAAAAAGGCAAAAACATGAAGAAATCTAAAATACCCTCATCAAAAGGGAGACTTTGAATACCTTTAGCTAATTGATTTGTGGGAGACACAGTTTCCTCCATTGATCCGAACTGGATCCCACATCTGTTGGTCTGGTCCCTCACACCCGCTCTGCCTTCCTCATGGCACATCCTGTTCTGATTAAAGATTTTATCGTGCCGGGTTCTGTGCGTGTGTCTGTACGATTTGAGTTTGCCATCGAAACGCTTTTGTCACTCTGAATGTTTTGCTCACATCTCAGCAGAGCTGTGCTTTATTAAAACTGGAATGTTTCAGGCACCTCGTCAGCATAATTATTCTAAAAAGTGTGTGCTGCTTATAGGAGGAAAAAAACACACATTCACAAGGCAAGTACAGCATCACTGATGTTGTCATGGAGTTAGAAAACCCCAAGAGAGTTTTAAGCAGACAGAGAATGTTGTTTGTTAAGTTGAAAGTCACGAACACATTTTCGAAGAAGATCTCCACCCTGCAAAATATTTAAATAGTCTTTTGTTTTGACTAGTTCTACGATTAAACAGTACAAGAGAAATCCAGTCACGTTCCTGGAGCTACATGTTGTTGGTCCAAAGATAGATGGATGGACGGACAGTACGGAAAGACAGACAGACAGACAGACAGACAGACAGACAGACAGAACAGACAGACAGACAGACAGACAGACAGACAGACAGACAGATAAATAGATAGATAGACAGACAGACAGAGACAGATAGATAGACAATAGACAAATAGACAGACAGACAGACAGACAGACAGACAGACAGACAGACAGACAAGACAGACAGACATACAGACAGTACAGACAGATAGATAGATAGGTAGGTTTGGGCATGTATTTGGTAGTTAGAATTCAAATATTTTAAATTACATTATCTGCTTTTCATTTAAAAGTGATTAACTGTCTTCCTTTAACATCTTCCCTCAATCCAGATCCAGCTTTTATACTTCCTCATGGCCCGTGACGAAGAAAGCTGAAGTGCCAATTCATCATCATACCCTTAGTGCTGATGAATAAGTGCAGCATTTTTGTGCTAAGTGTCTTGCACAGCTGTTGGGGAGATGTTTTATAAACCAATCCTCTTATCAAGATCACCTGCAGGGGCAGAAGACGGCCTCACCTGGTCCTGGAGCAGGGGCCGAAGACACTGTACATTGTTTACCGCTATCTGTTAGTTTACCCCTAGCAGGCCAGGATCTGCCTTATCTCAGATGGGATTCTTCGGTCTTTTCAAGCTGCTAAGGTGAGCATGACGCACTGTCAGTGTGCTAAGAGAAAATAGAGGCGAGAGGGAAAGCCAGCCATTTCTGAGGTTTCTCTTTCATAGAACACGTAAGATGTGCAGTACTATATATAAAAATTATACATAACTGTTTACTAGTTCATATTTGGTTTATAAATGATTTTATTAGATTCATGTTCTCATAATCATCTCATGTAAATGACATGCATTGCATATCATTGTACAATTTATATGTGCAAATGAGTTTTTACGTGCATATCGCAGTTTTCGCGTGCATTTGATGCACAGTTCATTTGCGTGTAATACACATGCACCCCACACCACTACTAAACCTACCCTAACCAACCCATGCATATATGTACGTAAAAACTAATTTTTGTGTATAAATTGCACTGATAAACACACTGCATGCTATAGAGACGTTATAATATATATATATATATATATATATATATATATACACACATACACACACACACACACACGCACACACGTGTGTGTGTGTGTGTGTGTGTGTGCATAATTTTGGCAAATTGCAATTTATGATACATTTATTTATATTAAAATAGCTTGTCCTAGGTAAGCTTTACTGTACGTGATCACATTTTTATATTTAAATCACTTTTATATTTATATTAAATTATTATAGAATCAAGAACAAGTTTTAATGTACATACATATATTATATGTGTAATATAATACATGATAAATAGCAATATTTTAATAAAATAGCTTTAATTACAGGCTTTAGTGTCTTAGGAAATTGCTACAAAGTTAAGATCTCTTAAAGTTTAGAGGAGACACTTTTGAGATTATTTACTCTCAATTAGAACTCATTGCTGTCTAGAAGAAATAATTACAATATAGAAAAAAAAATAATTTGTGCTTTTTGCAACATGAAGGCATTTGTATGGCCAAGTATTAGAAATACTGCATTGACTGTATTCATCCATTTTTGTTTGGATTACATTCTCCTCAGGTTCTAATTTAAGGGACACATACTGTTGAAGTAATTAAAGTACAGATGAATTCCCATGTGCTTGATTTAACAGTGAGAGTTTACAGTGAGCAGGACTCAATGAATCGACAGTATCTGTCAAACTTTTTCTTGATCCTATATAAAATCCAATCTATTTCATCAGGCAATAATCAGTGGAGAATATAAAAACATTAATCTAAGAAAAGCCTTTTTAAAAACACCTATTATAAAAAGAATAGTTGCTATTTCTGGGAGAGAAAAAAAAACTAGGAGAGAGTTTGACTTGAGCTTGAGGAAAAACATTGAATCTTGAACCAAACACAACTGGAAGTCTTGCAAGGATTCCGAGATAATGCAATTCTGCTACAATATGCAATTGCTACAATATCTGCTTAGATTAAGCAGGACATGTTCCCAGAAATCCAAAAATGGAAACTGGTGGAGATAGATGTGAATCAATCCCATAAACCCTAGAGAGAAACCCTGCTTGCTGATGTTTGAAGAATGCCAAAGAATTGCTGTTAATGCGGAAAGTGTAGCTTCCTCAAAGATTCGGTACGGGCCTAAAAACATAAATTCAAATGAAAAAACTTTGCATGCCCTATAGCTGTTCATTTACACGGCAATGGCATTTTGGGGGCCAAAGTGGCCGTAAGTCATTAATTTTCAAATGGAAGCTGGCCTTTCTCAGCTGCAAGGAACGTCAAATCCATCGGCGTCGCGTTTTGAGCGTCAATTGGAAAGTTGAAAGAAGCTCAATTTTATGGTAATGAGCCGTAACAGGGTTCAGCGGCAAAACGCCAGCAACCAATCAGAATTTAGACGTCCTTCACGCTGGCTGATTCCAAGAAACATACAATGTAAACGTTCCATTCCAGCCAAAACATTAGTTCCGAGAAAATGGAAGAGAAGCTAATAATTGTCGTTGCTGTGTTTCCTACTGGTTTGGTTTCGTATCATTTATGACATGAGGTTGTTTGCTTATAGGGACTGCATGAGCGCAATTTTTATTTGAAATATTTACGAATGCTAGTTTTAAAGCGGTAATTAATTTGCTCACGGTGACACCGATTTGATCGCAAATAATAATAATAGCTAACTATTTTTTTTCCGACCAAATATGACCAAAATGGTTATAAAAATGCTGTCATTATTATAGGTTTCTTCAACGTATTCTTTTTTGCCTGCAACGTCAGAGCGTTCAAAGCGTCCAAAGCGTCAACAAGCTTCCCCGTACTTTTTGACAAGCGTCCTTGACAGGGCGGCCAGAGCTATGTTGACGCTCAAGTCAGCGGCGGTGTGAACGTACAGTTAGGGGGAGAAGTTAGGACGATTCCAAGGGCCCATGCACTTTTGGGGTCCCCAGAGATCGATTTTATTAATAGAATGGGTGTGGTAGGGAGCCCATCCTCATATTATTTTTATAGAGCCTGCATGTAGGCTTTTTCTTGTCTATAGTGTTCTTGAGGGTTGCCGAGTTCTTGATGATTTTGCACATGAGAATATTAGTTTCTGGATACTTTTAAAGCACCAGTGCAGGTTGTTTGAAGGTTCTTCTGTGGCATCAGGCATTTACTTTGAAGTTTCCATTCATGTCTACAAACATAAACACCTCCGTAAGCACTTGACTCTGGTTCTCCAGATGCTCATTAACAGTTGATTTCATTGCCACAGCCCAAAGTTCCTCAACGGTGTTTAGAGCTTCAACAGTTTACAAATCAGAACGTGGTCGCTCAAGGGGCCGTTTATGGAAGCACGTCACCGCCGGTATCAGAGCACAAGTGCAACAGCCAGATTCTCGTTGACATCTAAACAAACCCAACTTTAAACAGGAGCAAATTAATGAACTATCGATGAAACTGCCCTCTTCTTATTGATTGTCAAATAAACTAAATATTTGAGGATATGAAAAACGTGTAATCAAATCGAGATTTAAACGCTGGGGTTGCATGGATGGCCATTAAATGCAGATGTTTTTCCATTCATTATGATTGCCCAGACACATGTGTTGGTTTATTGCAACGACGCCCTTCTCGATTTAGCTAAACGCTACAAGTGTTTCAGGATGCTAACCATCTTGTTGTTAACTCTGAAAACTTCGGAAACACATCAACCGATTATCTAATCCACCAAATTCGGCTATTCTTAATGACGACAGTGATTCAAAAAGCGTTTTTTTGCATCTGCCATCAGGATGATGAGGAAGTCCACTGGGACGAGGTTTCGGAAAAGCCCATCTCTCTTTCCAGCCGTCTTGATGCCGTTTATCTTTCATTCCTTACAAGAGCGAGTTTGTCTTTCACAACAGCCTCCATCCCGTGGGTCTTTACGTCCACACGCAGCACCGGCTAATACATTTGCCTGCTCATCAAGCATAAACTAATGTGTATTGGCTTACAACTTTTCACATGATTAATTCCCACGTACAGGGAGGAATGTGGTCCCTTGGAGAGCAAAGGGGTGTTTTTAACTCCCTGGGATGAGCCAGCGCAGCAGACAGACCGAGCTGAGAAAAGGGAGAGAGCGCAAGAGTTTATTGATAACAGGTGGTCATGCATGCCGAGACATTAACGATAACCAGCTGCGAGGCCGGTCTCGCGCCAAGCGCCCGGTCGGAGGACCGGAGAGAGGGAGGAAGAAGCCCTGCGCTCTGTTGGCCAGCTCTTACCCGACCTGATCTATTAGCTCATCAGTTCTGCTTTTATTGTTTTCTGGGGTCAGACGCAGCTGACTAAATCTTGACACAGCGAGCATCATTACTCCGCGGTAGAGAATCGTTTAGCCGCACATGTGTCAGGCAGCGTATCCTATAAAAATAGTGTTAGAAACAATGTGTTCGTCTTGGTCCTCTGCTCGAGAGGCCTTCACATGTCATGCCAAACGGATCACCCCTCCAATCTCTGGTCTGATAAAATTGGGGTGTGTTAAGAGAGGAAAAGTTTGTATCCTCAGACATCTGCAGACTCGTGAGCAAAGAGCTGAAAATCCCTGTTAAATAGAACATGCTGGTTAGTGATGGTTTGGTGCTCGTCTAGATGGTGGACCATTCAAAAGTAATGAAATAAAATGTTTGCATGCAAAATAGAAATTAAATTGCAATTTTTTATATTATAGTTTTATTTTAGATGTTTTGCCAGTGAATTTAAGACATTAGTCTCTTCTGCTTACCAAGGCAGCATTATTTCATCAAAAATAGAGTAAAAATGGTAGCATTGTGAAATATTATTAGAAATGTTTTTATTTGAATATAATAATGCAAAGCTGAATTTTCAGCATCAGCGTCGCATGATCCTTCAGAAACCATTCTAACATGCCGATTTATTATCAGTGTTGAAGACAGTTTTGCTGCTTAATATTTTTGTATTCTATAAACTATACAAAACTATATATATGCACAAAATATTATAATATTATTAAAGTATTTTTTATCAAATAAATGCAGCCTTGCTAAGCATATGAGACTGTTTTAAAATGTTTTAAAAACATTGAAAAATGGTGGTTCATGTGACAGAACTGAACTGAATGGGAATGATAACTGATTTTGATGGACAATTTATTTAATAAATATGTTTGTATGCATATCTTACTGAATGAAATGTGAGTGTATGTTTTTGATGTTTCCATTCAGCAATTTCCAAAGCAATGCACTCTAAAAAATGCTGGGTTGTTTCAACCCAAATTTGGGTAAAATATGGACAAACCCAAATGTTGGGTTAAAAATGTCATTTAAAAAATTACCGTTGTGAAAGTTGAAGTTGGGTTTCAATTTTAAATTACATTTTTGACCCAACATTTGGGTGTTAAAGGGACCATCAAAATAAAGTGAAACCAATAAATGTCCAAGAAAGTACAATTTCAGACTTTCTACTTAAAACAAAACATCACATTTAATCCAATGTGTTACTTGCCGTTTTTAAGTAATTGTGAAATTTACAAGCATTTTCAAAGAGAAAATTGTTTTATTAAAAGAACATCTTGCCGGCAGCCCCTTTTAATATATCTTGTTTTAAGAATTTTTGACAATTTAACTGGAAAAACAAAACAAAAATACTTAGAATTTTTGAATACTTAAAATTTTTTTATGACATTTTTAACCCAACATTTGGGTTTGTCCATATTTGACCCAAATTTGGGTTAAAACAACCCAGCATTGTTTAGAGTGTGCATGCAATGGAAGGAAACCTAACTTTTATTTGTAAACATGCTTTACCATGTGAACTGAAGGAACTGTTTGTCATTGTTGCAAACCGAACAGAAACACGCAGTCACATCTTTTCTCTTTACATGATCTCCTGTGCCCAGAATGGGATTTGGTGGGAATGGACAATCTGAAGCAGATGCGATGAGAAGCGAGACCACATGGCCAAGATCTGATATCAGCAAGACATGCTTCTGGCTCAACGCAGTAGATGCACTGAACTTGAAGGTGAGGTGAAATAAGATGCCCTCCAAATTTACCAGCAGCTGCTTAAAAGTTCTGCGTTCTGCATTGAGCCATGTTGAAAACGGCAAACAACACATCAGATAAGTGTATCTCCATTGCTCTCTTTCATCATGAGGTTGGAATCGAATGCCAAAATGATGTTATCAGTACAATGCAATCCATATAGAATGCTATAATGAATGCTCCATCGCATTAGTTCACTAATTGTGTCTGAAACCCTGCCAAGCGCAACAAGAAAATGAGTTTCGTGGGGAATGAGAGGGGTCAGAATGTGACGCCCCTGACCCTCACTTCACCGTCACACCCGTCATGTTAGCCCGTATCAACAGCTCTGCTGAATGGAGTGGTGAAGAGCACCTGATGTTCTACTCGCCACACATACTCGCGTTCTGTCACTCACGTTAATGAAAACGAGCCCCCATGGCTCACCCCACTTCCATGGCATAGCGAAGGAGGCGCGGGCCCCCCAAGGGTGAAATACACATGCGCGCGCACACACACACACACACACACACACACACACACACAGATGTTATGCACGTTTGTGATCATAATTTCTTAGTTTATTTTTCAAGCATTTCTACTGAAAGGGACAACTATTCATCAGTGCTAAAGATAAAGGGTGTCATCAGAATAAGCATGCAAGTGCATTACAGAAGAAAAAAATTCTTAATGAGTATTTTTGTTTTGTTTTCCAGTCAAATTGTCTAAAAATTCTTAAAACAAGATATATTAACGGGGCCGCTGGGGAGATGGGATTTTAATAAAACTTGGTTTAGAAAGAATTTTCTCTTAGAAATTGCTAGTAAATTTCACAATTACTTAAAAGTGGCAAGTACTTTTTTTAAAGTAGAAAGTCTGAAATTAAGTAACACTGGAATAAATGTGATTTTTTTAAGTAGAAGTCTGAAATTAAGTAACACTGGATTAAATGTGATTTTTTTTAAAGTAGAAAGTCTGAAATTAAGTAACACTGGATTAAATGTGATTTTTTTAAAGTAGAAAGTCTGAAATTAAGTAACACTGGATTAAATGTGATTTTTTTAAAAAGTAGAAAGTCTGAAATTAAGTAACACTGGATTAAATGTGATTTTTTTAAAGTAGAAAGTCTGAAATTAAGTAACACTGGATTAAATGTGATTTTTTTAAAAAGTAGAAAGTCTGAAATTAAGTAACACTGGATTAAATGTGATTTTTTTAAAAAGTAGAAAGTCTGAAATTAAGTAACACTGGATTAAGTGTGTTTTTTAAAGCAGAAAGTCTGAAATTGAGTAACACTGGATTAAATGTGATTTTTAAAAGTAGAAAGTCTGAAATTAAGTTACACTAGAATCTAGTGTAACTTAATTTCAGACTTTCTACTTTAAAGTCACATTTAATCCAGTGTTACTAATTTGAACTTTCTACTTAAAAAAATCACATTTAATCTAGTGACTAGATTAAATGTGATTTTTTTTAAAGTAGAAAGTCGGAAATTAAGTAACACTGGATTAAATTTGATTTTTTTTAAAGTAACACTGGATTAAATGTGATTTTTTTAAGTAGAAAGTCTGAAATTAAGTAACACTGGATTAAATGTGATTTTTTTAAAGTAGAAAGTTGGAAATTAAGTAACACTGGATTAAATGTGATTTTTTTAAGTAGAAAGTCTGAAATTAAGTAACACTGGATTAAATGTGATTTTTTTAAGTAACACTGGATTAAATGTGATTTTTTTAAGTATAAAGTCTGAAATTAAGTAACACTGGATTAAATGTGATTTTTTTAAAGTAGAAAGTCAGAAATTAAGTAACACTGATTAAATGTGATTTTTTTAAGTAGAAAGTCTGAAATTTTACTTTCTTGGACATACATTTGTCTCACTTTATTTTGATGGTCCCTTTAACACATTCTGTTGTCTATAAGTAACATTGCACCTACATGTACTCTAATGAGAGTTAGTAGACATGTAGGTGCAATGTTACTTGACTGGTAGGATTAGGGTTGTAGAATAAGTTGACATGTAGTTGCAAAGTTACTTATAGTCAGTAAATGCCTATTGGAGGAGCATCACAATAAAGAGTTGGCAGATATTAAGCAGACAGTCTATCAGTACTCTAATGAGAGTTAGTTGACATGTAATTGTAAAGTTACTTATAGTTAAGAGCATGTTCAAAAGGGACCATCAAAATAAAGTGTTACCCATATTTTTCATCAAGAGGTACTGTTGCCAAACATATAACATAATAATCACAGCAGCAATAATGACCCAGTCATTGACTTAAGTATTTGCCTATTTAAATCCAAACAGGGATTTTTTTTTTGAGAGAGAGAGAGAGAGAGAGAGAGGGATTTTGCATTTTTTTGCGCACTGATGAATTATGCATAATAAGAGCAACATTTTTTTAATTAAGTCAGTTTTGATGCTGACTTAAAATTGCATTTTCTATTTACTAGAAGGTGAAATGCGGTCCCTGATTATCATTATACATCCAGTGAAAGCGAAACTATGGACCAGGGCCCGTATTCACACCCACCCATAATCGTCCACTTCTCCATCCAAACCACAGGCATTTGACTGATGGATGGAAAGATGGGTGAATAATTGAATATGTTATTCACCTAAGCAGAATTTTATTCAGCGTGAGCAGTATTTGGGGTCTGTATGGTTGGCGCTGTCCTTCCCTCGTTGGGGTTTTCACTGCTTTGGGCACACGCAAAGTACTCTTGGCAAAAACACAAGTCAAGATACCACACTGTAAATGCCTGAGCCTGTTTACTCGGTGCAGTAAACGCTTTGAGGGCAATTAAATGTCCCACTCCCTAATCTCCAGTGGGAAATGAAAATGTCTGTGGTCTATTGGGTCACTGACCTGTCAGTCTGTGAGATTGACAGGTAGTGCTCACAGTGAGACAGCGAGGTAATTGTGGGGCGGTCAGTCTGATTGATGAACTTTGACCACTCGGGTCAGTGTAAATGACAGTTATGAGAAATATTAACTCTTACAGATGTCATAAAAAGGCCCAGTTTCAACTAATTGGATAGTTTTGGCTATGTTAAGAAAAGGTCTTTCCACAACTGGTTCTGTCAAAGGTGGTTGGAAGGTCTTTAATTCTTCACCTCTTGACCAGTACTGACTATTTCCTGATACAGTTTTCAGTTTCAGCGGTCTGTTGTTCCTTTAAAGATACAGTACCTTGTTTTCGGCTAAACTCAAATGTTGATTATAAATATGCATTTAAAACTGAAAAGTATTGATAAAATCGTTTAGTTTCATTTAACTTAGAATATTTTATTTTAAAATAAAATATTTTATCCAATATTTTAGTGCATCTTAGAGTATCCTTCTGTTAGCTTAGAAACATGCAATTATTAAAATCGAACACCGCAAAAAAATTACTTTCGACTTGTTTTCAAGTATAAAGTTCTACAAATTATTGGGCTGCATTCAATTTACCTTGGAGGATTGATGTCATATTTGGGAACGACATCACACCTAAGTTGACCACGGTCAGAAAACTAAGATGGATGCATCCAGGCAAAACTTTGTTGAAGTATCATGTCCACAAATGGCGTTTGGATAGTAGCACCAGTGAGTTTATTGAGACACAGACAAACAGAAGTGCTAATAAACCATATATTACTACTCTTTCACTAAGGTTGATGTGTTGAGCAGCCATATTGGATTCTGAAGTCAGAGTTGTTGCACTTTTCTCCGAATTTCCAACACTATCTCACAACCAATTCATACTGAATTTGTACGATTTGTCTAAACCCACGTGATGGTTGGGTTTAGGGGCGGGGTCAGGGGTAGGTCATTCGCACTGAATTCATACGAATTGGCCAACTCTGTAAAATATGTACGATTTAGCAAAAATCGGACTAATTCGTACAAGTGAGGTCGTCCAAATTGTTACCGATTTAGCCACCTTGTGAGATCGGGTTGGAGTTTCCAAGTCACAACTTGAGGGGGTGTTCTAGTTAAAACCACAGCTAAACTGGGAACTCAGCCTGTTCTCACTTAAATGCATCTGTATAACACGCATTGTGTATTGTGTAATTTATACACGAAAATGAGTTTTTAAAACGCAGATTTTCACGTGCATTTAATACACAGTTCATTCACGTCACCCCACACCACTAATTCTACCCAAACGTATAATACACAAGCACCCCACACCTAAACCTACCCTAACCAACCAATGCATATCATATGCACGTAAAAACTCACTTTAGTGTATAAATTACACGACAATACACATGCGTGCTATAAAGACGCATTTAGTGTGATCGGGTTGGGGAACTAGGACTTTCCCACTTCCGAGGACATTAAATCAAGATATAATTACTGGAGAAGGAAAAAAGTTAAGACATAATGGCCTGGTTTCACAGACAGGGCTTAGATTAAGCCAGGATAAATAAGGGCATTTAAGTAAACATGCCTTTGAAAAAACATTGTGTGCATCTTGAGCCAAAACAATGGCAGATATGCCAGTGCTAGTTACTTTCAGTTAAGACAGCTCAAACACACACTTCAGTCTGGAACTGGGCTTAAGATTTGTCTGTGAATCCAGGCATAAATCCATTCCAGTTGACAAAAACAGCTTAAACCAGTTTAAAACTGATTTAGCTGTTTTAAGATGGTTGTTCAGCCTGGTGTTAGGCTGGGTTAGCAAGATGGTCACCTGACGGCTGAAATGTTCCAGGCAGGGACCAGCCAAGACCAGAAAACTAGCTTAGGTTGGCCAGCCAATGTATGGCGTAGACAGCTCAGTTGCTGCAACAGTGTTTGCAGTGTGTTGCAATCATTGGGTGGTTACCATCCCCATTTCTGTTGAATTAAGAGGAATTGTCTCCATCAGTCTGCTAATCATTAGACTTCGGGTATAAACGTTCTTTTTCATTAGTGGTTTTCAACCACTTGCGCAGTTTGTTAGGCAAGAGCTCTCTTTTTTTCCTTTTACAACAGCTCCATACTGTACGTCGACTGTAAGTCAATTGCTAGTTCTTGCCATTTGATAAATTTCCCTTCCAGGTCCATTTGTCATAAACTGAGCTTGTCCACCCTGTCCCCCTTCATTTTCTGCCCTCTCAACAACTGCAAAGCAGCACACGAGCCTCCACGACTCCTGGGACGGTATACATTGAATGCCCGTGAGCTGATTAATAAAGCAGAGGGCTGATGGGAAATGAACCGCAAACTTACTCAAACAGCAATAAAACAAGTCAGGATTCACAAATCTGCATTAAGAAGGCCCTGTGCTATTTGCTCCCCCTCCTTCCTCCTTTCACCCTGATTTATAAAACAGGACTGGCTGTAATTGACTCCCCCTCGGATCCTAATATAAAGTTCATAATCGGACTTGGGCGTGCGAGCCAGGTCTCCGCCACACGTTTAAAAGCAAATAGAGCAAACTGCATGGAGCAAAGAAACACGGCCATGAATGATGTCTCTGTGAATGCTGGCTAAATTAAGAGGCAAGGGTTGATTTAGGCCATCACGCTTTTCTCTCTCTATCTTTTTCTCGGTTTTTCACGGTTGCATCCACCGGTTCTTGTAGCAGATGCATAAAACTGCTTTAATAAAGACAATAAACGTATAAAATTCAAGTCAAGTTACCAAGTTTTTTTTATATAGCAGATGCAAGTTTAAATTGCAAAAGGCCTGGATTTTCAATGCGGTTCAAAGTTTTGGGTCGCACTGCGTGGTTAAACCAGGATAAACCACTAAGCTTTCATTGGACAGTTTGTTGTTTAGGGTGGAAGTTCTTATCAAGTACTTATCATACAAGATTTTTTATAGTGGTTTGGCATGTGTGTTGTGCTGACATTCGTAATTTGATTATGTTGATATTATCCAGGTCTTTAGATGTTGTCGTTCTGGTTAGCAAGTGAATAAAACACCCTGACAGTAAAGAGGTCTATGAAAGTGTTTTAGCCGTAGTACATGCTGAGACTGATGGCATCCTTCAAAACCAAAGTTACCCGGGTCATTAACTTAATGGCTTCTCTTCAGATTTCATAATACTAATGGTTTTGTGCCAGATTATCTACCTTCAACTCACGCAATATGATATGAGAAGGTACTGCGGTGATGCACATTTCCCTTAAATTGTGCTTGCAATATAATTTCTAATGCAAATTAGATGAAAATTAAATGAAAAATATATTTAAAATAAAAATTCAGCCCATTCAGTAAGAGTCTCTAAAATTCACCAAAGCTGCATTTATTTGTTCAAAAAATACAGTGAAACATTCTTTGATGAATAGAAAGGACTGTATTTACTTATTTTTATTTGTAAAAAAATATATATTTTCATGATTTGTAATCACAACATTTTTTTTCTTTTGTCAAATCAACTTAAATAATTTATGTAGTTCAGGTAACATAATATTTTGAGTTTCTGGTGATTAAATCAATCTCCTTCATTGTAATAACTAATTTTTTCAATTTCAATGAACTTAAAATTTTAAGGCAACCAGGTTACTTATTTTGTTAAGTTAAACCAACAATATTTTTGTTACAGTGTAACAATGCAATAAATGTTATATTACATTAAAAGTTATAATAAAACTATTTTCTTTCAAAAATCTATAATGCTCCCAAACTAACATATCTAATATCACAGTTTCGTTCTTGTTGAATTACACCATAATATGATGCTAAATCTAGATAAATATTGCAGACATATACTGATGTTCCTCTGTATTTAAGTAGGATATATGCGTGGCCAAAGCGTTATTGTGAGCATTTTTTTACACCCAAAGCATTTTCTGTTCTCTACTTTTTGCAGAAAATTATAAAACAAATGAGTTTTCTGCTGAATAGACCATGAAAAAACACCACCTATGTCATGTTTTTACGCAAATGGTCGAACAGTCAAAAAGGAATCTCAGTCAAAAGATGCTAAATTATATAGTGAATAGGTCTAAGTAAGAAAAGTAAATCAGGAACTAAGTGTGCAGATAAAGAAACATTAGATGCACTGAGTAGGGATATGCCCAAAGCCTGAATCCGAATTCAGAAAGGCATGAAAATAAAATAATGTATTATGCGTTATTTACTTTGTGAACATATATTTGGCTTCGAGCACATCCCAAGCACTGAGAAGGGTCATTCTAATGCTTTAAACAATCAGCTTACAGGGAACGTTCTCACGAACATTCTGGAAAGGTTTTCTCAAAGTTATGAACAAACATTCTTCCAGTAACATAATAAAATGTTTGCATTCAAAATTGGTACTGAATTGGAATGTAGTAATCGTTACAAAATGATGTTCTAGTATGAATGATAGGTGCACTTTACTTGAAGGGGTGTGCATAAGACAAACATGATCACAAAACCTTCATAATCACAAAACATGTTTGTGACAACTGTCATTAAGTGTCATTCGCTCAGGTATGACATTTTTAATGCAAATATGATATTGTTTGAGATGTCTTGACATAAACCAATACATCATAACCTGTCAGTGTCTTTGTCATGACAACTTGACATTACTAAGGCAACACAACCTGTCATAAACATGACATAGCAGATTAATTATCAAACTTAAGAAACCACCTAGCTTTATTGGTTAAGATTACATTAACTGTCAGGTGGTTGGTTTTGACATTGTCTGTCATGAAGCCATTATAACTTTTAATGACAAATGCAATTAGTACCACTGTAGTTGAGGTCATGAAAAATATTCATGACACAGCCAATGTCAAAGCCAACCACATGACAGTTTAACTTCATTTTATGTCAAGTTGTCAAGACAAAGACACTGACAGGTTATGATGTATTGGTTTATGTCAAGATGTCATAACAAAGACATCTCAAACAATGTCGTATTTGCATTCAAAATGTCATTATTGAGCAAAAGTCACTTAATCACAGTCATAATTAACATGCATAAACCATACTTCATATTCAATACATATGTCATGTAATGGTTATGAAGGTGTCATGTCAGTCTTATGCACACGCCTTCAAGTAAAGTGTTACCAAATGATATATTACGATGTACTACATCGACTACATCAACTGCCGTTCAAATATCCTGTCCTGTGGCCTCATGGGATAGGAAAGTGTCCACGAATGTGAATGCGCACTCACTTCGGTGGAAGTAATACTGTCATCCTGGGACTTTTTGTTTTTTTGAATACTATGTATTTAGACATACTATTATATTCGGCTTACTGTTTTTGGCATACTATATTGTAGGGAAGTACTATATCTGATTTTGGACACAGCACTGGTCTTTAATAATGTTCTCAAAACGTATTTATATGTCATTCAAAGAGCGATTTAAGTATTTTAGTAGGACGTTCAGAAATAGTCCGAAATAACGTTTTCATGACATCAGCAAAACGTTCTTAGAACATTTTTGTTAGCTGGGTATGTGGATTGTGTGCGAATATTGAAGGGAAGAGTTCTGAAAGTTCCTGCTCATTTGGCCCCGAGGACCGTCTAGTGTCGAGTTCGATGTGTTTTACTATTCACAGGGCATTTGATAGGTATGTGTCTTTGAACAGCGCCCAGATGCTGTGATCCACACATAGCTGGCCTCTGGCTTGGCAACTCTCTCGCAAAACGTTTTTTCATAACCAAGGTTGTAATTCATTTCATACTGAAAAATATTGCCATATTAAAGCAGAAGTGGGGAAGAAATCAATGTCAGTATAAATAAAAAAGTGATTTGTACTATGTCAAATAAAACTTAGCATTTCGTATGCGATTTCTGTGATTAACACAATGAATTCAGTGCTGTTATTTTCATTATACACACATTATGCAGGACAAAAGCTGTCACTGGGGCGGTATCCTTTTAAAATGTGCACCTAAATGATACATATTAGAACCTACCGTACCAGTGACAGTTCTTGTACCTTTTTTTCTGTTACAGTGACAGCAGTTGTTATGACTTACTAGTTGAGTCCAGCAATGCAAACAGAACAAACCCACATACCGTAGTTGATTTTGATAAGCTGCATGAGCGTTAAAAGATAACCAATTTTTGTTACAGCAGTCGGTTTGCGACCCATGAAACCTTCATCACCACCGTGGCGGCAGGCATACCAGAACATGTATCTCTGCTTACGTAAACAGATGTAAAAATCCTGAGAAAAGAAAAAACTCAAACACTTACCGGCATTTAAAGCAGTTCACTGTGAAGAAGCTTCGCTAACACCTGTGTGTGATCATGACATATTTTGTTTGAGGTATACAATTGGCTGTATGGCATTTATGTCACGTTCAATCGCATTTTCCCTCAGAAAATGTAAAAAATTTGTTTTTAAGTTCATTTTCATACCTTATCAGTTGAATAAACATGGTTAGTTCACTCAAAAATCCGTCATTAATTACTCGTCCTCATGTCGTTCCAAATCTGTAAGACTTTTGTTCATCTTCAGAACACAAAAGAAGATCTTTTTGATGAGATCTGAGAGCTTTCTGTCCCTCCATTGACAGCTACGCAACTACCACGTTGATGCTTTAACCCTCTGGGGTTGTTCGGCCCAAATGGACCCGAATAATTTAAATATATATTTTTTTAAATCACAGCTTCTTCGGAATGGTCCGAAATTTGGTGACTTTGTTGGTATTTGGTATTTGAACACCCCAAAAAAGGCTCAGTTTGTCCACCAGATGGCATCCATCTCATTTCAAAAATTGCTTTTATGAGGCCTAGGCTTGACTCTAAAATGAAATACAGCTTTAAAAAAAAAATATATTTTTTTTTTTAAATGGGGGGGGGGGGAGTCATAATTATTGTATTAATAGTAATTATATATTTTTTTATTTTTGAAATTTTCTCAAAACACCAAAAAGGAAAAGAAAAAATATTATAAAAAACAAGTTAAAAAAATATATATGATTTTTTTTTAAATATTCCCGCCCTTTGGGTCCATTTGGACCCGAACACTCCAATTGTGACTCTGAAACGAACAACCCCAGAGGGTTAAATAGTTCATAAAGAGATTGTAAAACTAATCCATATGAATTGAGCGGTTTAGTCCAAATATTCTGAAGAGACTCGATCGCTTTACATGATCTCTTTAAGAACTTTTTGAACAGTCAAAGTGGTAGTTGCATAGCTGTCAATGAAGGGATAGAAAGTTCTCAGAGTCTTACAGGTTTGAACATAGACTGTAAAAATATGGACAAAGCGTCTGTGACGTCACCCATAGACTTTCTGAAGAACGGGTTTGAGGCTGTTTATGAGGGGTACGGGCGGTGCCATACTGGAAAATCTTGGGAAATACAAAATACAAATGTTCAGAAAGGATACAGAGGTGGTATGATGTGTTGTGTCAGATCATGGCCGAGACATCAAATTCACTCGGCGCAGCCCGTTAACAGCTGTCAATCAAAGTTAACCGCCGTTTTTTGTCATACATTTTATATCTAAATACGATCTAAATTAACGAGTTAGAAAAAATTCACCCCTTCACAGTTTTCAGGCACTTCGAACCGAATCGAAACAATACAATAAAAGTCCATTTGACCAACCAGTAAAAGCATGAATTTATGCTGTGAAAACGGGACATTTTAACATGATGTTTATGGACATTTGCTCCCTTTTGGGACCTGCCCCTGAGCGGATTTTAGATGTATTTGCAGTTTTTCGCACTTCAGGGTCATTTTTCAGATTAAGAGTGTTGCCGCTGGGTTTAAAACGACATGAAAGTGAGTAATTAATGACAGAATTTTAATTTCTGGGTGATATCGCTTTAATGTTATCTAAATAAAATAGATTTCTCATTCTGTAGTTCAAACATGCCTAGATAATTCACCTCATCTCTTGCTAATGTAATTTATATGTCTCACTCAGAAACCTTTTCTCACTTTCCGTGCCCTGGTGCATCTTGGTTTAGGCCGAGTCCGCTTCCCTGTTGGCCAAACACACCCCTGAGCCACACGGTGGAGAATATGTAAGCGTCTCCTTCAATTAGTCCTGTTTGGTCTTAACACTACAGCCGGCGTCGGCAAACCCACCGCTCCCAGAGGAGCCGGCCGGTGATATTTTCAGTGTCAATAAACCTTTACAGCAGACTGGGAAAGACACTTCCCCTAATGGACATCAGAGGTACTGCAGTTTTAACTGTGTGAGAATCAGACCAATCTTTTAACGATTAAGAATTTGAATAAACGTTTCACAAATGTCACCCATTATGATAAATACATTTTGCTCAATCATTATTTAGTGCTTTTCAGCATTTCTAAGTGTTAAAATAAGCAGATTTAGACAGAAATAGTAGATACTAATGTAATGAACAACTTTGCTAATACATTTCATTTTTTCCACTTTGAAGTTTGATGCATTTATTTTTATGCAAAATAAATAATAAAATCAATAGTTCCCTTTCAATCTTGCAGTAGTTGTGAATCCGATCAACAGTTCATCCCTATTTAATGCTTTTTTTTGCATGTAGAAATTTGCTTCCTTTTTTAATATCATGAAATTGCATAAAAAATGCATTGAATTCACTTTTTGTACAGAGCCCCACACATAACATGCAGAAATTATAGCAGGTTTTTTATTTTTCAGATATCATCTGTCATGAAGTGTAAAACCCTTTGAAGCTGCACTGAAACTCTCATTTGGACCTTGAACCGTTTGGACACCCATTGAAGTCCATTATATGGAGAAAATCCTGGAATGTTTTCGTCAAAAACCTTAATTTCTTTCGACTGAAGAAAGAAAGACGTGGACATCTTGGTTGACATGGGGGTGGTGAATTATCAGCAAAAGTTTTTTTTTAAAGTGAACTACTCCTTTAAGTGGAAGATCTGGAGCTGAAATTAGAGGTAATTTCATTTCGGACACACGTAATCAGCGGTAGACCAAACACAGCAGACTAAATGTAGCCGATTTGGTAATGAAGCAGACATCTTCATCAACTACTAGGACTTCTCTTTTTGGATAGATGGCCAATAGTGTTGAAAAAAGCACTTATTAACAGTAAAAACATCATCCGGAGGGTGGCAATTTAGTGTCTGCCATCAGGAACACAACAGAGACCTCCTCATTACTTGTCACATTTACCTTTGAACAACATGTCTTGTCAGTATTCAATTTAAAAGTGGTAGTTAACCCAAAAAATAAGCACAGCCACAGTAGGATGTAATAAATGACCTTGAATGTGGAACAGATGTCCTTCCATTTACTGTAAAGTCTAGACCAATCAGCATGAGCAGGCTCTCAGGAAAGTAGGGACCGAATCCTAAAAAAAACAACCTTGGATGCATTTAAACCTATTGTATGAGTCCTTTAAAATAGCAGTATTGGGGCATTTGAACAATTACAATAATTCTGAATAGCTGTCAATGGAGAACGGCAAATCCAAAATAACGTGCTACAGTTGTAACAGCATCTACCAGTCAGGGAAAACGGATGAAGCTAATCAGACAAAACTTGACCCCTCACAAAACAAGAACCAGGGACAATTAATCTTGAGTTAACCTGGAATTAAGTTCCTTGCTTATGAGATCTGGCATGCTGTTGCAACAAAGCAAACAACCCAATCCAATGCTGACCGTGACGTTCATATTATGAACATCTGGAGGTTTGTACACAGGTCTGTGGTGTGGTGGCATTTAATGATTGGACGTCATTGGGTCAGATGCCAGTCCTGACCACAGTGTGGTTATTCATTCTTCTGAATTACACCTGTATCCCCAGCGGCTCGCCGAGCCCTGCTTTTTTGTTTGCACAGCTGGTTTGCAGTGAAACAGTCCAAGGTTAAATGGTGTCTTCAATTGTCCCTCTTAAGACGTGCAAACCTGCGACCCCGTGCTTTATTTTAGATGGTGGCACAGTAGTTGCAGGTTCAAATCAAGCACTGATCTTGTTCACGCCTCCACTTTCTGGCCTGATCTCTACATTAAAAAGTGATTTTATACTAACAGTGCATCGGAGGTATACAATTCATCAGCATGCGCACTGTAAAATATATAAAAAATCCTTAAAAGAAGATACATTGGTAACACTTTACAATATGGGTGCACTAATAAGCATTAACTAAATGCACAGATAATACTGAATTAATGTGTAACTAATGATTATCTAAGCTATTCATTAATGATTACCACATTAGGAACTAATTAAGAGTCAAGGTTAATGTATTAGTTCATACATGAATTGTTATTAATTAAATATGTAATTGTGGATTAATTCCATAATAACTCATTTTTTTAACTAATAGTGTTAATTAATATGTTAATTACCAGAATGAGCCAAAGCCTTGTATTTCAACTTCCAGATAATATGACAGGTACTAATATGCATTAATACATGATTAATTACTTCATTGTTAGTGCAAATTCATGAGCAAATTACTACAATGACTAGTTAATAATGATGTGCCCCAACAAGTAAAGTCATAACATAATGATACCTTTGCAAATCATTAGCTAATGATTAATTAAAGCAGACAACTGGAAGTTTGAAGTGCATATATTTTGACTAATTGTGGTAATTAACACATTAATTTACACTATTAGTTCATAAAATATGTTATTAAGAAATTAATACACAATGACACATTGAATTAATAGCAATTCATATATTTCTTAATGTATTAATCATATAGGCTCTTTATTAGTTGCTGATGCAGTAATCTTTAATTAATGGTTTAGTTCTTCATTAACTCATGATTATCTGTGCATTAGTTAAGCATGAATTAATGCATATTAGTGTACCCGTATTGTAAAGTGTTACCGAATACATTCATTCGATATTAGATTCTAAAAATTTTGTACGTCTTACATTTTTGTCTTTGTTCTTCTTAGGAGCCCCTAAATGTCTTGGTGATGATTAAAAAAATGAAATATGGGGAAAATTTGTATTTCAATGCTTTTGCGATTTTCTTCGAAAATGTTTTCCGTTACCCTGAGAAACATTGCAGTTCGGAAAATTTAGAAACCTTTAAAGTTCTCTTTGGAAAAAGCGTTTGCGAAGAGAACGCATAAGCATTGAAAATATTTTATTTTATCCCATCTCATTTTACTTTTTCCATCACCCTTTTTCTTCTTTAGGAGCTTTGTAGTTTCCCAGAACAAATATCTAAACATTCTCAAATAAAGATAGATTTACTAGAGAAGCAAAATATATTAAGTCTTGCTTTCTGAAAAAAGTTAATGCTTAAAACATGAAACAGAATCTGCCACTGGGGTCATAAATGTAAACATATTGTTTTCCCTTTGAATTAAGATGATTTTTCTTAACCCACAGGAAGCATTTTTTTGGTGCATTTTTTCAGAAAACAAGACTTCATATATTACGTAATTTTGCTTCGCTTGTATTTCTATCGCGCAGTTATTTTTACTCAATCTGCCAGTGCAATACGTTTCTGTTAAAGACACATTCTTACAAAATGCGTCATAAAATACTCATGCAGGGTTAACAGCAGAACTTGTTTTGGGTGCTGGATGGATGATATACATTTATTTGACAAATTTTCGGTTTAGTGTCTCACTACGGAGGACTCTTATTAGAGGAGCGTTAACACCATTTCAGGGCCTGATCTCTCATATATCACATTAATGCTAAGGTCAGATGATGGTGTTATGTATAACTAGTGGTATGTTCCTTGGGGACATCCAAGAATGCTACTGTTGTTTATCACATTCTTGGTACATATCGACAAGTAACATAAAACGTTACCAAAGTAGGCAACTTGACAATATGCGCAAGATTGAAAATTAAGAGGGTCAGGGTCCAAATTACACTTTTGATTTGCTTCCCGAAGTATATATTTTCCTTCTCTCTCACTTCGAGACTCTGTGTTTCAGACCTGCGTTAAAAGGTATTATTGATTCTATCTCAACTAAACCGGTGTCCACGTTCCCTAACATAAATATCGAGTGTTGGCGGGGACACTTGCACCGCTCGGCGCTCCTAAGTACCATCTGGCCGCTGCCAAAACAAACAGTAGTAATGAGTACTAGGTCGTGGTTGAGAGGCCGGTCTAAAAGTCGGGGATTTGCCAGTGTGCGCACACTGAGGGGCTGTCATAAGCCAAATTAAAAGACTGACTGTTTCTACCCCTTACCTCGAGCGACGCTGCTGAAGATGCTGGGAGTCGATGTGGGGGACGGGGGAGGGCGTCGTGTTCAACAAGCACATCTTGTATTTGAGAATCGGCTCTGGGGAGTGAAACCGAGGAAATAACAAGTGAGGATTTATTGCCAGACGGTTTGTTTACATTAAAAGGATAGGGCCGTTCGCGCCAGCCAAGCCGGTATTTGCATAATACATATACATAATCCATATTTGCCACACGCATAACCTGTGAAACCTTGCATTTTAAAAGATCCAGAGAAAGAAGTAACCAGAGTCTCGTTAAAAAATGGGTCTGAGGGAGCGGCAGCTGTGCGGAATCATCATGACTTCATTTATTATTCTTTTATTAATTACCCTCATGTCGTTCCAAACCAACACGTTCTTTTTGGAACACAAATGAAGGACTTTTTGACAAAATCTGAGAGATTTCTGTCCCTCCGTTGACAGCTACGCAACTACCACTTTGAGGCTTCAAAAGTTCATAAAGGCAGAAAAGTTAGTTCATGCATTTATGACCTCAAGAACTAGATTACTGTAATGCTTTATTAGCTGGTTGTCCTGCATCCTCAATAAACAAGCTACAGTTAGTCCAAAATGCAGCCGCTAGAGTTCTTACTAGGTCAAGAAAATACGATCATATTACACCGATTTTATCATCTCTACACTGGTTACCTATTAAGTTCCGCATGCAGACTACAAAATACTACTACTGACCTATAAAGCCCTAAACGGTTTAGCTTCCAATGTACTTAACGGACCTTCCTTCGCCCTACAATCCACCGCGTTCTTTAAGATCACTGAAATTCAAGGCTTCTGGTCATTCCTAGGATATCTAAGTCCACTAAAGGAGGGAGGGCGTTCTCACATTTAGCTCCAAAACTCTGGAATAGCCTTCCCAGATACGGTCCGAGGCTCTGACTCGCTGACACAGTTTAAAACTAGACTAAAGACGCATCTCTTCAGTCAAGCATTCACATAATGCTTACCTTTTAGTCCTCTGTTATGCCATACGGAACCGTTTGCCGCTGAAACTGCTTTAACGCACCAGTGGGGCTCGACAGCCTTTTAGATAAACGGTTTGGCATGTTCAGCACGTATGGTTGGGTTGCGGAGAGTTTGCGAGATATTAATTTTCTAACACCGACTCCCGTATAATGGAAATCATTATGAACATTAGCTATGCTAATTATTTCCCATCTGCCTTTCTGCTGTTATCTCGGGACGTTTGTCTCGAGAAAAATGGCGTTCGTCAGGTCCAGTTTGTATCCAGCCTCTCACGGGGATTTCAGATGCCCAACGCCTGTGAAAGGCGACTCGACGCTGGCGATATGTTGGCGCCGTGTTACATATAAACAATATTTATATTTAATATTTATATATTAATATATTTAATCTTTTTCACTTATCTAAATGACTTAGTGTAAAAACAATAAGGTCTTTTCAGGTAGAATAAGTCCTCATTCAAGCCAGTGAAAGAGAAAGAGCTGATTGACTTTGTGTCAAAGCAAACCCCTGCTTGTTTAACGTCAGGTCGTGAAGCACAGATCTGTCTCTCGCATGTCAAACTTCATCTCTCCCAGAAGTCTGAAGGAAAACAGGGTTCTTATTTTGCTTATAAAAACTCTCTAATTAGCATTAAACTGGTGTTTGCTTGTTACAAGCCTAAACACGGTCCAGTAACAATGCTTATTTTGTTCTGTCCCGTGAAGAAATCCTCCCGCTGTTGTTAGGGGAAGAAAAAAACCTCTGAATGTCCAGGACAGGTCAGAAAGGCTCTGATGATGTCACTTGTGATGGACCCAACAAATGCAGAGCTGTTTTAAAGGGATAGTTCACTTTGAAATTATTTTTTATATGTTTTAGCTTACCTAAAGGGCATCCAAGATGTAGATGTCTTTGTTTCCACAGTATTTTTAATTTTTATATTTTTAGGTCAAACCGTTCTTGTCTGTCAGTCATATAATGGAGGTATATGGTCACCACCTCAAAGAACAATCACAGAGAAGTCCAAATTAAACATGATTTAATGACTCGTAATTGCAAGTACACATTGATGGCCTAAGACACGAAACGAGCGGTTTCTATAACGTTTTTGCCTCTCAGACATGTCCAAGTGATCTCTCGCTGCGGTTGCGAAAAAGAATAAATGTTGTCGATATATTGAAATCATCTTCTTTTGCGATTTCCTGTATATCTAAATAGGTTTAGGTTATAGGTTTCCAAAGTCTCGGTGTAAACAATAAGTGACGTACATGCACGAGAGATCACTTCCGGTGCTTTCCAATGCTTACGCAGACCGAAGAGCCACTTGGACGTGGCTGTGGTTACAAAAGGTAAAAACTGATATAAATACTGTTCGTTTTCTCACACAGAACCGCTCATTTGATGTCATTAGGCCATCAATGTGTACTTACATTTACGAGTCATTAAATCATGTTTAATTTGGATTTCTCTGTGCATGCTCTTTGAGGTGGTGACCATAGACCTCCATTATATGACTGATAGATGAACGGTTTGACCTAAAAATATCAAAATTGAAAATACTGCGTAAACAAAGACACCTACGTCTTGGATGCCCTTGAGGTAAGCTGAAACATATCAAAAATTAATTTCAAAGTGAACTATCCTTTTAATGTGGTTTGTGGCGTTTATTGTGCACGATTACAACACCCAGAATGCGCATCCACAAAATGCGATCATGCCACCCCATGGTGCGATCATATCCTCTTCGTCCTTCACCAGTGCAACAATGCCACTGTTTCTGACAGATCTACTAGTCAGGTGTGAAAAAAAAATCAGGCTTCAGTTTTGCCATTCAGTTTGGGCATCATTCATTCTGGGGGTTATTTTTAGTGCTGAAAAGTTCAATGTGGTGCTACGTTTCTTTGGCAGCCTGGAAAGGTTTTTGAGCCAATGCTGGATGCTGCTGTGGCTAAAGTCTTATGTGTAAGGCGACAGCAATATGAAATGTTTATTAAAGGCTGCTTCCTTTGCCTCTTTATTTTTAACTCGAGCTGCTCGTCTGTATTTGTTGACAGCCGTGGTGGGTGTTCCAGCCTTTATGCATAAGGCTTTCTTTTCTGTTCTTAAACAGATATCTGTTGAACATTCAGACACACCTAATCTTTATTATTTTACACTTTTTTGGGGGATAATATAGTAAAGTCATTAAACTATGGAACTTTTAGTATGTTAATGAATAAATGCAAACTACAAACAAATAAATGTCTGTTCTCTTATATTTATGCACTTGGTACAAGAAACATCGTGATGTTCTTTTTAAAGGAATTTTTACTTCAGTATTTGGTCCAAATCATCAATCAAATCAATTAATCCATTTTAAACAAAATAAATATATTTTAAAAATAAATATAACAAAATAATTGTTACATTTTCCATGCATCCCATCATCCATCAATTTTATAAATGTGGTACTATTGGTATTGACAATGTGCATGCACAGGGTCATGATTTGGGCATCTCTGATCATAAACTAATTGTTTTCGACTTCTCACTTTCTCTTGTAAAACCAAAAACTAAGACTACTACATCTTACCGTAACCTGATGAGATCGTTTCAACATATGATGAATCTATTTGTAATGTTTTGGATGATCTTGCTCCATTAATAATTAAAACTGTCCCGTCTACCCATTCGTCTCCTTGCTTAACCCCTGAGCTTAGAGTTATGAAAACAAAATGTAGGCATCTTGAAAGACTTTACAAAAGATCTTCCCTTCTTGTCCATGGCATGTTTTTTTTTTCAGATTTAGTGAACTTAAGAAGCACTTAACATTGCATGTTATATCTTTCTACTGTTATCAAACAAAGCCAAGTGCAAACCTAAAGCTCTTTTCTCTGAGATAAACAAACTGGTCAAACCATCCCCTGTAGCTATTACTGCCTCTGTTGATCTCTGTGAATGTTTTCAGTCATTTTTTCTACAAAAATAAATAATATTGATCATTTCTCCAAATGCCGCTTCCTATTCAACTATATAAGTTTGTGCGTAGCCTATTACACGCCAGAAAGTGCGTATCATAGGCCTATGCATGCGAAAACGCGTGACCATATACACGCAAAAACTGTTTTTGGCGTATAAATGGCACGAGAAATGACATTCGTGCTATAAATACGAACTTTCATGAGATTGGGCTCTCGCTAACACCATTCAGAACTGTTATACCAATAATGCAAAGAACTACAATTCTTTCTCGACTGTCTGCAACAGGTACACTGGCGCTGCTCTTCATTGGTTAACTTCATATCTATCGGATAGACAGCAATTTGTTAGCATAGGTGAGAACCGATCCCGTACCGTCACTATTTCTCATCATGGTGTACCTCAAGGTTCTGTACTAGGCCCTCTTTTATAAATAAATATAAAAAATTAAGAAAAGTTAACATTGTTAAAAAATAAAATGTTACATAAAAATAAATATTAAATTGTAAATATTTTAAAATAAATATTTTAATCAAATTAAAAAGTAGATAAATATTTTATATTTAATGCCTAGATAAAATAATTAAATACATAAATGTTACATTTTAAATGTGTACATTTAACTATTTTAAATATGTATGTATATATAAAATTAAAAATACATATTTTTCATATGTTTATAATCATTATTTTCAAAAATAAATATTTTAAATAAATTTTAAATAAATAAATAAATTTCGCATTTGAACATAACCCTTTAGATAAAAGAAAAAAAATACAATAATTAGAAATATATTTCCAGTCAAGTAGCAATTCAAAAGTTGTGGGCCTATAGTATTTGGATAAATGATACCCTCATGTACACAGGCTGCTTTCCACTGCTATCTTTCTTTACTCATTACCTCACGAATGGAATCCCATCATGCATCTGACTGATGAACTGTGCTCTGGAGTGAACATCTCGATAACAGACGAATCACTTTGAATTACTGCTCCGGTCAATGGGGTGTGCTGGTAGTAGAAGAACACCCGGTCAATAACGGTGGGCAAAGCTCCTCCTCTTATGCATCTGACAACAGTCTGGCGTGCACGGGCTGAGTGACTGCACCTCCCGACCCACCGCATTCAGTTTGTTCAGGCTGGCTTTCCACAGACCTCTCGTGAAGACTGGCAGTGGCTCATGGGAACTCCTCTCGCGCATGCCAGCTTTTCCTGAGGGCGCTAAAGGTCGGGTTAAGAGTAAAGACTCAGTGGAAAATCTGTCGGAGGGGGTCTGTTGAATTAAGGATCAGTTGTTCTTCCTTGGATATTATTACAGAAGTGAGTGCTCTCCTGTGTTGGGGATGGAATCCAGGAAAACACATCGGAATGTGCCATGATAAATTTCATGTGGCACAGCAGTGCCAAAGGGCATAAACATGAGGACAGCTATATGAGCGTCCAGTGAGGGTTCATAAAACTACAGCATCATCATATATGGTCAAACTGAACTAAACCCATCACTGACACACATGTCTTATTTTGGGGCATTTTCACAATTATACGACTCCTCTGTTACTCTTAATGACACAATCCAAACGGGATAGTTTATATAGTCTCTTTGACATTTTTATGCCTCATCGGGCTCTGCCAGGATCGTATTAACCAATATTTACGTAAATGATGATCTGTCTGCCTTTGCCGAGAGCTTTTAGCAGTTTTTTCCTAGGTGGTCCATTTGTGTCTGACAACCTGACACCTTCTTTAACTCCACATACAGTTTTCTTTCTGTCGGTGACATATGAGTGTTCTCGTCATCTGATAGGATATGATAGGATAACAATAACTGCTAGGGTAGAGCTTGAGACAGCTAGGCCTTCTCTGGAAAAAATGTCTTTAAAAAGAACAAAATGAGCTTTAAATTATGTCACGCAAGTAATTCAATAGAAACACTGGAATACATTTAAATTCCAAAGTGGCAGGGAGGTAAAAACTAGAGTGAAGTGTTTTTATTACTATTTCTGAATGATTTAGCACCTTCTGGGATGGTATGTAAGATGAGTCGGTCTCTATAGATACTGAAGTAACTCAGTCTGGCCAATTGTTAACAAATTATAAAATAGCCTAATGTTAATTTTAACGAATTTTCAGATAAATTGTTGTTTTTAAAGACTATTATGCAATGAAATTACATAAATCAAGTGTTAGCAAAACTATTGTCGATCTCAAACGTTAATAACGGTATGCAGAGCGACCTCTTGTGGTGGTTGCCTTTAGTTTTGCTAGCAGCAAATGCAGTATAAACTAAACCATTACAATATAGCACTGTATATTTTATTCATTTATATTTTATAATGCTTTTTATGCGTTTATACAATACTTTATGCGTTAAGTCAGTTAATAGTCTATATAAGCACAACAATACAAAAAAGCTATTATACATTTTCACCGTTACATCACCGAACTGAGTTTAATAGTTTAATTCATTTCAATTGTTTATTTATTTTTTATTGTAGGTTATATTTGTTGACCTAACATAATTTATGCATAAAATAACATAAGATAAAACACACATTTGTATAACGTTTGACTTGCGCATGGACCGCTTGAACGGAACGTTAATAGGAACCTTGTAACTGCTAGATTTTCTAACCGGGTTTATTTACAAGTGACGCCAAACGTGCTAAACCAAGCTAGCCTCATTTTGTTGAGTTGTTTTCGTTAGAAATCATAAGGTAAGACTCGCACAGACCTTTTATTATTTTCTTACTTTGTTTCTATTTATTATAATGTTCAAAAGTTATAATAATTTTGATAATAAACAATCTCGTTTCACAATTTTTGACATGGCTTAGCAATGATATTTGCTAGAAAGCTTGTGGCTTATTATTCAAATGAAATGTGTATTTATTGCACTTATTTTTGACGATATTAATAATAAGAATAACAATAAAAACCTTCCACACATGGTGTTATAAATTATATAATAAGCTATACGAACTGTTTTCAAACTGGAAGTGCTAGGAATTTTTCGGAAGGAAATGTTCAGAGAAAAACTAAAAAAGAATAATGAAAAATAAACAAGGAAATGTGTAAGGGAATACATAAATAATACATCTATAGTACTACATGATATAGAAAACATGAATAATGTAACTCTTAGAAATATATTTCAAACAATATAATATACAGTCAATATAATAGATAAACAACATGTTAATTTATTACAGTATAACATCTACACTATATGATACTGTTTAAATGTTGTCCCTCACATGAGGATCATCATTTGGGGTTTGTGGCAGACTGAAAATCCTTGATCTATACTATTAACTTGTGTTTTAATAACTTTTTTGTTCATATTTCAGTGAAATAATACTCCAGATTGTGTCCATCTACTATTAAAATGGAGCCAGCATGTCGAAAAGACAAACAGAAACAGCAAACGCCGACCCGTGGAGACAGAACGAAACAGAAATCAGCCCAGCAGGAGCTGAAGCAGAGACAGAGAGCAGAGGTGACCGTGATCTTCATCCTCATATACAGATGATTACACATATACACAGATATGATTAAATTGTGCCTGGAAATCCTGCCTCTTATGATGGGGATTCAGTTGTGTAATTCACCACCAGCCAAAATGAAAATGCTTGCATTGCTTCTATTTTGCCATCGTTCTTTTTATTACAATATAATTGAAGGTTTATAAACAATATAACTAAATATCAAAAAGTCTTTGTATGTCGTCTTTAAAATAAAATAGAGCTGAAGAAGAGGAATATGTTTGAGAGTTTAAACAGCATCTTGTGCTTCAGTGGAACCTTCTGTTCAAAGTCACATGATCAATATGATCAGTCACACATTTGCATTTAGTGACTGAAATAGTGCAGACATAAATATTTCACATCGTATTTTTATTTTTATAAGTAAATGATCAGTGCGAATTTATGAAATTCAATACTCTTATTCAGCAATTATGCATTTAATTGATCAGAAGTGACTATCATAAAGTCACTTGTTTACTTGCATTAAGTGACTTTGACTTAAATGTTTCATATTTTCATTTCGTTAAAATTTTCAAAAACCCTAAAACTTTTGGTTTATTTCCATGTATTTAAATTGCACATTCATCTCAGTTAGTTTGTTCTGTTTCTGGTGTATTACAGATTTTACGCTCTGAACAAAGTCATGACTGAACTTGAACAGCAGCAATTCGAGGCCTTCTGCAAGCAGATGCAGTCTCAGAGGGGAATGAAGAAACTCATGTCAAGGCAAACATTCACTGGTTAGGGTTACATTATCGATGTTACTACTGTATATACACGTCATTTAAACCTAAATGTATCCGCTGGAGAATGCATGTATGCATGGCTGTATTGGTGCTCAAACACAGTACTTGAATTTTAGTGTACAATCACATCGCAAACATTGGGTATTATGTACAAAACCAAAAATATCATCATATTTATTAAGAGAACCACCCTTTAAAAAGACATTCACTTACTCTATGGGACGTCAATGCCGTTTCATATTCACTCACTCTCAAATTGTTAATTGTAATGTTTTATACGACATGCAGTGTTTATTGTCCTGAACGAGTATTACATTATGTATGAATGTACAAAGCAAATTTTTTTTTTGGACAATTTGTGACCGGAAGGAAACTGATTATTTCTAGTTTATCATTAATTAATTTGTGACATACTTTAATAGTGATTAATGTTCCTTTTACCACAAACAGTTTTTGTTTAATTTGGTTATTAAAAATCTTATCTTGGAAAAAATATAAAATGATTTATAGCCTTATTTTCCTGTGTCCCACAGTAGCTGACGCCCTCTTGGTTTTTCAATGCAAAACATGTTACAATCTGACCTTATTTTAGATCATTTAAAGCTTTTCACTTGGGCTGTCAAACGATTAATCATCCAAAATAAAAGTTTGTGTTTACATAATATATGTGGGTGCATTGTGTATAATTATTTTGTGTATATATATATAGATACACACACATGCATGTATATTTAAGAAAAAATATTATTTCTATGTAATATAAATTATATATACAAGAAAATATTTCTTAAATATATACAAGGATGTGTGTGTATTTATATATATAAAATAATTATACACAGTGCACCGACATATATTATGTAAACACAAACTTTTATTTTGGATGTCGATTAACCGTGATTAACCTTCTTGACAGCCCTACATTTCACACACGCTCTAAATCTTGCTTTTAACCCCGGGGTAAGCCCAAGGTTTAGGAACGTACAGAGTGAAACGTCAGTTTATGAATGCCATGGACTAACGGTTAACCTCGGGTATAGTATGAGAGTATAAGCAGTGCGAAACGTGATTAAAGATAACCCATGATTCTGTTTCCGTTCAAGATAACCCAGGATACCTCCTCCCTAAGAATTACCCAGGGTTATCTATTTCAAGTATTTCAAGCCCTTTTCTGAGGAGACTGCAGAGCCAATCAGGTGAATCTTGACATTCAGCTCCTGCTCACTGGATGGTAATGGGTGGAAATAGTCCAACCCTACTTATAACCCTGTGGCTAAACATAACTCCACCCATTAGGTCCACAGAGATGAAGCTGGACTAGGCCAAGCTCCACCCATTGTGTCTAGAGAGGGGGCAGTGGACGTCATTTGGATCTGCAGTGAGTGCCACTTGAGAAGTGATTGCATACTCTTGAGTAGATACTTGAATAAGTAATTACTTCACTGACTGCTAAAAAGGTATGTTCTACATCGTATGAATGTGTGTAGTATGACAGTAATCCGGACATACTATATTAAACGTATAATATAGATGTAAACGTATACCAGTAAGTAGTTTAATATAATATTGTAAACAGTAAAAGGAATTAATACTTTTATTCAGTTATGATGCATTAAATTGATCAGAATTGATCATTGATTTTTAAAAATACTGTTTTTAACTTCCTGTTCATCATGGAATTCTGGAAAATGTTTCACGCGTTTCCCTTAAAAACAAGAATTAACAACTGTTTTCAACATTGATAACAATAATAAGAAATGTTTCTTGAGCAGCAAATCACTGACTGATGAATGTATGACACACCAATTGCGTATTTCCATTTTTGGCGTGCAATCAACACGCATTATCGCTTTTTCAGTGTGTTTATGAACGCCATTGACTTAACGTTACATTACTGTATATATAAATATATGACCTACCTCAACCCCATCCCTAAACCTACCCGTCACTGGGGTTAATGGCATTTATGAGTCTTCCCATACCATCCTCAGGAAAAAAATATCGCTCCCCAGATGTAGATCTACATTTTGCTTTGTTTCGCTCTGGACATAGCCAAAATGCGTATAGATAACACGCCACTTGACCTGAAAGTGTATGTTTACACAAAGTCATGATACCATGTTGCAGATCAGCATATTTTAATGATTTCTGAAGGATTACGTGTCACTGAAGAAATAAACTACATTTCAAAATGACCATTTTAAAAATCAAATAAATGTAGCCTTGGTGAGCATTCGACACTTCTTTCAAATTCACTGTAAACTTGTCTGTTGAACTCTTAACAGAATGAAACGCAGAAACAGAAAAGTCTTCAGGTCGGTGGCAGGTTTGGCCATTTCCTTATCAGACCTGAACTTGCTCACTTGAAGTCAGATGAAAAAGACCTGCAGTTTCCAAGTCATGATATAATAATGCAAGGAAGGTCAGAAACAGATGTTTTGTCATTTATTTATTTTCATTTTTTATGGGGCATGAGCATGATTGAGACTTGTTTGGATTTTGTACTACATTAGAAGATGCTAATTGCATATAGAATCTTTTAAAAGTACATTATTAGTCCAAGATAACTCTATGTAGCTTGCAGGAGCATATAGAGGTAGTTAGTGGTTGAGTAGAACATTACTCTAAAGTTTAAAAAATAGCATCTAATTAGATGTTTATTTTTTAATGCTTAGCATTATTAGTTTATCATTGAGCTATCAGTATTACACTTAGTACAGCATGTGCATAAATAAAAGCAAGTTGCGAGAAATTCTTTTTTAGGCTATTAATCATATATTTTTGTCTACATACATATATGTCTGATTAGTGTTTAGAGGTCTATGGTAACAGAGCTCCCAGTGACTCTCACTCCAAACCAGCCCTGCCAATAATTGGTGTTTTACCGCCATGTTCAAAAGCGATGAAGCGTAGGCCCGGGCCGTAGTCTGTGAACGTGTGGCTCACCTGTGGCAGAAGTGATAAAACAGTCTGTTTGCATGCACAAAACTAAGTTGAACTTTATAAAACAACTAGAATAAACAGCTTTAGGTCATTGACTAGTGCTTTGCATAACATTTGTTTTCTATTTTCCTATTCATTTCTTTAAAGCTTTTAAGTGTCTCAAACTGGACCGCACTCTGCACTCATACCTTTCTCCAGCAGTTGTCACAGTTAGGGTCAAGGGTCACTTCTTCCGGCTTAAATTCCTGAATGACCTCTTGGTTTTCATCAAGTAGGGTCACAGTGAGATTATAAATGCACCCACAGTCTGACCGGCCACTGTACCTAAACACTCAAACGAAATGATTGAATGGACAACGTGACGAAACAAAATCCTGCCATTATGTCCACAACATCAAGGCTTACCAGTCCTCCACATTGACAGCTGGCTGTGCAATATCTAAATTTTCAGGGTTGTAACCCTCTTCCAGCAAGTTCGATCACTTGTCTTTTTAGACACGGCCTGGAACAGCAGACGGAAAAAGACACTTATGTACAATAGATAAATGAACACACACCGAAACACAAGCAGTGACAGTGTGAAAAGTGAAACACACATGGATACTACTTTCTTACTCATAAGAGGTGCTGAAGAATTTAGTGATCGATTTGTCGTTGTGAGTGTATCCGCAGTCCCCGGCATGTCCTCGGCACGCCACTCGTCGCCTCCATTCTCTATCAACTCCCAGTGTTCCAGACCGTCTGGTGAAAACACATGTGACAACATATTAGATATTTAGGTGGCTACTGATCTGGAGAGTTGGCATGTGATAGCGAATGAGTTGTACTTCATCTGAAACTACATTTAAACAGCATTTTTATATCCGTTTGTGTTATGCATGCAGTATGATGTTTTAAAAGTGATTTCTGAGAAAGTGGATCACTGTAGAAAGAGAGCTGGCAGAGAGACATTACAAAAGAAAATTGGTGAGAGGAAGATCAGGCAAGAGATTTACTACCTGCGTTAATGTTAAAAAAGCTTTCCAATGCTTAATACCCAAGTTTGTTTAGTTGTTTCTGCTCCATGCCTGAGTAACATTGGTTTTGCTGTGTTTCACAGACCCAAGATATGCTGTTGTAGTTATTTTTAGCTCTAGTAATTTTTGAGTGTCATTGTTTGTCTGGAGGTATTCCAGAACACAAGGTTAAAGGGTTAGTTCACCCAAAACCCGTCTCCCATAATGTCCTCACCCTCAAGCCATCCTAGTTGTACATGACTTTCTTCTTTCAGCCAAACACAATCCCGAGTTATATTAAAAAAAATATCCTAGCTCTTCCAAGCTTTATAAAGGGAGTGAATGTTACCTTAGATTTTGAAGCCCCAAAAAGCACATACATCCACTATGAAAGTAATCCATATGACTACAGGGGTTAATAAAGACCTTCTGAAGTGATGTGTTTTTGTAAGAAAAATATACATATTTATAACCTTATACATTATAATCACTGGCTTCCCAAAACGGCCTTACCCGACGCATGACGAAAGGGGGCGGAGCAATGAAGGCTGGGGTGTGTTTGTTTGGGTTGATTTCAAATATCAACAGTGCTTCTCATAAATCACTTAGGCTGTGTGTCCACTAGGGTTGGGTATCGAGAATCGAGTATTCGATTGGAACCGGGACTAACTTTTCGTTTTTCCCGGAATCGTTCAAAAGTTAAAATTTTGATTTCTAGTTCAATATTTCACAGTCGGTCGACTGGAAGAAGAAACCGCTGAACAACACCAACGAAGAAGCGTCTACCGGAAGTGTTGGCATAACCGCGCGAGTCGAACATGAGTAGCTTACGTCGGCGGTCCAAAGTGTGGCTTCACTTTTCTAAAAATAACGAAATCTCGGCAAAATGCTAAATTTGTGACAAAAGGAGAATTTGTGACAGGAGTATTTCCTTTCAGAAAGACCGTTGGTTATCAAGGTTAGCTAAACTTTTTTGACCCTTCCTCTTAAAAGAATCGGAATCGGAATCGTTAGGAACCGGAATCAAAACAAGGAATCGAAATCGGAATAAGAATCGTTCAAATTCAAATCGATACCCAACCCTAGTGTCCACCAAAGCATTTTTAGCAAGCTGAAGACACCGTGCTTTGGGCGCTTGAACGTTTTGGCAGCGCAGTGGTTTTTCCGTTCAGACGTTTCGTTGCTATGATACTGAATATCCGCAGATAATTCATTTCGCAGATAATTTGTTTCATACTAAAAATTTATTTTTCCTCCATTTTGTTCGGTTAGCACTGTTGGTTGATGTCGTTGTACAGAAAGAATGATGTAACAGTTGGTCGGTGTGGTTTAGTCCCGCCCCTCGTCCACTGTGATTGGACGGGTGGTTAATAAGTGACGGTGATGAGCGCTGCGTTTTATCCAAAGTTGAACATTTTTCAACTCTCGGCAACCAGTAAAAAACGTTGGGCGCTCGGCACTTCAGCGTGAAAAAAAAACGCTCAGTGCCTCGCTCACGCTCATGGCGTTTAAAAACGCGGCGCTCCTATTGGAAAAAATTTTTACTGCAGAAGCGTGGAAAAACGCTTTTGGTGGACACACGGCCTTACTAAACATTTTTTAATGGAATATTTATAATTTTATACAAAATGTGACTACAAAATTTATACTAAAGGTGATTAAAACTGTTTTCCTTTATGGTATTGCCTTACCTAAAATTAACCTAAAGTTTGGGGTTGAAAACAGTTGTGGTACTTAATACTTATTTTGAAAATGTGATATATTTTTAAGGATTATTTGATGAATAGAAAGTTCAAATGGTAAGCACTTAATTTTAATAGAAAATTTAAGACATTATAAAAATCTTTACTGTCACATTTGAAAATTCTAATCTATCCTTCCTGAATAAAACCTTTAATTTCCTTAGAATAAATGTTGGGTAGATCAATATAACTTACCATTTCCATTAGGATTTTTTAGAAGGTTTCCAGACATTTTGTTGAATCTGCTTTTCCAGTAACCACTAGAGAAAAGGGGCAGATAAAAAAGTGTAAAAATTGATGATTTTTGACACTGTTCATTGCAGTGATTATTGTATTTTGCAATCCTTTTGTATCATTCATACACCTGGTGTCGATTTCCTGGATCCTGCAGTAGTGCTTGAGTAATGGATTTCAGAAAAATCATCGGCAGGAAACCATGCATAAATTAAAGCCCACTATTAATGCAATAATAAAGCTGACAACTTTCAACAGAACCATTAATAATAAAGCAGTAGTGTTTCTTTTCATTTGAATAGAGAGGCATTTGCTCAGTGAAAACAGTGAATGAGCTCTAGTTTAGCTCTTTAACGTTCACAGTAAACTGACTCATTTGCTTGTTGCTGTAGACCTATTCAGCAAAAGGAAGGAGTCTCTGGGCATAGATAAAGTAAAGTGCATCACAGAACAATCATAAAAAGGCAATGCGTCATAAACACTGTCCAGTACTTACAGTGAGAGTCTGTCCACTCCAGCCCAGTGCTGTGTATGTGTTTTTTGAGGGCAGAGGCTTCCTGTAATATGATCTCTCTGCAGACCCTCTCTGATTGGTAGAAAGAGGCACATGGGTGGGGCGTCCTTCATCAGCAGCAGTATTGTAATCACCCAGACACTTCTGCAAGCACATGTGCACATTAGCACAAATGTCACTCAATATACAGAGCAAAACCACAGCTGAGCTGACATACAGAAAACAGAAGCAATCTTCAATAGCAACACTATAATTTGTGAAGGGTGGAGAGAACTGTAATAATCAAGCCTTGTCTAAACCTCTTTTTTGTTTCTATCTACTTAATTTTTTATGACACTAAAATCCATGTAAAACTATTGAAGGGGTCAATAGTTTTTTCATTTTAAATTATTTTAATATGTTCTTTGAGGTTCAATTATAATGCTAAGTTTTAAGTGCGAAAAGAAAAAAAAATATTATTTTCAACCTGACCCTATGTCTGAAATTATTTATTTTTTAGGGATAGTTCAACCAAAAATATAAATTACTCACCCTAATGTCGTTTCAAACCTGTAAGACTTTCCGTTTTATCTACGGAACGCAAATGAAGATTTTTTTGATGAGCTTTTTGTTCCTCCATTGACAGCTAAGCAACCACTACAACCACTAATCCATATGAATTCAGCAGTTTAGTCCAGATTTTCTGAAGCAACACGATTGGTTGATATGAAAAACATATTTAATTTAGGCTTTTATTCAGATTTAAACATTGATAAGTGAACATAAATTGAATCTTAACCTAGCAGCTTGACACGTGAGAACAAACCTCATTGGCGAACACACTAGAGCTTCTGTTTACCACAACTGATGTGTGTTGTTGATAGATGTTTAAATGTGTTAAAAAAAAAAAAGAAAAAAAGAAGAATTTTCAATTTGGGGAAACTATCCCTTTAGTTTTTGGTTTCTAGCTGGTTAATCATAACAACTAACCAGACAATCATAAGGCTGGTTAGTTGTTATGATTGGCTAACGTCATTTCATAGACGCTAAAATGAACCATCCACTTGTTTTCTGAATCTGCGATACTTCTCAAGTCTGTACAGAGAGCCAAACGAGATGTTTAAACAGGAGATATCAAAGCAAATGTTATTTTACTCTTTCATTTGTCCTGTTGTCAAGAGACTCAAGTGTGTGAAGTATGTCAGCAACTGAATGCTGCATCTGTATACTGTATCCAGTGTAGACAGCTTAAGTGATTATAATAGGTTCTACTGGCTTATTATCCAGTGTAGGCAAATGTTAGCCATTATGCGACTGAATGCCAGTGGGCATCTATGATCCAATGATGTAAAACTATTCGTCGATGTCTTGCTCTGGAGGCAGTCATATGCAAATGTATTTGGCCATGTGACATCACTGATCCCGCAATATTCAAATGAGCCATTTTTGGAGCTTTGTTTATAATGAGGAGGATGTTTTAAGCTATGAAACTTGCGGGTGTTTTAATGGTATAAAGACAAAAGATCAAGACAAATTTGATTTCTCATATCATGAACCCTTTAAATGTTATATTTGCATAATAGAAGAATGACAACACTGTCATTTAGTGATTATTCAGATCTAATCTCTTTTACTCAGAGATGATATAAATGACTTTTTTGGGGAATACAAACAAATTTGAAACATGACTAATTTAATTTTCTATAAATGGATATTTATTATTTCATGGACATAATTTATTGTTGCCGTACGATGTGTAAATATAGGTTTAAATTTGTAGACTGTAATTATGCATTATGTGTTTTAGACTGGAGTATTGTGAAAGTATTAAATTATGTGAACTATTCCTGCTATTTATTGCTGTATATTTCTCTTCAAAAATATCTAAACATAATCTAAGTGTAAAATATATTAAATGTGTTCTGTAAGTAAAGTTTAGACAATCAAATCATAGACGTTTTAAACAGTAACAAACTTATTTTTGTTTTGTTATCATTAAACTAAATATCACTTGGTTTGATTTTTAATCTATATAATTAAATTTATATTTTAATCTATATAATATACACATTTTAAGTGAACGTTATATTTCTCGCCAGTAAACTGACCAGTAGATAGGCGATTCATATGAATCAAATGGGGACTTTTATTTTGGCAGATGAGCAGATCTGTCTGTCAAGGTTTCACCCATCACAGCTTCATCACATTCGGACATATTTCATCACTGTTTGCCATCACTCCTGCCACTGTCATCGCCAGTTTTTCGATTCAGGATAATTATCTGCCTCTTTACCGTCGTGTGGTCCACTATCTGTGTTTCAGCAGCAGGTAAACGTGAATAAAACACCAACACACACATCACTCACAACAATGTTAGCGTGACGGCTAGCCAATTAGCAAGTTCCAGCAGGGGAAGAAAAAAGTGGATCAACTTTTGTTTAAAGACATTACAGTTCAAGCTAGTTGAGTATTTAGATGTGTAATCTTAGATGTTGGTTATAATTGGTGTGTTATGGATTATATGGTGTTATTAAACTTAATAGATCAGGTCTGTGTAGCAGGCAGGCTAAATGAGCTCGAGGACTGCACATCAAAAAGGTTAAAAACACACATAGTTTTTAAAAATAATATAACCCATAAACATAGCAGTCCAATTACAGATGTGAAGATGAATGTATGACGTAGTCAGATGAGTTAGATTTGTTTTTGCAGTTTATGTAGGTGTGGAGATACGTGACGTGACTCTGTGTATTATAATGTCAAAACTTTTTCATTAGTCTGTCAAGAATAATCTATTTAGTGATCGATTCAATTATTCTACGTTTTTTAATTAACTGTTTGGTCCAGTCAGATGTTACATTGATAGCATATGAAATGCTACATGTTATCGTAACTGATGCATCATAACAGGAAAGTGTAACTTAATTCAATATAATTGCATTTTGTGTATTGTTATGACGATGTGTCATGATGTGAGTCGTATGTTGTTGAAAATGTGATCATAAACTAAAACAGCTTTCTTTTGTTTACAATATAGAAATGGACAACAGCTCGACGACTTGTCCATTTGACACACAGGTAAACATTTAGATGTTCTAATGCTATAACGTTAACTTAGCCATATATTACGTTTTTTTTATAATATTATTTTACATGATTTTGCTGTATTAGTAAATTTTGTTGTCATCTCAGTATTTCTGCATGAATATGTTTTAATCCTCTTTGGATGTGCATTAGCTTAAAATGGGCTTTACTCGTTTAAAACAGTACGCAATGTTTGATCATCATCACATCGAAAATATGTAAATATATTATTGCAGTGCTTTTAACGTTACCTATTTATTTACCAATTTGATGAAAGGAAATTGTTTTAGGCTAACTCATTAGCAATGGCTGGCTAACTCATAAGATCCTGTTTAGGTTGATTAAATTAAAGTTTTTTTTCTGATTTTACTCATTATATTTACAGCAAAAATAAGATAGGTTATTTTGTTACACTCGTTTTCGTTATCATTTTGCCTGTGCATGGAGTTGCTAACAAGCCTTTAGCCTTCGGTCACATTATTAAATACGATTTTACATCAGTCATGTGACGTTAACGTTGGTTTTGTTGATGCAAACGGCGTTCTAATATATGAAGCGAATTCAAATTGGCGTCGATCGTGTAATTGAATGACGATGATGAAGTGTCATTATCGAATATCGAATATTTTCAGTTGACAGAGCCAGTGCGCGAAATGGGAATGCGCATGCGCGCACATTGCTTCACTCCCCCAGCCTTTGGCTAGGAAAGCAAAGCACCGCTTTCATTAAGGAATTTTAATGGGAGTGGATGAGCATTAAAAAGTAATTTTGGCATGATTTGTTTGTTGTAATTTTTTGGTGGAGATTTTCTTTATAGAATAATGGGTAAAGTAGTTTTTCAAGAATTTTTTTTAACAAGTTGAAATAATGTTGGCTGATGACTTCAACAAAAGCAATTAACAATTTCATAGCTCACAATCAGTCTGTTTTTAAAGGTTTATTGTTAAAAATCAGTTCCCCTTTAGACAAAATGAATGTTCTGTAACCTGACTGTTGCACTCAATAAATTGACAAATACAAGTACTCTGTTCTATGTTGATTCTCCTGAAAAGTGCAAAGACTGACACTATAATGCATTCATAACATTGTGTCTGTTTGACCAGCCCAACACAGCAGTGACTCAGCTAATGACCAATGGCCTGTGTTTGGGGAATGGGACAAACCCTTTCATTAGTTATTTCTTTAATCCATTTTAAGTACTGGAAACCTTGAGTCATTTTGTTCCATGTTTTACTCTTTCAAACTTGGTTTAACATTGGTGCACTATTAAACAGGTTTAATTGTGTTCTGTGATTGTACAAAGTGCATGAATATTTAATGAGGGTTGCATTGCTTTGTTTCTTTTGCTTAACAACATTTAGCACTGCAATTTGTGCATAATCTAATGCTTTTAAAAAGTGTGAAAGTGTGCTCTAAAAGTGTTATTGACCTTGTAAAAAATAAAAAAGTATATGTTGAAATGACTACTTTCTGTTTTTTTTTTTGCAGGGCTACAGTTCAACATTTAAGCGGAAACGACGGTGGAAGATTTCAACAAGTTCTGCACATTTGTGCTGGCATATGCTGGTTATATTCCATATCCACAGGAGGTGAGTATTATCATGTCTCAGTGATGTAACTGGGAGGGGATTGTGGTAAAAATGATACTCATTGTGCTTGTACGTTTGCTAGAAAGTTCTGTCAGTGTTGCAGGGTGAAGCGGCCTTGCATTTCCTCAAGATCGCTCAACGATCTGACACATCCGACCTCCAGAGGTTCCTATCCTTGGCAGTGGTGTAGCACTGGGTGCTTTTTTTGGTGGCACAACCCCTTTGTGAGCTGCTTTGCTGTTGATGCTCTTGTTTGATCCACAGAAATGGTGGTGGCTCTTATGCCACGGCCGCTGAGAGACATCTCCCTCCAAAAAAACCTCAGCCCTCCCTCCCAGGGTAAGAGGGCCACTCCAGTCTCCTCATTCTCATCTCAGACCCTGTCTCTAAGTGCCATTCTTCACAACAGCAGTGTGTGTGTATCCACAAACACTTCAGTTTCAGGACTTTCCTTTAATGGATCCTTCAATGGATGGAGGCTAAATCGAGGAAGCTCTGTTGCAGGGAAATGCATGTGGGCCGATAATAGCTCCAAGTGTTCCAAAACCTAGTGAGCTGCCTGCTCTCTACATAGGCTGCTGCCTTCTAAAGAAGCATCCTAACTGCTCAAATAAAGTGCATGGGACACTCGACTCTCAATTGACACTTGCATGTTGTTTAAAATGAAATTGTGTAACAGATATAGGTAAAGTAGTCAGTTTTGGGTGCCAAATAGTCATTGAGGAAGGATGAATGATGTCACACCAACATGGTGGCACCCTGGTAGATATACAAAAGACTATAGAATTACACGACGTGTCACTCATATTGTTTTGAATGGGGAGAAGTGCTACTCAATATGGTCTCAATATATGTCCTGCCTTCTAAATCTGCAATTGGTAAAGTCATCGCAAATAGGTGTGTAAAACCCAAGGAATTATTTCTTTTTTGGTCTTTTTGTTGAAAAATGGTACAGTTGCTTTTTTGAATTCAAGTCATCTTCTGAGCATAGAGCATAAACTTCCAATTTTATGGTTAGAAATTGCAGATATCTAGTAGAAATACACAATTCAGTCATGCGCTGGCTGGCCCTTAACTCAATCTGCTTGCAATCACAACATATGCTTTAGGGCACAGTTGATTGGTTCCTGCTGTATCAGTAGCCAATGAGATCACTGCTCAACCTTCAAATACTTGGTTGCAGAAATTGCAGTGCGCTTTCAGAAACCCTCCACCTTCCCCAGCTCCACCTGTATAAATCTGCTACGGGTAATGCATGTACGCTAAATTGTATAGCAGCAGCATGTCTTACTTGCTCACAACAGTGTGTTGTGTATGTATTGGAAGTAGCAAGTCCTGTACTTGGTCTACAGAACCAACAGTGTAACAGATCTATTCCGCCAATACCAAACATATAAACATTGTCATATCCTTAACCATGCCAAACAATAAAGGCCTGTTCACACCGGGACAGATTTTGCAGGCGATATTCGCGACGTTTAAAGCCTCGTGACTAAACAAAGAGCACCAATGTGAATGTGCACACCATAAATGGTAAAACGTCATGCGTAAAAGCGACATAAAAAAACCCCGCCTCTGGTTCATTTTTTTAGTTTGACGCGCCGCGTCAAAAACTATCCGACCAATGAGATTGGCGCTTTTGCTCATGTGTTTGGAGCTTCTGAAGTTACAGTAAAACTTGGGGGCGCTCAAACACAAAACGGTCTTGCCGAGCACACATACGGAACGGAGAAGAACATATACGCCAAGTAGTGTCGCCGTCTACACAGCCAGGAAGAAATAAGACGAGGAAGATGCGAAGCAAGATGAATGTAGAGCTGCTGGTCTCGTTGGTGTTAGAACATAAAGAACTATATGACAAACACGACAGGGACTACAAACATCTTGATAAAACCCTAACCCATGAATTTGCATGTGCAAATCGCTAGGGTGTTAACACAAAAAACGTGTTGAACAACGCGTGCTGATATTCGTCCCGTGTGTACGGGCCATATATCCTACTTTAGGCTTTTGTTACTGCCATGTTGATGGAGCTTATTGCAATGCATTCTGGGTATGCTTTCTTTGTGAGGATAGCTAGCACTTTTTGGAACAGCTTTCATGTCAACAAATGTCTGCTGTCCAAAATGATGTCTAGGTAGGCAACTCACTATGTTTTGGAACAGCTAGTGCATTCATAATGTTTTCACATTCTTTGTGTTTTTGGAAAGATCATTTATTCTTTATTTGCTTACTCTACTTGCTTTGTTTTTCGCAGGCTACTCAGCACAAAGGAGACATAGCACTTCATAGCACACGAATAATGGCGGCTTTAATAACAAAGAAACAAACAGTAAATGAGGGTATAAACAAAAGTAAGTGTAGACAGAGATGGACCCGTGAGAAATGCTCCAAAATAATCCACCACTGATGTGGGATCCATGTGTTTCTGAGCTCATTAGTCGTGACTAAGAAAGCTGATTAAGGCTTGACAGCAAAATGAGGGGGAGGTTTTAAATTCTCTGAACAGAAAGTGGAAATTCATAAACCTGCCATTTCTGTGCCTTATTTTTACAGCGTGCAGTCATTCTTGGATTTCATTGTGCAGGCGCTTGCATTTGTGATGACCCGTAATTTATGTTTTTCTTAGGTGGTAGCCATTAACTTTAGGAGTGACTCTACAAAAGCGTTGCTTGGCACTTTGCTTCTCTTACTCTGGCTTGTGATAGGCATTTTTCTTTTTAGCAGTTGGTGTCTGTTGGCGTTCATGTCATTTTTCATGTAATTGCTTGGCTTTTAGTGCTAAAACACTAAACTGGTTAATTGATCTAATAAAGAATTGTTGAGATTTTTACTATTACATATTCTTACATTTTAGCCTTTATCAGTCTCTCTCTCTCTCTCTCTCTCTCTCTCTCTCTCTCTCTCTCTCTCTCTTCTCTCTCTCTCTCTCTAGCTCAGATGGCTACAAAATGTGTTTTTCTGGCTTGAGCAAAACGTTTCTAATAAAATTTTGTAATGATGCAACTGTGAGTAGTGTGCGGGATTTATACATTTCATATTGGACTTTTATCCAATGCACCTACAAATGATTCCAGTGTGTGAGGCACCATATTTTCTATTTCGTCTTTATCAAATTGCGAAATGTGAAATGTTTCATCTTAGAGAGCTTGATTTGTAGGCAGTTTCATCTTGCACCAGTGTGGTCTGCATTTCTTGTCATTACAAATATTGCTCCATAACCAGCAGGATTTGTGGGTGTGGATGATTTTCACCATAAGTCGTTGAAACATGCAGTGAAGTAATCTGGTCACTGTTTGCTCATCTTCAGACTTCAGAGTCAGACTGATGTTTCAGGCCAAGAAATTCAGTGCATTGGTGGTTAAAATAGTGTTTTCCATTGCTGTCCACAGGAGGCACACTTGAGGAACAGCTCTAGTCCTCCTAACAGCACCGGCAGCACTGCAGACAGCGACGGATGGGAGAACCAGAGGCTGGGATGTGGCCTCTCGTCCCCGGACGAGCCCCCAACTAAAAACCGCAAGAGCTTCGCTGGATTCAAGAGACCCGCGAGCGAGGATTCGGAGCCCCAGAAACGTCCTAAGTCAGCAGGTCTTCTCCTGGAGGGTCGAACGAAGGCCGACAAGGTGAAGAAGAAGAAGAAGCTGAGGAAGAGTAAGGATGAGGAATTGAGGTCTTTCTCTCCATATACTACTCCTAGTGCTGAAGGTGAGATCGGCAATTTTGGATGTACCATCAAAGAAGAACCAGAAGATTACTTCAGCATCTCTGTACCCACCACTGGCATGGGTATTGGCCAGCCAAAACCTGCGTATAGTCCACCAGGAACCGCAATGTGGAAAGAGGAGCCTGATATCGGCCGTCCATGCTGGGACGGTTTTAAAAGTTCAGGTCCAGAGTCAGAGGATGTCGAGAAACCCGTACAACCTAAAGAAGAGTCCATAGTCTTGAAAGTCGAAGGTTTTCCTGGTAAAAGGACTGTGGTCCGGCAGGGAAAACAGGTGGTGTTTAGAGATGAGGATGGATCGGGAGATGACGAGGACATCATGGTTGATTCAGGTAAGAAAAAGGTTTCCTCTTGTTGCCTAGTTTGCTGTTTTTAAAAGTAGAGGGCAATTGTATATGTTAATTAAAATTGCAATCGCAATAGGTTCCTCCTAGAGTTTGGCAATGTCAACAATACGATTGCGAGAGCAATAATTTCCTCTTGGACTTTGGCATTGTCGATTAGATATGAGTCAGATTGCCATCATATTATGGAATAAATGCAATTCGCCTTTTTGGCTAAGCCACAGCCCTAGAACTCCCACAGAGGACACTTTTTCAGCAGCGCTCCATTGACTTTCAACACAGGTGTCTCATATTTTTGGTCTTACCGTCGACAGTTTTATCAAAAATATGGTTAAACGTCAAGTGCCTAGGCCATTTGTAACACAGATGACGCATTTCCCAGAGAGGTTGGAGGGGAATGTCCGTTTTTCCTTCCCAAAACCGAAGTCAAATCCTCTTTGGATTAAACTATATGGACGTTCTGAATCAGCTAAACCCTCAAATATCAACGAGCACATCTTTTTCCTTCTAACCTTACTGTGAAGTTATACTAGTTAGACGTTTTGTAATGTTTTAGGTTATGATTTCGGTTCTCACACCGGTTGTTGATACGCTAGCACACGCTGCTAATAAATACAACGTTATATTCGTGTAGTCTGTTTGCTTTGTAATAACGATTATAGAAGTGAAAAGAGACCTACCCAGTTTTGCATGAACAGTGTTGCTCCCTGATATTGTTCAGTCCCAGCCTCGCGTCTCGATTAGTAGGATATGCGATGGTTCATTTTTTGACTGTGACCGGTAACGTTTATGCTTTTGCCTCTATTTGGATGCCTTGTTGTTTCTTGCGTTTCACTTGTATGTCTTGAATATAGCCTTCGAACGCATATTGCAGCCCCTTTTGCCTACTTCTATTGTACACTTTATTTTCTGCTTTATAAAAGTTTTATAACATTTCAACAGGAAGAGCTGTCACAGCATAAGCCATGTTTGATCCCAAACCAGAGCCCAGATGAATTTTGGCGGATGTAGCAACAGTAACTAAGGGGGGTGGGGCTTAGGGCAAAAGGTCAATTGCGGATTTAATCATTTCCTCTTGGAGTTTGGCATTGTTCGCCATCACACGTATTTGAATTTACTCTTTCTCTTTGCAGATGATGACTCTTGGGACCTAGTGACATGTTTCTGCATGAAGCCGTTCGCAGGCGGGCTATGATTCGAATGCAACCAGTGCAACACCTGGATCCACCTTTCATGTGCCAAAATCCGTAAGTCCAACGTCCCAGAGACGTACATCTGCCAGAGGTGCAAAGATACAAAGTTTGACATACGCCGCTCCAATCGCTCACGAGTGGGCACTCCGAAAACACCTTCTTGACTGATGCCGCTCCTCTCGTTCTTCCATCCACATAAACTCGATGAGTACGGAAGAGGACCTGCGTCACGTTTTTCTGTACCTGTTTTTAATATTTCTCACCTTCCTAAATCTTTGCGTCTGGCAATCAAAACTCAGATGAAGCATTAATAAGAGCAGATTTCCACCATAAGGACAGTTGGAGTTATGACGGTACTTGCCTGAAGGTATTAAACAATCCGAGTTGTGCTGGAAAGAAGGGATTAGGGTGTCAGATTGCAACTTTTTTTTAAGAACAAAGTGGTAGCTAGAGATGCCCCATTGTACCAATAGCTTTCAAAATTAGGTGTATTTGTTAAAGTATGTATATTCTATGAAATAACCATAAGATATTCGTTTCAAGGTGTTTAGACTCGTCATTTTGTGGGGATCTTTTCCACCAAATGTGAATGAGGCAAAGAGTTCTGTTTGTTGGATAATGTTGATCGAAGTTTTCGTCAGCAGTCACTGATGCTTTGGAGGGAAACTTCAGAAACGGTTCATGCTACATTGTGGTATTTTTTTCTTTTTAAAGAACATTGGAGCAAAGTGAATAACACGAGACTGTTATTTTGATTTATGACGCCTGATACCTTTCTACCTTTTATTGAACAAGAAACTTTTTATTTGCATGTTGTAATATTTGACTAAACTGGTCTTTTTTCTGCAATTAGATGTACATTTTTTGATAGTCGTTAAAGGTTAGGGAAGGGATGAATATCAGAATCTTACTGAACACGTCGCATTTCACCCCATTTGATATATTAATACTATTTTTAGGAACAATTTTTTTTTTATCTTCGAATTCAAGTAATGTTTCTGGGTATTTTGCTTTTTTCCCCATTATTCTCAGTGGTGATTCTATTTATACTGTCGTGACTGTAAGAAAGTAACTTTCTTTATTCTTTAATTTTGTTTTCATGAAACTAGTCACACATTTTGTGGTGAAATATTACCTGGACGTGTCCTGTGAGTTTTACTTAACTGCCAAAGGGAAGATTTGTTTTTTTCAGCATATGCTGAAATCATATGGCTTTCTTAGTAGTATTCATATTTACATTCAAAGCAGTGCTAGTATACATTGGCTCTTCAAAACTCGCTGGTGGAGCTTGTAATAGAAGGCATCATTCATGAGGGTGTATTTCATGCTAACCACTGTGACCGGCCTAACCTGGTTATTAATCGATGAGTCTGGTTCATGTTCGTAGGCATGCTCAGATAAAAATGTGATTGTGTCCTATTAGCTGTTAAAGTCCCATCAAAAACATTTAGCATTTTTTCTCATGTGAGTTTGTCATTTAAGCAAGTACTGTTCTGATTGATTAGATGAAACACTGCAGAGAGATATTATTTGGCACTTTAGTATGGATATTCGCTGAACCTTTTGGTAAACGTTAATGTATTTTCATAGTTGTGAAATTGTCCTCATCTTATTTTCTTATGAGTCAGTTGATTATCCTTTAGTGATATTTTTTGGGATGCACATCGAAACTGGATATTCTTTAAACCCTTACTTTGGGTACAATTTTTCTTCTTATCTAAGGACATACTGGGAAGGTGTAATTTGCAGGCCTAAGATTAAACAAGCTATTTTTTCATTGTTTTGTGTGGAGAAAGTGTCGCTTGTAAATTGAATTGCTTATGTTGGTGCTTTCTTTTTTTAACCGTTTATTTAGGGTTCATGGATGATGGTTCTGTACATTTTGTTGTATGTAGTATATTGTTAATATTTCAGGACTGTTTGTGCAAGAGAGGAGAACCGCTAAAGTTTGAGCTTGCACTGTTGCGCTGAGCGAGATTCTGAGTCCAATGAAAAGAAAGAGAGAGATGTTTCTGTGAAACTTCATGTAAACTTGTAAATAAAAGAGATGACGATTTTAATGACATTTAATTGAAGCCATATTATTCTTATGTAGAAACTGTTTTCTGTAAATAACTGTAGAGGTCAGATGAATTGTAGTTTTCGTCACTTTTTATTGTTTAAACTACTCTTTAGGTTGACAACATTACATGAATACATTTGTAAGGTTTTGCATCAGATAGGATTGTAACACCATTTTCTTTGAGAGCTTAAAAATGTGGCTTGAACAAGCCATATACATGAACATGAGACATGCAGGGTATAATGACAGTACTGGATAACAAACAGGAGAACATTAAAAGGCCCATTTTTAAATACTTTTGTTCACCTTAAGAAAACAAATGATCTTTTTGATGAAATCCGAGATCTTTTTGTCCCTCCATTGACAGTTACGCAACTACCACTTTGACGCTTCAAAAAGTTCATAAAGAGATCGTATAACTAATTCATATGAATTGAGCGGCTTAGTCCAAAATTTCTGAAGAGACTCGATCGTTTTATATGATTTAATAAAGCTTTTATGGAAGATGAACAAAAGTCTTACGGGTTTGGAACGACATGAGGATGAGGAACTATCCCTTTAACACTGACCAGGATTCTGGGAAGTTTAGCCTTATTTTCACTTCTGAATGAGAAGATTATCGTTGCTACTGTTGAAATTACTTTTTTCCCTTATAGCCTGAGAGACGAAATGGGCAACTGGAAAGACGGTTACAAATAAACATATATTATATTACAGACCCAAATTATGTAGGCATTGCACACTCATTGACAAATTGCACCAATAACAATGTAAAATTAAGAAACTAAAACAAAAGGGGCATACAGTATTTAATAGAAACAATGAATGGACAAATTGTTCAGTGGATAAGTTGTACAAATGCATGTTTTGATATTTGTAGTGCTTTCATATTTGTGACCTTGTTTAAAGAAACACTTATAAATTAAAATTCTGTCATTTACTCACCCTCAAGTTGTTTCAAACCTGTATGAATTTCTTCTAGGGATGCACCGTTATGAAAATTGTCCAATACCGATAACCGATAATTCTTTATATTTAAAAATAAATATTCAATACAATAACCAATATATTGACCGAATAAATCTAAACCCAAATAAAAATTTATTAAATTATAAATTAATAATAATAATAATTTATATAATTTTTGAGAACCTGATTACAAAAACAGTAGTCTCACCATTAAAATCCACGTCCAAAACACACAATTACAATGATATTCTCGTTATAATTGTATGTAGCGGATATGACAGCCTTGCATGTTGTAATTTACTGTACTCAAGCAATTCAAATCCATCATGTTGAATAGTGCGCATCTTAAGTGTCTCAGCTGAAGGAAATAATACATTATTTATCGGCTTTAATATATTGGCTAAACTTTCTTATCCGGCCGATACCGATATGGTGGCCATATATCGTGCATCCCTAATTTCTTCTGCCAAACACAAAAGAAGATATTTTGAAGAATGTCTTACTAAGGAAGTCGACGTTCTTGAAAATATTTTTTGTTTAACAAAAGAAATAAATTCATACAGGTTTGAAACAACTTGAGGGTAAGTAAATGACAGAATTTTCAGTTTTAAGTAAACTATTCCTTTAAACCTATAATTTAAATAATTAAATTATAGCACGGAATTAGTTTTATACTAGTTCAATCTAAGCATTTCTAATGCAGCTCAACTTTTAAAAACTGAGAAAGAGGGAAAGTTGCTTTCCAAATTAAATAAATAAAAATAAAAACAACAGCATGTATTAGCTCTGACTATGTACAGTAACAGTAATAGTAAGACTTACTCTAGTCTCTTAAATTTGGAGAATATACATTAGATATGGATTAAATGGTGAATCTCACAAAAACAGTCTGGGTCACAATTCACCTATAAAAGTTTGCATAAAGACAATTATTTTGAAAGATTTCTTGCATTTAATGAGATTTCTTGCAAATCCATTTAAATCACCTCCACTATTTGTCAGTAATGAGAATTTTTTTTGCATTTAGAATGTGCCGTCCATTTTTTAGTGAGATTCACCTGTAAATATAAATATTAATATGATGAATAATCCAAACAACATTTCTCCCGGAGGAAAATAAAATCACGATCCTGTGGCAGCTTTTACAGTACTGATTTTAGAGGCAGTGTGAGCCTAAGATTTCCTTTCTTCATAAGCCCAGTGTACAAAACATGCAAAACCGTCTGCCAAAAAAAAAAAAAAAAAAATTCAATATCAATCCCCGTTTTGTTAAACCACGGTTTATACAGCACTTCATTACGATTTGAACCATACTTTTTTTTGTTACAGGAGCTTTTATTGCTGTGCTATCCAGTAGACATCATCAGATAGTGTAGTATTAACACCATCTGAGACTGATTGATGTGATATGGTACTTAACCACTTCCTACCACCTGAAAACAGACGTGCAGACGTGTTCAGGAGGTTCATAGATAGTCTCACTTAAAACTCCAGATCTTAAGGAGATGTTCGACCCATTCACGATGTATGAAAAGGGATTTGAGATAAACAGACAACACAAAGGTGATACACGGGTGACTACGTGGAATGAAGAGGAGCAGCCCTTCGCATCACTGGATGTCCAACTGTCCCTTTATGTTCCTTTGACGTCCACTGAGTCCATCTGGTATGTATGGAAGTCTTCTATGTCTCTGAACCAATTCTATGAGCTGAATGAAAAGACACCAGCTTTGAATTAACCATCTTTTTGAAAGCATTCCCAGTTTGCTTCCCTAGTACTCACATTGTTTAGGTATCCTAAGAGGCTCTGTGTCTCCGGACAAGACTTGGTGCATTGCACCTCGGAACTGGTACAGCAGCTTCAGGCTCTTTTCCTCTCCGACGCACGGGTCGTAAAACCCCGGTAAGCCAGCCTGATGAACACGAGACAGAACTAATTAATGTGAAGCACCTGGCAAGAGTTTAAGCATCTCATTGACGTTAAGCACCGGTTGATGTTTGCGTGTCTAACCTTTGATGCCTCGGTAAGAACCAGTTTAGAGTCTTTCACTAAACACTGGAGAGGGACGGTCACGTCGATGACCTCTGCTCTCTCAGCGTTTCTGGCTGTTGTCCAATACAAATTTGCCATACCAGGCATTTAGAATGATGAGGCCTAGAATAAAAACATGATCACTTCACATAAAACTATTCATTTAACAATAACGTTTTATGTTCAGTATAAGTTAAACTGTGTGGGCAACAATGAAGTTTGCAAAAGCAAAGAAAAATAGTTTGCAGTAATGTACTAGAAAATGTAACGCTTGCGGTAATTTTGTCAGACAAAATTTGAGCTGTTAAGTTTGATTTAGCAGTGACTATGTTTAACAGTATATATGTTTAGAAAAAAAAAATTAACAGTAAATATGTTTAGAAAATAAGTTCATACCAAAGAATATCATTTAATAATAATAAAAAAATCACCTTTGAGATGATTAAATTAAAATTATTTTTTTTAAATTAAATTAAATGTTACAATTAAACTGCTGATTTTGTTGCAATATTTTTTTTATTTTAATTTTTTTTAGAGATGGCACAAAAAAATAATAATTTGTAATGAAAAAAATAGTTATTTAGAACTGAGCATTACTAAAAAAGAAATTCCCATGACCTTTCTCCCATGAAATTACTTTATGGACAACAGTGCAGTTTGCAAAACCAAAGAAAAATAGTTTACAGTAATGTACCTACAGTAGAAAATGTAAAGCTTGTGGTCATCTTGTGGTCAAACAAAATTTGAGCTGTTAAGTTTGTTTTGGCAGTGGAATTTATTTTATACCAAAGAATATAATTTCATTAAAAAATAATAAAAATTCACCTTTGAGACTGATTTATACTTTTCTTTTTTTAATAATTAAACTGCTGATTTAGATTTTTTAGAGATGGCACAAAAAAGTAATTTCTAATGAAAGAAATACAGTTATTTAGAACTGAGCATTGCTATAAAAGAAATTCCCATGACCTTTCTATAAATTACTCTATAAATGAACTCTATGTACATATGAATTGTTACATCATGTCCCCTGGTATCTTTGGACATAACGTATATTTAATGGGTTTATCAGCTATATTCTTATCACACAAGTATAAATATCGGATATAACACATTAATGTTACTTTAGCTAATTTTTAAAATGAATGGACATAATTTTCTTTGGTTATTGCCAGTATATCACAGATTCTGTCCGCACAGCTTAACTTGCATCTATCTGAATGTATATAAAAAAAATTGTATGGGCTTTCACAAACCCATTTTAGATTCCTCAGCGTCAATAATTCTCTTCACTGACTCATGCATCAGCAAAACCTGAAACCCAAAGACACAATAACACAAGAAAACAACATATTTGCCCTGATAAATGGTTGTGTGTGTTGGCATTATGAAAATAGTAATTGTTGTGTATGTATTTATTTTACTCACAGCAGCTTCAGCCTCTTGCTTCCTGCGTGCAATTTCTGAAGCAGAATCCTCCTTCTGTTTCTCCAACTCCCTGTAAACAACCAAAGAGTCAGGGCCTTTCATCAGAGAAACTGAGGTAATGTAAAGACTGGGAAAATGGGCGGTTTCAGAGCGGTAATTATGGATAATAACTCACTGTTCCTTCTGGGCTTGTACATAAGGCATAATAATAAGCTTCTGGACAGCTAAGTAGATGACCAGCGGGCCCACAGTGGCATAAAACACAGCGCTGGGTAAAATCTGGTCGGTCAGGTGAATCGGGAAAGAGGTAGGTTTGACTGGCTCTGTTCAATCTGTAGACAGTAGAAAATGACCAGCATGAATAGACCACCTACTGAGCTGAGCTTATTGCGGTTAAGCTAAAGTTAGTGCTAACCTGATTTTAAGGGAGACGCCTTGGGGTACACCAATGCTGACGGTAGCAGCCAAAACACTGTGGCGACTGATCTTGCGCTCGGCACCATATTCAACCACGGTGCCAAAGAATCCAGTCCTGTTGGACACAAACTCAATGAGCTATCGGGATAGACACAGGAACTTTTTACTTTTATAAAGCTAGGGCTGGGCAATACATTAAATATTTATATAAAATTTTCCAACATGTTTTTATTTGTCATTTAGCTGTCAAAAAATGCGTCTCTGTAGGCAGCCTACGCTCTGAGATCTGAGATCCTAGGCTCAACATAACTTGGTTAGATTTATGGCTTTATTAGATTTAATATATATTTTATATAAAATAAAAAATAAATAGTACAGTATATTTGATTTACTGTGATTTTAAACTTCCATAACTTTTACATACTTTCATTTTTTGAAGTGTTTTCACTTCAGCAATAATCTGCTGAGTGTCTTCTTTAAAACAAGACCAAACTTGGGTATATTCCAAAGCATTCTTGAATTACAACTATTTACGTGTGAATAGTGCATTTTAACGCCCATCCTCAAAAAGGGGGTGACAGGTAAGGGGTTAAAGGCTAAAATATGTGAGGTTTGTTTTTTATAAAACCTTTTTTTGTGAAAAATTATTTAAAGGGTGAAATATGTGAGGTTTGTTTTTTATAAAACTTTTTTTTGTGAAAAATGATTTAAAGGCTGAAACATATTTACTATGTGCCTTGCCCTTGGGGTGGGTCGGGGATGGCAGGGGTTGGTGGAATGTAAATACCTGGATATTTTCCGCAGGCAAGGGCTTTGATTACCTCTCTCTTTTTGACCATACATGTGTTTGCATCTAGCCAGCGTCTGTCAACCCTATGCTATCAATGGACCAGATACATTTAACATGGAAGAGGCTATGCCCAAGAAGAGGAGGAGGATTAGGGTGAGGGAATACCATCGTTTGGCGTCAAAGAAACTAATAATAATCGGGAAGGACTTTGAACGGAGAACTACATTTTAAATTGGATCTTCTGGACAGGTGAGTGGCTTCTAGTGCTGACTTTTTTTGTATGTGAATTGTGTGTGAAAATATAATTCTGTAAAAAATATGAGTGAAGCTTCGACTAAACTTGGATAGCTCTAGCGAGTATCAGATTGGCAATCAAAAATGTTTCTTGAGCAACAAATCATCATTTTACAATGATTTGTGATGATTACAATGATCCTAAAAAAATCAGCTTTACCATTACAGGAAATAATTACATTTTAAAATATTTTTAAACAGTAATGCTATTCCACAGTATTACAGTTTCCACTGTATCTTAGATCAAATAAATGCAGACTTGGTGAGCAGAAGAGTCTTATATCAAATATAATTAAAATCTTACAGACGGCAAAATGTTGAATGGTAGTTTTAATAGAAATATCAATTGAAAGCCATTGGTAAAACATACTTGATGGAACCTTTGACCTTGGTCTGGTCTTCATCCTGGAATTTGTACTGATAACTCATCATCAGGTAGGAATGAGGAACGCCCAGCTGAGGAACAGGAATAAGAACAGATGAATTGCTTTCTTAATGCATTGACTTGAGCAGATAGCCATCGTCAATGTACCCCTGTGAGGGCTTCACCTGCAGGGCCAAAGTGAAGTGGCTTGTTTTAGTGTCCCTGACGATACTGGTGGTCATGGCAGACTGGCTTCCCCAGCGCCACTGCAGATAGCCCATAGTGTTCTGGTCTAGGTGGCGGGCCATCATCGTAGAGGCGCTGGGCCGTACGCCACGAGAGGAGAACTGCAATCCCCACTGGGCAGTCACAAAGCTACGCCACACAGAATTTGAGATTCACAGAAATTAGAAACACCAATCAGACTTCAATCATACACGGACGGACACCTACCATCGTGCAGTTACGTTACGGAATACTTTCATCCCGAATAAAGGTCCTCTAATGTCCCCTGCACCAAACTCCATCTTAAGACACACACAAACAAGAACATCAGAACCAGACCAGCACAAAACCCAGAGGTGTGACTGTATGAGTTTTACCTCTCCCCAGCCCCTTGCTGAGGTCACACGCCGCACACAGAGGTTTATATTTCCTCCCCCATTGCCATTATGCGTAGACAGAGATCCAGAGAGGACCGCGGTATCTGAAGTGGTCAGGGGCGCCTGCCAAACAGAATCCTGCATGACTATAGAGCACAAGGGACTTCATGAAAAGCACAATTGTCCATCCTGACCTCAATGGATTGGGATATGTGCATCCTGTTGATCTCAATATGGGGAAAACCTCCTCCTGGTGCATCCTCAAAGTCCTCCTCATATCGGTCGAAGAGGTCTGTTGCATCTATGCCAACACTTATTGTCCCCTGAATGAAAACAAATGATGATAGTAGATCCATTCTGTAGATCAGATCATGCACATAGAAAAAAACAATAGTGATGATGTAAGTTTGCATCACCCTGGTTCCCTCTACAAAAAAAAACAAAAATAAAATTTTTCCACTGACTTTTGGATTATTGTAGAAAAAAATCTCTGTGACCAATAACAATTTATGATTCTTACATCGTTTGCTCATCATGATAATCTTAACAAGTAATCAAGAGCTTTCTAACTGTGTGTGTGATGACAGGGTGCAGCTGAGCAGCAGAATGATTTATAACGACAACTTTATGAGAAATCTACAGACGCAAACAGACAAAGTGTAGTAAAATAAAGACCTAAATGTGTATTTCTGACTTTTTTTTTCACCACAAGTCTGAAAGAAGACGTTATTTGAAGACAAATATCCCAAAATCTCAAGTGAAAAAACCCCATTGTTTTTGCCTGCCGCGTCTCGCCTTAAAACAAATATTTTCCTTGAAAGTTTGAGTCAGAATAGTTTGCAAAGTGTAATTATAAACACAACGAGACTGTGAAAGTGGACTAGTAAGTAGATGAGTTTACTGTTCTTTTTAAAGACCTATGGGTGCCCTGAGTTTAATAAATTACAAAGAGCAAAGAAGTGAAATATCTTCGTCCTCAAATATCTTCCTCAACAATCAAGCAAAGATTTGACTGATATTATCTGGCTTCAAATTTTAGAAGAAAGAAACAAACTGGCATATTGAATCTTTTAAATTCCACCAGTTAGAGCACAACGAAACTGAAAGGTTTGGTGAAATAAAAACCATCATTATCTCCCCCTGTCTTTCTGGTCTGGTATGTCCACCTTAGGGTTTGTTCTCTGCTGGAGTCTCCTCTCGTCTCTCTCCTTCTGCAAACGCTCATATTCCTCCTTGATCTCTGCAGGGGTTCTCTTCCTCTCCACCACCTAAAGACATTGGGGATCAAGTAAGCAGATGTGTCATTAATATTACATGCATCACAGTAGCACACATTAGTACAAATAACTGATAAAAACTGTCAATTTGGAAAACAAAACTAACCTCCCAGCCTTCCACCTCCAGGCCTTTCTTCCCAAATATGTCATATATGGCTCGAGATTGTGGGTCACTGAGAACTAAGTAGAGGTCAAATAAAAATGTCAATTAATAATTTCATTATTTTGACTTGTAGTTTTACAAATATGACTCCACATATTCAGTGGTTTTAATCTTTGTCAGAACCATTTTATTTGAATATTAAATACTTCATTACAATTATTGATCCTCATGTTATTCTAAATGAAGTTTACTATGAAATTTCATTGTTTAACCCTGTAATGCCTGACAAATTAAGTAATAATCAGATGTTTGTTTGGTTTTTTGTTGGAAACAGTTTATTTGAAAAAAAAAATATATGTTTAGTATCATACTTGATACATCTAGCTTTTATAGCTCACATTTGATATAGAAGATGGAGCTGCATATAAGCAAAAATATGCAATTTAGTGCAGTGTTCTTATTTATATGTTCAAAAAGTAAGATCTCCCAATAAAATGTCTTATTAAGATTATGTTAAATGCTAAGTTTTATTATCAAATCTCTGTAGTTTTAACTGTGAGAGCAAAACATAATGCAACGCATGACAAGGATGATTGAGACAAATACACATTCGTCAAAAGCCTGATGTATAATATTTTATACTTGCATTTTGCATGATTTTTCTTAACAATTATGTATAAATAATCAAGTAAACATAAGTTGCTTCAGTCCAGTTATGTTCATCTTGAATAAAACTTTATTTAATTTTTTTAAGATTTCACAGCAATTGGACATGAACCAAAACCTGAAAGGGGGACATTTTTAAAAATGTACTAAAAGTAATTTTAAGTAAAAACTATTAATCAGATGGAAGAAGGCATGCCATAAATTGTGTACAAACGGTTTTTCAGCAAAGTTTTGAACACGTTGATCGTAATTTTGAGGCCTTAAATATTGATTTCTTTTGTGTTACAAAAAAAAAAAAAACCCTAGTAGCATACAATAAAATACATGTGGGTATGGAAAATAATGACAGAACTTTCATGTTTGGGTGAATTATACCTCAAACCTGTGAACTAAAAGCTGTCATAATAGTCCTGAGGACAGTTATAATAATTACCCTCATATGCCTGGTGTACATCTGTGAATAGTTGTTCTGCCTGCCTCTTTAGCTCAGGGTCTCTGTGCTTGTCAGGGTGGTAGAGCATACACATTCGCCTGTACGATGCCTTCAACTCATCTTGAGTCGCCTGTGAAATGTAGAGAGACCGATTGAAGGATGGGATATTTTTAAGCAGTGTCAATATATATTTTTAATATTGGGATGGATGGTTATATTCAATGTTTATAGGCCCCGGGCAGTTGATAGGCCCCATTGACTTTAATAGAAAAAATACAATAGGGCCCATCAACAGCAGAAGAAAGAAATGAATACAGGTTTGGAACAACTTGGGGGTGAGGAAATTATAACAGAATATTTTTTTGGGTGAACTATCCCTTTAAATTCATCGGTTTGGCCACACCTTGATAACAGGCTTTTGATTGGTTATGCTGCCCAGGTAAGACTGCGTGTTGGCGCGCTTTTGCATTCAAACTCAAACATTTCCGTTACATCCTCTGAGGCAGCTCCCTGGGAATAGCAGTCGAGCACAAGAGCGAGCAGAAGTTATTATGATTATTGTGGTAGGTATAATAATTAATTATACTTTACAAGGTTTGATTGAGACTATTAATGAAGGGTTATTTATGAAGTGTGATGTTTTAAGCTTTATTAGTAAGTGAATTGGCTTTCTGAGATAAGCTCTTGTCATACGCCAAGCGCCATTGATAAGTAGCACGTATTATACCTTACATGCGAAATATTAATAAACATCACCTTAATGGCTGACATAGCAATCTGGCAGCTGACAGATACTGCTAGAAAGGTGTCCAAGCATGAATCAATGAGTACAAGCCCTATGCAACCGGCATATTATAGTATACGATGACAACTGTATGAATATTAACATATCCCCACCTAATAAGATAAGTCACTCCCGTCCCCGTGTCATTCTGTGCAGAGCTTAACCACGGAGATGACTTGAAAAACCCACTTCCTTACCTCTCTTCTAACATTGAGCAGAGAATAATACTCTTCGTTATCTACTTCCAATTCTATTTCCAAGGCAGCCGCCATGTTCCCAGTGACCCAAACCCCCCTCCACCAATCCCTACTACGGTGAAGGCCTTTCTCATGAATATTAATCACGCAATGTGACGTTCGGGTCTGTTGGTCGATCTCATTTGACGTTGTGGAAGGTTAGAGGAGGGGTGTGAGCTGGCGAATACTGCTTTAGCCAAGGCTTGACTCCTGAATACTGAATTATGTTGTGTTTGGGAGCTCGGCGAGGTAACGTCAGTACTACGCAATGAATATTAATGAGCTAAGCCTTTGCCATAGTAGCTCAGGATTCATTCGTTCTTCTGCCACCATGTGTTCTGGAGGAGAGTCCTTTAAACTTTAAATCCGCAGGTGGAAATTTCAAATAATTTTATTTTGGTAATTAAGTAAAATAGCTGGATTAATGATATGGATACATTTTATTATCAATATAAATATTGTATTATTAATAAAAAATGTTTTTAATATAAATAACAGCGAATATATAGTTAGTTAGTTTACATACACAATGTCCATAAACAATTGTAATCACTTTTAGAGGTTTTGCATAATTATTTTATTTATTTTAAACATAATTATTTTAAAACAAATAGTAAAATACTTAGGAGAACGCTTTATGATGTCATCGTCCCAAAACTAGCGCTTTGTATAATTTTCGTATTTGTATGATTTTGTTGTTCAAATGCATTGGCAGTAATCACTACATTGCATTGTTGTGCGTAAACATTCTTGATTTGGCTTGAATACGGCAGACGGACTGTCTGTGGTCGATGAGTGGAGCTGTTCTTTCAGCACCATCTCCTTCAGCACCCGCGAGTGGACAGCGCTCAAGAACTGAACAAGCTTGAGCATCCACGCACGACCTTATCCAGATGTGCTTTTCTTTTATTTTCCTTTTAATGGCGTGTCACTGCTGACTTGCAATACAACCTTTTAGAGTAAAGCCGTCATAGTCTCTATGCTCACATCCATGTCATTCTCGTTTCACAATCATCTTCAGCACGAGTGGCAGATTAACGACTCTAACATGGCTGTTAACATCTAATTATATGACACAGTGGGGCATGTTATTAGTACTTAGACTGCTGGACACGTATCTCGATTAGCAGTATGTCTTTCAAGCATTAATGTCTTGTACACATTTGTTGTATATACTTAAAATATTGTACATTTCATGTGTGTGTGTTACATTCGATTCTTCCAAAATCTGATTCTTCCAAAAAAAAAATAAAATAAAAAAAAAAAATCTTATTGGTCGCTGCATCGTAAAGGTGTCTCCTAAATAATAATCAATTCACCAATGGCGTTGAGGGGATGGATAAAGGGGGGATATGGATTTCGCAAATTCATGAAGCATCACCGAAAGCACCATTGCCATTTATGGCACTTCGCGGCCAATAGCTAACGCGTCTTCACGCACGCGCCTCCCGCCTCTCGCCCCCTCCTCCAGACGCGTCCTCGCCGTGAACGCGCGTGGTACCCCCGGTCGCTAGGAGGAGGAGGAGGAGGAGGATGTGGCGCGCGGAGGGAAATGGCTGCCGAAAACAAGCCGGAAGGTAAGAGAGAAATAACAAGATTATTATTTTTCATTTCGCAGTTTTATCCGCGCTAAGCTCCAGATGATGAAGACCAGGATAGGGATGCGCGACGGAGAAAGTCAATGCCATTTTCGCTTAGCTTCTGTTTGTCACGAAATGGCAAAAAAGCTGAAGCGCTGATGGGATTAGCCATCTCTGAGACGGCTATTAAAATAACGGGAGCGGAGTTAGGTAATCACGGGTTACGTTCATTACGCGACTCCTTTCATCTCAAAGCCCACAGAGGGTTTTCAAAGTCACACGCATCCAAGTCGAGCCGAGCCACAGCCTTCGTTAGATGAAGAGAAACATGTTTTTCTTATAGCCTATAACTGAGACGCGCACATGAGCGCATCAGACGAAATGAACGCGTGAAATGACTCGTATGGTTTAGAGTGGGATTCCTCCACACCGCATCCACGTTCCCCGTGCACTCAGGGCTGACAAACAAGCGAGCTCCGTCAAGTCAAACGCGGTCAACTACTTCATTTTTCTTTCGCATTGAACAGGGCGACGCTTTTAACTCCAAAAGCCGTAAATGCAGATTTATGGTGATGCTCTAAAACGTGATTGATTTCCTTCCACCCCACCAGAACCCCCCTTTAGTGACTGAACCCTCCGACAGATGCTCGATATGCTTCGGTCTTCTTGTGTGGAATATTTTCCCAGAACTGTGACTGTTTGGCCGCTGCTGTTTTGAAGCTGTCAGCAGTTATTTTCTTAGATAATAACACATTGAAACTGGATTGGAAAGGACACTGGGATAATTGAAGCGGAATTTTAATGAGAGCAGCAAAATGAAAGGTACGTCTCTCCTCTTTCCTAAAGCGATGCTCGGCAACTAAAGCCAAGTTCGTGTGTGTGCAATTATGATCGGTTTTGATAAAGTTCACTTTTTTGTATTAACGGAGCGCGTCTTGTGTATCATTCTTCGAGGATATTTTTAATGTGGCCATTTATTTTTATATAACGAATTTAAATTATTCAGATCACATTTAAGATTCACAAGACGCTCCCTAGCCCTCGTATTCTGTTTACTTTGATCCCTTTTGGAAAACGTACATTTTTTTCTTCTTTTTTAGACATTAGTTTGATTCTAAAGCATATTGGGAAGAAAATGCTGATTGTTCAGTAATGTTGGAACATTAGCTCTGGAATAGCTTAAAATAACCAGGAGTTTGTCAACATTGAATTATTTATTCAACATTTTTTTTCCCTAAATTAAATCAGTCTTGCTTCATAACAGCCACATGGTGGTGCTATTGAGCTGTGCAAACCAGTACCCCCATCAACCCCCCAACATACACACATTGGAACTAAGAGTGATAACTAAGCTTGCCTATTAAAGAATTCCATCAAAGTGACGAAGTTGCCCTCAGTGATTTGGGTGAGCTCGCAGAGTGCCTGTGCGGGACGGTAGTGCGCATGTGTGTTGTCTCTCGAACGTATAGAATTATCTCCTATTGATTACACACTACTTCGGATCTATAGGCAATAGCACGGTTCTGCTTTTCCTCTTGTTGTTGGATATCTTCATTTTTGCTATTGCTGAGAGATGACCTGGCCAGAAAAAGGTATTCTTTATGTTTCACAGTGCACATTTATCTATGTAAGTCCAGACAGGTAACGCTTTGCTCTTGCTCTACTTCTCAGAATGAAAAATGTGTCATAATGTAACGTAAGTTTGGGGACGGAAAGATTGTAGGCTATTTTTACCCATTTGAGCTGCCACGGAGCAGGAGAAAACATTGCCTCTTTTGACCTTTACGGCCTAAAACTGTGTCACGCATTTGTATCTGACAGTCTTTGCTCTTGCCAGCTTCCTGGATCAGTTCTATTCTTTTCTTCCACACAGGAAGCATATTCACCAGTGGTTCTTGCCAACATGAGGATGGCAGCTTACATGCAAGGATGTGCTCCCCATCAGCTTTTAGATGTTCTGGAATATGGCTAGAGAGTGCATGAGAGTCTCTCTCCATCCATTCAGTCAGTTGGCTCTGTGTTATTTTGCTCTCTCACCTGCAGGCTTTGTAAGCTCAACTGTACATATTTGGTCGCTCATCAAATCTCAATTTCTCTAATTTATCAGAGAAGTGAAATTTCACAGTGGTTTTGCTTGAAATTAAGCTCCTGGATGTTTTTGATCTGTTTGGCAATGCAAAAATATGATACTACTGGCTCTTCCAAACAAATTGGATTGTGTAGAATTGATTTATCCTCTATAAGTTTTACCTGGCTAAATGAACATACAGTAGGAAGCGACTGTGTCTCCCACTTTGAAGTTCTTTTGACTTTTCTAAAAGATTGATTGTATGGATTGATTAGTCAATTGGAAGGAGAGTGTACAGTTTACCAGTGATTCAGGTGAAAAAGACTCAATATGAACGTGATGTTTAGGTGACAACTGGGGGAAATTAAAGTGCTAGTTTAGCTCTTCAGATTTCAGTTCCAGTAATTTGCATGCTTTTTATGGCTTGCTTTATGTTTCTTACATCGTGCCGCAACAGCTGGAAGCTGTCTACATTGGACGCGACAAAGAGACCATTGCAAATCCATTTGTTCTTCCTATGAGAAGTATCGCGAGTGTTGCATGTCATAAATAGAACAAGGTATTAGTTTACTGTCGGGAATTTGTGTTGCGTTGGCGCCACATCCAGACACGGTGTAACAGCATCAGACTTTTCTGCTCTTTACTTAAAGGGATTTTCACCCAAATGAAAACGATGCACTCATCCTTATATGACTTTAATATTGTTTTTTGGAACATAAAAAAGATATAATGAGAAATGTCTCTATTTGGTTTAACATTCTTCAATGTTGATAATCACAAGTTTGGAATGAGATGAGGGTGGGCAAGTGATGACGATTGCAATTTTTGTGTGAACTATCTCTTTAAGAAGCCGCTGTTTTTTTCTAGTTCAATGCAAAAGCAGGCTTTTTCCTGCCAACTGCATTTAAGACTCCAGTAAGCCACAGAAATTAGTAGAACCTCATGATGTGGTGTGATTCAACATGTAGATTTAGCTCCTCGCCAGCCTAGTTGATTGCACACCTACGTACGCATCTTGTATGCAATACTTGGATGCTGGAAAAGCTCCTTCAGACTCACAAATGCAAGTGTGATGGTAGCTATTTTTCTTGAACTTAAACCGGAAATGACCTCTAAAGTGCATGCTCCAGTCAGTTGGGCAAAATATGTATCGCAATGTCACAATCAGGAAAGGGTAAAAGCAATGAATGACCTCTGCATGAATAGGAAGTAGTATTGTTGTACCCACAGACCTTCTCCCCTCACTGTTCCCTCCTCCACTGTGTCCCCTGTAGGACTGAAGAAAATACGTAATCCGGATCGAATGTACAGAACCGCCGTTGGTTACACCGGCCACGTTCCTCCTGAAGAGTGTCAGCGATGACACAGACAACAACAGTAAGAGAGCTGGCTTCCTTTTCCACTGCATCCCTCAAAAACATGACAACGTTATGAAATGCTGTTCATCTTCTCTGCCCATTCGTTTACATACTGTGTAACCTCATTCTCGCAGCTGGTATAGTTCTTCAACAGTGTTTTTATAGTATTACCAGAGCCCAAACCAGAGAAAGATCAAATTAATACAAGACTTCAGAGTCTCCAGAGCTTTTTGATCTAAAACCTCGCTTTCAGCACAATAATGCTTGTTTTCCTGGTGTGTTTACCAGGTTCAAGAGCGTAGCAAATTCTATCGAAGCAATTTGTAATAAGCCAACGTTGGTGACTTTGAGTGCAGGGAGTCGGAAGGGAGAGGCGGTTCTCGGTAGATCAGCTTAAAAAAAAAAAGGCCAGCGTCTCATTTTCATTCAGCTCCATTACAGATGATGTTTATTCATGCATGGCCACGCTGCCCCGGAACGAGCGGCGTATTTTGGAAGCAGCAGCTCGTTGTCATGGCTAATCGACGCAGAGCGCAGGCGTTGGCTCGCGTGGGTGTGGACGAGGGTGTGTTTCTCTCTCCCCGAGCACGTTTCGAAGAGACACTCTCTTAATGAAGACACTCCGACATGGACACTAAGTGTCCGGAGTTCTGCTGCCCAGTCGTTGAAGGCTAACAGTGCAATTAGCAGCTGGAGGGATACACATCTCAGCCGGCTCTCGTGGTTTGACAACAGCATTAACTCTTTGCCAATCCATTGATTAGCCTACATGTTGGTTTTTAAATTAAATGGGCTGTCGGTTCTTATAACGCAGTGCTCGTGAGCCTTGAATCATTGGACGTTTCGGAATGGGAGGATAAAAGGAGATCCAGTTCAGGCGGCCCCCTTCATGGACCCCATTTTAGCCTGATTCTTTTGCTTTGTTGAGCCAAGAAAAGCTTTGGGAGCCAACTGGGACAGAACCAGAATGTCGAAGTGAGCTAATTGGGAGGAATCCTGGTCTGCCGTTCCTCCTCTTCTTCCCTAGTGTCCAGCATAGCCTTTTTTACTCCACCAGTGGAAATCCCCTGATGAACCACTCCCACTTATTAAGGCTGGCACAATGCACATCATCAAGTCTGTTTAGAATATGTTTAGATGTGCAGCTTTTTTACTTTTAGACCTCAACTCATGCCAAGTATTTTGCAGACTTTTTTTTCTTCCGTGCTATTGCATATTGTCTTGGACAAGAGTCAATAGATAAGAAACAGCTATAGCCTCTAGTCTAGAGACCAAGGGAAATGCATCCCTTGACTTCAATGGATGGATGACAGTGCGTTCATTTGCTTTCCACATCTTCAGTGTTTTATCAGCGAGGCTTTATTTTCAAAAAACACCCTAGCAATTAAGAGAGAAGTTGCTGCCGTACAGATCTTTTAAATTGGCTAAGATAAAATTTAATTGAGATCCTGCAAATAATGAGAGGTTTTGTTCGTGTTGCAGAGATGTAAACAGTTGACTGAACCGCTCTACCAGGGAAGAGAGCGGAGAGAGACGCCGGTCTCCTGGGACGCCCAGACACGGAAGTCAGGTTATCACAGAATCGGCCTCCTGTCTTGGAGGAGTTTGAACTCTTCGCTCGCGTAGCGTCTCTCGTTATCAAAACTGTTGGCGGTAATTGTGCCGAGCGCTAGCGTGTCGGGCGTGCGGCGATGCTTCACTTGGCGCAGGCTTATGTCACTCTTCATAACAATCATGCCTTATCTCTGCGTGCCAGCGTACACTCGGTTTACTCGTCTCAGGGAGCGAGTCATGACTGAGCCGATGCAGCATAGCTTCCTTTTAGGTCCAGCAGGTTTAAACCAAGCTGACCTTGTTGTTTTTGGAGACCTTTGAGAAAAAAAATCACACCTAAAGTGAAAGGATGTTTTTTTAGCAATCCTATCTCTCACTTTCAACGTGTTTTTGGCTTTGGTGCTCACATTGTGCGAATGGCTTTTGTGTGCCGTGCTGTTATTAACACCGAAATGAGGTTATCATGAGTCATCTTAAGTCATGATTCAAACAAGGATCTATTGAAGAGCATGGTGAGGATAATATGCAATTTTTGTTACTGTGAAGAGAGAGAGGGCAGGGAAGAGGACCAAAATGTTAGCCAGAACTCTAACGTACATTTTGTATGCATAGCTCAACTCTTTATCCATTTGTATTCATACACTCATTTGCATGATTGAGTCCATGTGTATTTGAGCATTCTCATATCCTCTGTCTTGTTTATGTCTCTGAATGCCTTTGGTAGTCAGTGTTGCATGGATTTGCATGTTGGTTTTATGCATCCAGGTGTAAGACAATGGTTCAAGCTGGTATTTGCCTATTTGTGTGCTGTTTTATAATTCATGTCAGAAGCATATGTTGTTTCACTTCATTTATCGAATGCCTCAGATTGTCTATATACATATGTGTATTGTGTAGATTTTTAAACAAAGAAAAATGTATCGATGCAACGTATTTTATCCCTTTCTTGTGCACATTTAATGCCTTCATCAATATTATACTGATTAGGCTTTTGAAAAAAAAACATTAAATCAATATCAGTTAGTTCTATAAGGTTTCATGCTGCATTATTATATTTAATGCTAGATTCACAAAATTATATTATTTTCTTGGTTTTTACCTTCAAAACATTATTTTCAGGAATACAAAATATTAACTTGAAAAATATGTTCTTATGTCCTTAAGATTTATCCTTGTTGAAATATTGACAGATTTAACAATCTATTCTTAAGAAAAAGAGTTAACATTTAACCCTAAAACCATATTCTGTACAAATGTGGGCAAAATAGTTTTGATTTATTTTTAACAAAATACTTCCCTTGATCTGAGCGGTACAAGACTTGACTACTTTTCCTAAGTTTGCCTCCTGAACACACACAATTTTTTTTTACTCAATTTTACAATCTTGTATCTTGTATTTGGGTCAAAAAGGGGCACCCATAGAAATGAATGGGGAAAAACTGTATTTTAGAGCATTCTAAAATAAGCCAAAATAAGGTGACAGCAAAGTCACTTCATCTTTAGGTTTTAGCTCTAAGAACTTACTGGAATGATATTTTAATGTAATTAAAAAAATAAAACATTAAAAATAAGCATGATTTACATGGAAAATATGGTACTTTTTAAAGTAAATAAATACAAAATACCCCAAAAATAAAATAAAAACACCATAAATGGATAGACAAAACTTTATCGAAGACAGTGATATAACATTTATAATATATAAAAATTAGGATCACACCTGAGTCCTCTGTGCCCACATTTGTCCTCAATTACAGGATTAAAGGCTATAAAGTGAAAACGGTTTGAGGGCTACAATATTTATTTAGAAAATAACCTTTTTCTAAATAACTTCCTATTGTTTTTCCTTTTCCTTAACCAGAGAAATGAACAAACAAACAAAAAATGACAAGTGTAAGTAAATGTAGAGTAACTTTCCAAACTCCATCAAAACACAGCTCCCACGCATGGAGATGACAGTGACATTAATTTTGGTTTTAATGTGTTAAAACCACAGAGAGCTTTGCATTTTTATAATCTCCTCTCTATAAACAATCTTCATTAGCCAAATGGCAGATAGCTATCTGGCCAATGATCTATTGAATGGCGCAGATGTGGCCGCTGATGGTGATGAAGGCCCGGAGCTGTAGCAATAAGCAGAACAATAGAGCAATCACTGCTTTGATTGGTATTGATCTTGGACCTGGAGGGATGAGTGAAATTGAAACTGACCAATTGGACCCAGATCCCATTTGAATCAGAAAAGGTGGTAAAACAGTGTGCCAAATGATGTCATGGCTCTGGCCGGACACAAGCTTCCTTTAATGGCTTTAGGACGGCACATTATTCTCTGTTAAGAGGAAATGTGAATCATTGTCAGGCCATTTCCCTGTGGGGAAAAAATAGATTTATCATCCTCCCTTTCATTCTTTTATCCTCATCTTGCCTCCTTTGTGTCCACTCTGTCACTATAGTTTTTATGATGAGGATCATGATCACACAATCATCCTGTCAACATGCTTTATCTGAGCATGATTAGTTGTGATGAAGCCTTGCATAGAGTGTGGTCCAGAGTTGATCAGAATTCAGTCAACCTCGATTTTGGTGCTGGTGAAACACAAATCACAGAGTGGAAAAAGAAAAAGAGGGAAAAAAGTATCCCATCACTGGACAAGAGGACACTATCGATTTGAGATCTGTTTTTGTCAGCCTTTATCCTATCCTAAAACAAGCTTTGCTCTTTTCTTTGAAGTGATGCTTGCTCAAGCTGCCATGACAGATACAGTAAAACAGCTCTTCAATGTCAAGCCTTTTAAAGATGAGCCGTTAAACCCCAGATTAGCACCGAGATTCACATGTTTTTCTGGCTCAAAGGCTTCTGAGGAGGAGGACCAGCGCTGGAGGTCACGGCAGAACCCCTTCTTGACTTTTCCTCAGATTTGCTGAAGAATCTCTCCACACCTCCTGCTTTAAAGTGTTCACACTGCAGACTCTCTCTGGACGAGGTCTGGCTCCGAGCTCCATGACCTTGAGTCGCTTTAGTAGATGCTAAATCAATTTGACTGACATCGTCCACCCCTTCAAGTCATAGCTAATTCAATAGAAATTTTATTGCATACAGAAAAAGATCTCGCCTCTCATGCACACGGCAGAAAATGTGGCGTTTTATCTGCCGGTGGATTTATAAACTGTAGTTGGTCTGAGGTTTATGTAGCCCAAAGCTGTCAAAAGCAGTTCTGAGGAATGCTTTTGGTTAGGGCTGGCTGATACACATACTAAAATGAAAGAATATCATGAATATTGTGGTAATGTTAAAAGTTATGTTTATAAAGCCAGAAAGCCAATTGCATTCCCCCTTTTTCCTCAGCGAGCTTGTGGATGTTTTACACGCTCGCAAATCCTTTTTGTAGGAAGATTGTTATTTATATTTTTATTTTTAAGTAAATATAGTCTTTCAATGTTCCATTTGTGTTATTTTAGTAAATAGCAGTAAGTGGTTACTATGTTTCAATTGTAAAAACTTTGTAACAATCCACTTGTTAAGTATGATGTCACATTGTGCTATACACTCAGAATGGGATGTAATTCTTGGCATTATCCGTTTTTTTGACTTACGGGTGTCGTGGGGATTCGTAAATGACAACAGGCGTCTGGACGCAAGATTCGATCTTGTATAGTGTGTCATAGTGGGCGACAACCTACGTCGTGTCTGCGATACATCACGACAAAAAGACTAGCATTTTAATTTTTTAACGTCCACGAAGGTTCCGTCACATCTATGAGGTTGATCTAATAGGCGCACAGAAGCTTTTCCGTACACAACTTTAAAAAATGGCGAAACGAAAGAGAGACGATGGTGCTAACGTTAAAAGTAAAAATATATAAGAAAATTAAATTTGACCTCAAGTTCTCTTTGGAGGATTGACAGCCCATACTGTCCTCTTCGAGCAATCCAGGAACGTGTCCATTGTCGGGTTTTCTTTTCTTTTTTTACTTTTTTCTGAACACAGGACAGCCAATACAACACTCACCACTTCATCCATTGTTTGTTTACGTTCATTTCCGGAAGTCACTCGCTACTATTTTCGCCGTCTCGATGACGGCACACGATGACTGGTCAGGAAGCAACGTGTAGTCTGACGTGTCTTGTCCACGACACGACAAGATTTTAGGAGTCAAAATCGCGTAATCTGTCACAGTGACTATCGTAACAGACGAAAAAAATCGTGTAATCTGAACCAGGCATAATATGAATAATATTGCTCATAAACAGCTACCGAGATGGTATTTCTAAGTCAAACGAGAAGAGACTTGAAACCAGAAACAATATTTTACGTAACAAACGGAAATCTGTTTTATCCGTGTGATAAATGTGACCAGTAAAGGATAAAAGAACACTGAGGCAGCAGGATACTGCAAATGTTTAGGGGTTTATTGCCACATTTTACAAAAGTAAAGCCAATGCTAACCCAATGGTGGTAAACCAAACATAACAAAAATCAAAAAAAAAAAAAAAAAAAAAACGTACAATAACGATGGGTCACTGCATTTGCCTCTCAAACATTTACAGAGGTCAAGGGCCTACAGAACCTGTTCTCTTCACTGAACACTCACCCACATACAGAAACAATTAACCAATGTATAGAGAGCCTAAATCCCGCCCCTCCGCTTCCGGCTCATGGGACCTTATTTCAGAAAAAAATATGTATGGTAGTCAATGGCGAGAGACAACTTATCTATTTATTCCGTCTGAACTGTGCCTTGAATTACACATGTGATGTTTGTCAATTTAAAAGATAATTCTGAAAGTCAAAAACGTTGCAGTTTGTCATAAAACAGAAGAGTAACATTTAGTTTTATGTGTAAATCGCTCAATGAACTACATCTCCCAGGAAGCGAAACAACGAGCAAGATCCGCTGCTCGTGTGTGTGCAGTCTGGCACAAAACACTCAGGCATGACGGTGTGACTTACGATTATAATGTAAGTCTATAGAAACAATTACAGACATTAGCCTCAGTAAAGTTAGCTTCATTCATTGAGAGAAAATGTGCGCCTTTGGGGTTTGTAGTCTTTGTAATTACGTATTTTCACAGTCTTATTCCTCAATGGTTTCACATCAAAGTGATCAAACTGCAACTTTCTTTACTTTAAAATGTATCTATTAAACTACATCATATTTGTAATTCAGGGCACAATTCAAACGAGATCAAAATATTTGTTGTCTCTCGCCATTGACTACCATACAATATTTTTCCGAAATAAGGTCCCATGGTGGTTTACCAGAAGGGGAGGGACTACCTTTGTGGCCAGCACCAATTAACACATAAAGGGGATACACAGACATATTATGGCCATTACACACAATAAACGCATATGAAAACACCCAATATACATAAATAAACACCTGAAATATTAGTATCAAATGACTTCACTTTATAAATGTACTTCTTATAAACAGAAAAAAAAGAAAAGCAAGCAAAATAGTCCTTGGAGTTCCTCCAGCGCAGAAACTGGAATGGTCGTGGCCCGATCATTGGCCGGAACCATATATATGCGTCCAATGTTTCCACGCGAGCCCCTTTGATTGTGCACCAGCTCACAGGACTCAGACGTAACAAACAAACAAACAAACAAACAAAAAGAACGGTAAGAATAAACTTAAACTAATCGATTAAAGAGTGTGTGCACTTAACTCCAAACGAAAGTTTAAATAAAGTCTATTAAACCTAAATAATGTTGTGTATTCTTTACTGTAAGCAAATTCCATTTAATAAAAACTCAAACTGACCCAGGCTCGCCCACATCCGCCACAATCCTTCCAGTATTTTTCATTGGAGGAAAAACAAAATCACCTTTTTAAATATTTTAAAGGCAAATGCACAAACATTGAATAATTATCATAATAATTTGGAAAAATATTGTGATCGATTTTTAGATATATTGCCCTGCCCTACTTTGAGTCAGTAAAATTCCCTCTCGTGCAGTGTAAATGCCCTCAGATAAAAATCCATAATTCATCATCAACTTAATAATTACATTAGATGCATATGATCTCTTTGCGATTTGTGCATATTGTTTCTTATGTTATGGTCTTCCTATTTATGTTTTTCTTGACCAGACAGGGATAACGCTGTGGGTGTGACTCTCCAATGTCTGAATATTCACCTTTCGTTCCATGGAAATTAGCATATAGATAACTATACCACTGATTTTCATGCAGTGCACAATTCCCTGGAGAGAGGCACGGAGGAGGCTTGTACTATAGAGGTTGGAATGCCAGCTTGGTAAAAGACCATGTCAACCCGCTGCGTTCTCCTCTCGTATGCTGTCTTTCATATCAAAGCCTTTTCTACTTTGACTTGAAAGTCATAAGACCTCCCTCTTTCCTTGCCTGCCTTCAACTCATGTGGTTAATAAAGCAGTTGAGGGAAGACCACTTGAAAAGTTTACCAGCGCTATTGATGAATTAACATGCAGTCCCATCCTTCTCGCTGTCTGCTTGGAACTACTGTGCAATGAGCCCTTATTTCTGTCACATTAATTTTGTTTGAAAAAAAAGCTCAAATTTCCCTAGACACCCCTTAATATCTGTACTGGGAACTGTAAATGTTGCTTTTCCCAGCATTTTTCAGTCTTTATTATACAACGTTTTATAATTAACTGACACCTCATCCCACTGGAGGATTTGAGTTTTTCTTTCCGTTTTATTATATGTACTGCATTTTTTTTATACGCTAAAAAAATTAATCAGTTGATGAGTAGAATCTATATTGTGCTGGTTTGCAATTTGCATTTTTTTATTATAATCTAAAGTTTCATTTGAGATGCGAACGGGTATGAGATTTGATTTTCTGGAACATTTCTCACGGAGACAGATTGCGGCCCTTGGTGAAACATCTCTGTAATATGACAGATGGGCCAAAATTGGATCCATTAACGGAGGCGAAGCGAAAGTGACGTAATTGATATCCGTAACATTTACTCCTTTAGGTTTTTGTTGACTTTGCAGACGTCCTCTATCTGTTGTACAGAAACATCTCTAGATTTACTTGACCTCCATTGGAGTCCATACTTATATCAGGGTAGTTTAATGTATTTCCTCCAAAGCCCACATTCGCCAAAATGGGATCAAAAAGTCACGGCAGACACTACAGCGACCCTTGTGCAGTCTTGTGTCTGCCGTATGATGAGGTAGAGAGAAAATCAAATCTGTAAATGTCACCCTCTCCTTATTCAGACAGGCTCTGAATTTGCCTTCTGAAGCAGATTTGCCACTCTCAGAGCATTTGTCATTGCACCATTCTTAATTTGAAGAGTTTCTAAAGGATCGTTGGAAGCGTACACCCCGCCACGATCTGAGACAAAACCGCTTACGGCAGGTGAAATGACGTTCCGTGGAAAATACAGTCTACAAATAAACAAATGCAAACAGAAAATGTCCGTCAATGCTGACAATTTAATGGAAAAAGAGACGGCTTTCATTAAAAAGTGACATTGGGCTGATGAGGTGTGGAAAGTTTTTGTGTCCATTCTTGTCTTTTTAAACTTTGCAGTGGCGAAGCTCCATCTGTTTCGAGACCGGCACGTGTTCTTGCACACTATAGATGCTTACAGAGTCATTAAAGAACGCAGATATGTGGTAATCCTCAGAGGGAACATATAGGAGGATGGACCTTCTTTGTGCTTGACTTGGGTGAACAGAAATGTGGCTCTGCGGATTTAGAAGTACAAGCACTCGTTTCGCACAGCTAGCCTGTTTTGCCATTTAGATTCGTCCGCTCAATTAAAACGCATTAATTATGAATGTGCAAGAAATGTCAAAACATTTCAACAGACACCTTTGCAGATGATTGTTTATTATAAACTCTGTTTATCGGTTTTCCTCTCCAGGATTGTATTAAAAACTGAGAGGCCCACACACAGTGGTTGTTAATCAAAAGATTTGGAGTATTTTAAAATTGTGTAAATTGAATTAAAAATAAAAACACATCTATCAAGTGTTCTTGTGATATTAATGAAGACACATAAAAAGCATTGTGATAATGAGAAAAAAATAAAGCTTTATAGAATTTAAAATCCATTGATTATTATCATTGATAGTGCAACCTCAAAGTTGTACATTTTGGCAAGTTATTTATTTATGTATTTTTAACAATATGCAACTTTCTATGTAAGGTTTAGTGTGTTCAGTGGTACCTACCAGAGGTTTGTGTTCTTTTCATTTCAGATTTCTTTTAATATGTTCACACACATGGCATGTTTGGTTGGATTAAAACTAACTTTGGTGGTTAGGCTGTGTGTCCACCAAAGCGCTTTTTTCACGCAACTGGCGTATTTTTTCAATGGGAGAGTCACGTTTTTAAAACGACACGAGCATAACGAGGCGCTGAGCGTTTCTTTTTTTTTTTACGCTGAAAAGCTAAGCGCTCTGCGTTTTTGAGGCCGTGTCCACCAAAGCGTTTTTATCCAGCTGAAAACGTCATACGCTCTACTGAAGACGCCGTGCTGTCAGCACAGCGAATTTTTTTTTTCCGTTGAGACGTTTCGTTGCTATGATACAGAATATCCGCTGCACAGTTTACTTGTTACTGATTTCGCAGATAATTTGTTTCATACTAAAAAAAAATTTTCATCCATTTTGCTCTGTTGGTTGATGTCAGAATGTTGTGACAGTTGGTCAGTGTGGTTTAGTCCCGCCCCTCCTCCACTGTGATTGGACAACTGGGTAAAAAGTGACAGTGATGAGTGCTGAGTTTTATCCAAAGTTGAACATTTTTCAACTCTCGGCGACCAGTAAAAAACGTTCAGCGCCTCGTTCACGCTCATGGCGTTTAAAAAACGCGGCACTCCCATTAAAAACAATTGAAAACATACGCCAGGCGCGTGGAAAAACGCTTTGGTGGATACACAGCCTAATAGTCGCCGAGAGTTGAAGAATTTTCAAATTTGGGTAAAACACAGAGCTCATCACTGTCACATATTACCCAGCCGTCCAATCACATTGGAGGAGGGGCGGGACTGAAACCACACTGACCAACTGTCATAACATTCTTTCTGTACAATGACACCAACCAACAGAGCTAACCGAACAAAATGGAGGAAAAATATATTTTTTTAGTATGAAACAAATTATATGCGAAATCAGTTACAAGTAAACTGTGTTGTGGATATTCTGTATCATAGCAACGAAAAACGCTGCACTGCCAAAATGCTCTCAAGCGCCCACAGCTAGGCGTTTTCAGCATCTAGCGTCTTCAGCTGGCTAAAACACTTGGGTGGACACACAGCCTTCAGCGCGGTTCATTTGAATAAGTGTGAACGCTGCCATCCGGACCCAGGTGCACACTAAACGCATGAAAAGATGGGTCTCGGCCCACTTCCAAGCAAATTCTGGTGCTGTTACGAGTGAAATATGAACGCAATTTGGAGTCGGACCAAAGAAATGTAATCGTAGTTGCAATGTTGGCCATCACAGTTCGGTACAGGCGTGTTCGGTGTGACGGAGGGATTCCTCCTGCGGTTTTGACTCATTTACACATTTTATATAGCCTGACTTCATCATACTCGTATTCCTGTCGGAAGATGAGTCTGAAACTCCTCCGTATGGCTTTGATTATGAGGCGTGTCTTAACCGAACCAGGAAAATAAACAACTCTGCACTCAATTGGATAGTCGGTAAACCTACAACCAATCAGAGCAACGCAGTAAGTCACCTACTTTGCATTAAGTTGTCAAATACAGAACGTTGCCTAACTTTACTTATTTTAAAAGTTATATTACGAGTGTTGCTTCTTTTACTTACTCCTCCATGAATGCGACCAAAGGAGAAACCACAGACGATCACAGGTTTTTCATTACGTCCCATCTTCTTAGCGACCAGCCGAACTTCCCGACCAAAAAATGTTGTGGGCGGAGTTCGGTCTAGCATGCAGGCTACGTTTTATAAGCTCTTCACGAGTTCTCAGCTAGTAAACCTACCATCATGTAGGCTATGCATACAACGAATACATTACGTATATTTCGTGATGGAACTTAAAAACAATGCTGTGTGCTGGGCTAAATGCGCTCGTTGTGCGTGCATAGCGTGTTTGGCGTTTTCATACTTCATGTTTTTTGTCTAAATATTGCAAGGCTTGGTTTTGGATGGCCCGATTGGCCCTATGGTTTATCCATGGCCGATGCTCACCAACTGTTTCACCTAATAATATGTTTCGGCTCATTTGTCATGTAAACATTCTCATTGAAAAGAAAGCTGTTTTTCAGACACTGCCTTTAGGGCTTTTCTGTCACCATCAGTGTTGTTGTTCTTATTGGGGTCACTTAAAGTCACATGTGGGATCTGAACAAACATGCTGCTTATTGACAGTATGAGATCCCACAGTGCCTTTGTAGAAGTCACATTCATCACTTATATTCAGTGACCTCCAATGCCTCCATTCGAAGAATCTGTCAATTTCTTGACCTAACTCATGGAGTTTCTGAAAAATTTAAAAGAGCACTTTATGGTGAGATGATAAAGAGTTATGCCATGCCTTTGTATCCTCGGTTTAGACGGGACTCTCTGATGCTTGACATTACTTTGAAGGGCAGGTTTGATAGGTGTTTTTCAAAGATTTCCTCAGATCAAGAGTCGGACGAGGGCCACATGCGGGTGCCGACACCTTGGCATTTGCGCTGAATGTTGATTGGTGTTCGTGTCAAACGTGAATGTGTTTTTCTATGTCAGTAGAATTTGAAACAGGAGCGATTCATCTTAATACATTCATAATTAATTATGGTGGGCGCTATAAGCGCATGCCTGTGTGCACGTATAATTACACGAGAAGGAGCAAATAGTCTACAGCGCTCTATTCTGTTCTATCTTCCTCTACCACCTACATCCACACATTTATATCTGTGTGAGTATTAGCAGCGTGTGCGTAGCCTTGTTTTGTTTTTCATTTTCTTTGTTGTTAAGCTTTTTTCCCTCAGCTCTGCGTCTCATTGGCTACTCTTGGGAGACGGTCGTGAAAGAGAGAGAAAGGCAAACGCTTAAGGCAGCGCTTGGCAGACGGCGACTGACTCTGTGATTAAAATTTGCCTCTAAAGCCACAGTCGTCAGAGTCAGCATAATTTAAAAAGCCCCTTACTTTGATGCAGAACAATGCGACTAAATTGCAGTCCTCAGAATCGCTCACTTGTTCTGCCAAAGCATGTACTGAGATAAATGAAGAGACGAGAAATGACAAATAGGAATAGGAAGGGATATATATTCTAGTCTTAATTACCCTGTAAATAAGTTGCTCAACGCCTCGTTCTTTTATAATTCATCCTGGTCGAGTTACTTGGAATGAAAGAGAGAAAAACTTCTCAAGAGTGCCGGCTCATTTATTCATTGTCTTTTGCGAATGTACTGTGTGTTTTTCTTCTAAATCTTTGCTTTAGTTGGGGCATAACAGGCACAGATCTCCCAATTTAAAACGTGAAACGGTCATTAGATCCCAACGGAAACTGTTGCCAAGAGAGAGACGGCGCTAAATAAAAAGGCAAATCACAAATGAGATCTTTTCAAACTCAATAGTTTATCCTAGACACCAGTGAGATTGAATGGAGAGCAAATGGTGACTTTGATTAAGTCTCCCACTTCTCATGTTTTTCTTTTAAGTAAAATGTCCTAGTAATCACATCGTATATACCTCTACATTCTTATTGTGTAGTAAATTTTAGCAAATTTAGGCAAAACCTCGAATTAAATCAGTGGCATGTTCGGAAATGACAAGGTCAAAGTCTAAATTTTTTGTAAATCTAAATTAATGTCCCAGTTACACCTAATGTTGTCACATTTTCTTGGTTAAATAAACATTACATTACATAAAGTTAGAAACTAAATTCAATTCTATTATCCAAATCTATCCATATGCAATTCTTATTTTTCATTTACAATCTTCTATTTATTAATACCAAGTATAAATCTAATCAAATTACAAAGCAATTCCATCTAAGTGGGTGAGTTGTTTACTTACTTTTTAAATTAGGCTCATTAATGCCATCATTTTGTTCATTTTGACTGATGCGCACAAAGAATTGTATTTTCGCCCCCAATCTACTGCAAATGTAAAAGTTAGAATTCATGAAAATCACCTGAGACAGAAAAAATCTATTCTTGAATGTCACAGATTAAGGCTGGAAACATACTTTATTCATTTCAAGTATGCAGTATAGACAAATTCAGACAATTCAGCTTGCTGTAAACATTACAGTAAGATTCTCACCGTATTGTCATTGCTGTAAAGTCACTGTAAATGCAGACATTTATGCTTTAGTGCCCCTTGTGGCAACTCAAAAGAATGCAATGCGTACTTGAATTGCATCTGTATGTGACATTTCGAACGCAACAAAGTGCGAAACTGAGCTATAAGTAGTGTTAATTTTGTCAGCTATTTTTAATTTAGTCTTAGCCCTTTGTGAAATGTATGTTTTAGTTTTAATATATGTATAAGCATTTTAGTCTAGTTTTATTATCGGACTTTCAACTATAAGCACAATCAAGAGAATGTCAACCCATACGGTTAATTTTACCACATCTAGTTTCCTGATTTATAGGCCATTTATCAGAACATAAAATCAAAAGAAATTGTGAAATTTTAAGTGCAAGGAATAATCCAACAATACCAATGAATTTTAATGTTTTTTTTTATATTTTTTTTTAATTAAAACAACACTTGTGTTTTCCTGTCTAGAGAGAGCATGTGCACATGGTTGCCAGATTGCAAATATTAAGTAAAATACTCTGTAGAAATGTGTTCTTTAAACAGATAAACTCTGACCGTAAGCATTAACTCATTTAACGACGAAAACTGTGGTTTTTATTTTTTAACTACATTTTAGTCTTTTTCGTCAACGATATTGCATGTTAATATAGTCGTAGCCATTGTTCAATGACATTGGTGTGATCTGGTAATAGTCTTGTTTTAGTCATGGAAAACAAAGATCACCAACGAACATTTTTCCTCATAGATTTTGTGACCGAAATTAACACTAGCTATAACTTGCATATAGTTTGTGGTGAAAACACTTGGGTGTTTTCTACAGGGAATGAAATTATCTATGCAGGCCTGAGTTCATGCACAGGTAAAGCAAAACCAATGTGCATTGGTTCTGGTGTTTGACTATGAACAGGGAAGTGATCTAACCCTCTTCATGTGTCTCTTTCCCTCTGGCTATCTGTTTGTCCTTAATGCCGAAGTGTGAGTGGTTGCTAAGCAGTGTCTCTATGGACACACAGGCTTCATCTCACTCAGATCTGCAGCGTCTCTTTCACTTCTCGTTCGTCTTTTACCGAGGACACACTCCACAAATCTCAGTCAGTCTCTCATTCTCCTTTTCTTTCAGTCTCTCTCCCTTTTTTTATATTCATAAGAAGGCTCAGCACGCAATATGGAACTACCTTCTCCCACAGGGCTAAACATTGAGTCCCTTAAGAAGCCTGAGCCCTTGATGCAAACGGTTATCAATAACCTTGAAATGCTTTTGCTCTGTTGCCCAATTTTGTTGTTATGTATTTGAGCAGGCACTCTAGCATGATAAGAGAGAGAGCAGAGAGAGAGAGAGAGAGAAGCATTTAAAAAAAAAAAAAACTCAATGAAAACAAAATCACGACTTTTCTGGATGAAAGCCTTTTGCACGCCTTGTGCTCCAAATATGTTTCCTTTCATTTCACAATAACATCTTAAGTTTTGTTTTTTTCTTCATTGCTTTCCGAGTGCGTCCCCTTTGAGGTCCCGTGCCTGTTTTATAGTTTTATATTTCTAAAAAGGTTGTCACAGCTATTTGCGAACGTAAGCACCTGGGCATGTAAGTTTCCTCAAAGGAGTCCCTTGAGCAATAGTGACATTGGATTCAATCAACTCAGTAATTTACAAAGAAATGATTGGATCTTTGTGTAAAGAAGAAACGCTCCCAGTGTTTTAGACCCTGGAGAGCAGCACAGCTTTGTTTTAATAATCCTGTTTGCACTCCATGTTAAGTCATCTTTTTGTGTTGTTCACAGATGAACATGGACATTTGAAAATCTACCTGCCCAAGAAGCTTCTGGAATGCCTTCCCAAATGCTCCTCCCTGCCCAAGGAGAGACATCGCTGGAACACCAACGAGGTAAAAAGCTTCCATCAGTAGTTTTGATGCGTTTTGATTCACAGGAGTTTGGTGTTTTGTTTGCCCAAATGTTATAATGTTCACATTTTAATGTGTTTTTAATTGATGCTTATTTTATGCAGAATCTATTGTTGGTATTTTTTTTTTTACTTTCATTTGTAATTGCACTTAAGAACAAGTTAGGAATTGAGTTTTTAGAGTTGACGACCCAGCAAAACAGAAGTTCATCATTTGCAGTCTTTATTATGTATATTATATTATATTCAGGGTTCCCATGGGTCCTTGAAATCCTTGAAAGTTTGTGAATCTGAGAAAAAAATGCAAGGCCCTGGAAAGTTTTTGAAAATAAACATACATAGATGCATGGCCTTGAAAGTGCTTGAATACATTTTGTACTAAACATTTTCTGGAAAATTGTAATGTGTTATTTCGCCAATACTTCGTGGCCTATGCATACTAGCTTTCTTGATTTACGTTGTGTTTCCTGCATGAGGTACTTTGTATTGTACGTTGCCATGACTTTCACACACGTACACAACTACTACACGGCTATTGGACATGGAAAGTCCTTGAAATGTCCTTGAATTTTAGGTGAACCAATCTGTGGGAACCCTGTATTTATTTTATTTTATTTAAATTTTATTTAGGGCTGGGCAACGATTAATCGCATCGAAAATAAAAGTTTGTGTTTACATAATATATGTGTGTGTACGGTGTATGATTATTTTGTATATATAAATACACACACATGCATGTATATATTTAAGAAAAATGTGTTCTTAGATATCAAATATTTATTTATACACATAATATTAATTATGTATAAAATATATAAAGTATATACATGCAAAAATGTCTTAAATATATACATGCATGTTTGTGTTTTATATATACAAAATAATTATACACCATACACACACATATTACGTAAACACAAACTTATTTTGGATGCGATTAATCTATATTATATTATAGATTATTATAAACTATATTATATTATATTATATTATATTATATTATATTATATTATATTATATTATATTATATTATATTATATTATATTATATTATATTATTATATTATATTATATTATTTATTGTTGCTGTTGGACGGAAACCTTGTCTCCAAAAAAAACTACTTTTAAGGAAAAAAAATCCACAATATTGTGGATTTATATCTTCTCAGACACTTACATGTGTCGTTATATTATACAAATTTGACCAAAATCAAGATCAAATGGAGTTTTTGAGCAGTGAATTTTAAAGAATTGTGCATCATAGTATGTTTACATCAACTTACAGGTTATAAAGTTTACTGTAGCTATGTGGACAAAAAATTTCCTTTGGGCAAAATCCCATGTTATTAATAACGAATTGCTATGCAGAGGCAAAGAGCCTCTTCTTTGCTCCTCAAATAGATAAAACATTGGATCCAATGGAGTAGTCACAAGCTCTTTTTAACGCTTTTCATTGGTGAAATATCTGAAAAACCCACAGGCAGACATAAAAGGTGACCAATAGTAATGATTTATGACATAAATAAATAAATAAAAATCCACCGGACAGCGACGATATTATATTTTATCATATATGATAAATATAATCTGATAAATTCTCATATAATATAAAAAAATCTGAAACTGAATATTACTTTTCCACCAAGATAAAATATATTTTCCTGCAAAATGTGCATTTTTGCTGACTGCCACATTTTAAATGTTTTGATTTCCTCTGTAAATCTGTGTCAGTTTAGTCTAACAGTTGAACTAAAGTGTATCCGCATTGCTTTGAACTTTGTCTTCCCGGCCCGAAGGCGTTCTGACATTCAGAGACAAACAAACACACTCAGCAGAGATTAGGTAGGCCTGTTTGGACCGATTCCACAGCACACCTAAAGTCTGACACAACCTCCTACCGTCTCGCTCTCTGCCAAAGTATAACACCACTTGAACATGCACCAGATCGGCTTTCATTTATTTATTTATTTTTTAAATTGGAGATCTGGTCTCAAGTGGGTAAGTTGACATATTGAAAGTTGCAACCTGATTTACTGTGGGCTCTGCCAAATTTAGAGAGATGAGATTTGTATTGAGCTGTTCTGAATATCCAAAGGAATACCATTACAAGATGTATAATGGTCTAAAATTCTTGTTAAAGGAATAGCTGACAAGTTACCACAGGTTGATATAACATTGTTAATCTTTTTATGCCCGTAAGGATTTGAAGCGTGGACTCACACTTCAGCTTTTTTCAGCAGGTTGTCTGAGGATTACAAAAGTCAAACAAACTTTTCTAACCCTGCCTTAAATTCTTTAGCGTGATGGAGATGACACATGCTGCTGTAGATGACTTGAGATGATGCATGCCATGACCTTTCAAAAAAAATTTAGATTCATTTCCATTTCAAAACTGCTATAACTTATGAGAGAGGAAACCGCTGATGTCTTGCACATATACGTTTATTTACGATAATAGTTGAAAGTGCAGTTTGATCTGGGGAATGCAGGTGTGTTTTCTTTGTTCCGTGCTTGACTGTGTTGTAGTTGAAGACACGGTGGTGCAGAGAGGTTGATACTTCTCTCTCCGTTTCATTTGTGCCAGCAGTGTGGTTGTCCCTCTGTGCTTTCTGTCAAAGCCTCCACACTCTCTTTCTCTCAACTTGCAAAGAGTTAGGCTATAAAGTTTTCCAACTGTTTTAACTGTTTTTTTTTCACACTCTCCAGCTCCTCTTTTATAGTTCTTTTTTTAGAATTGTGCCATTGTAGAGGAAGATAATCTGACCCCATGCTGATGCAAACTAACCAGCCTCAAAGAAAAGTCATGAGCGGTTCACTACTGAGAACCTCAGTGTTAGGTATTTGTTTCAAATCAAAGAAACTATTACATGTGATTTATTTTTTTTTGTGTTGTATTTTTGGCCCTTTGTCACTTTTTGGATAGAAAGTAGAGAGGAAAGGAATTAGGGTTGCCAACCGTTCCGTATAATACGAAATCGTTCCGTATTTGACACATAAAAGTATTGTTCCGTAACGCACTTTGTTCCGTATTTTTAAAAAAAAAATCCAGTGCAAATCCATGACAGACGCATAGTTTCTAATATATATGTCAGCCACACTGTAAAAAAAAAATATTGTTGGTTTAACTTAAAGTAAGTAACCTGGTTGCCTTAATTTTAAGTTGATTGAACTGGAAAGAGTGAGTTAATACAATAAGGAGATTGATTTAATCACCAGAAACTCAAAATAATAAGTTATCTTAACTAAATAAATTTATTTAAATTATAAATGAATTTAAAATATTGTGATAAATCTTGAAAATATTTTTTTTACTGTGTATGAATGAACAAAGACCTGCTATAATGGAAAATTTGGGGACTTGGGCGCCCCCTTGGCGGGCTCTAACGTGTAATGACGAAGAGTTGTCTTATTGGTTGCACGTCGTGCAAACTACTAAATTAAAAATATTATTTTTTGCACTTGAAAGATCATTCTATAGTAGTCTAATTCTATTGAATATGTTTGCACAAGGCTACAGAAAATTGTGTTTACTTTTCTTCAAATGCAGTCTAAGCCGATGAGTTTTGAATGTTATACTTTTAATTTGTTGAAATTAAAAATAAAACGTATTATAAACTAAACAAGTCCATGGTTCATTGTTGGCAAAATGATCATGGTAGCCTTTATATATCTAGCCTATGTGGTACAGTCATTGATTAGGCATACTGTAAGTTGCATTATAATATGCCACAATGAATGAAATTCAGGGGTTATTTCTTCCATGGTGGCATAAACCCCCCTCAGAAAGTTGGCAACCCTAAAAAGAAGTGTTAGGGAGAAGAGACAGGAACATGATCGTGAGTCACTGTCCAATAGAGAAAGAGCCCAACTGTTATTTCTTAAAATTGATTAGAATTTAAGTCAACTTAAAATATAAATTGACCCCGGGTCTGGAGTGGGGCCACATTTCTGCCCGGGAGTTTCAGGCCCAAGACCGGCCCACTTTTTCCATGGTGGTGGAAATTGGATAAATGAAGCAACAGTTCATCTCTTACTAATGTGTATTTTTTATTAATGCCATGGTTCAACAAATCATGTAAATGTTAAATTATAATTCACTTAAGCTGAGAAGTTAACAAAAATATCATGGTCATCATGGTCATGCAGATGACATTTTTCTGCATGGGGATCAAATTGTGGTAATTTACTCCTCATGGTCTCCTCATTTTCAGTGGGGGACTGGCTTATCTGCTGCTCAGAAGCTCCAAAAATATTTAAGAGGTCATTTTACTGCATACACAGATCAAGCTTGAGTTTTGTTATTAATGTTTGCATTTTCAAGTCTATGAATCGCCATATATTGGGTGATACAAAAAGACTAATATTTTACTTAAATGTAATAGTTTGCTTGTGAATTCCTTCTTTTATTACAGTGGTAACACGGTGGTAACATAAAGATGTCATAAACTAACACGTTTTAGTAGGCTTCTCATTATTAGTTCTTTAAATTTCTTTTTAGCTTTATTTCTATCTCAGTTTTAGTGATTTTATTACTTCAACTCATTTAATTTAGGTCAGTTGCCAATGCAGCATTACCAAATGAAGTTTTTAATGTTAGGTTTTTCATCTAATATTTATATTTTATTTTAATTAAACTCTACTTTATTTAGTTTTATTGATCTAGTTAATGTTATTTTGTAAATATACTTTTATTCATTGTTAATACATTACAAATTTAATTTATGAAACACTATTTTATTTATATTTATCAATCAATGCTATGAAAGGTTATTTGTATTTCGTGTTAGACATGGCTTTAACTAAAGTACTGATCTTTATTTTGAAGTGTTACCCACCCAGTTTTTTTAATGTGAAAATCGAAACCAATTTTTACGATCCAATCAATTTCCCGATGGATAAACAAACATTTTCTGCTGTTTTTCTCAGAAATGCACCACATTCCTGACATAAAATAGGTTATGAATGTTATTTCATGTTTACTTTAACCCCTCATTATTTGGAAAATAGCGACGATGCTTGCTTCCGTCCTCCATGATTACCTGTCCCTCAAGATCCACCGTTTGTGGTGAACATGCACTCATGAAATATTGGCTGCAGGAGCATTAGCCAAATCCGTCATATTCGTGACGGTAGCAGATTTCTCCCAATTTTGCATTCTCACAGGACGAGGAACTTGAGGCTGTCAGTAGCGCGACTGCTTTCACTGTTCCTGTCGTCGTCCAAGCTAGTTTCAACAAACGCAGACCAGATAAAGCACAGATTGAAGATTAGAAAAAAGACAGTGAAGGACAGACAATGTGGACAGGCAAAGAAAGATGGAAGGTGGAGGTGTAGCTCTCCCCTGCAGATGGAGACATTGTGTGGTCGTTGCAGAAGCAGAGCTACTTTTGGAGGCTGTTAGGAGCAGAAAGTCTCCCTAGTGACACACACCGCTCTTAATGAGAACGAGTTCCTAAACAGCACTGGCTTCTTCCTCCTTCAGTCTCAGACTGAATGCCATGTTCCCAACGACCAGCGGTGAGGTATAATGAGGCCTCTGGCAGGGCCGAATGAGACATCAGGTCATACAAACAAGCACACCTCATGTCCGAGCCTGTGTTTTTCTGCATGCATTGGGTATATCACGCACATATGTCATAATTTCTCAGATTGGGAGTCTAAATATATATAGTGTTTTTCAGTCACTCCATATAACGTTCCCACCTTTCCCCTTTCCTTATGGGAAATGACCCTTATTGAAGGTAATGACACGGACGTCTGTTCAGTTGAAAAATTCTTGTACGTAGCAGAATGACCACATTAAAGAACGAAACCGACGGTATGTTGGAAAGGAGGGAAAAACATCAAAACGTAATGGTGTTGTAATGAACACGAGAAGAGAGGTGAACGCCGGGGGACGGCAAAAAGTCAATTCCTGTCTTTATCTCTTTTTCTCGTGCTCTGTCTCTCACCGTCAGTTGCTTTACACCCCCTGCTGTTAATTTTAAATACCTAGAAAAAATGTGTGTGTGTGTTTGATAGCTCTCCTGTACCCTACCGCTCTCCACTAAGAATCCTGGAGTGTATCTAGAAAAGCTTTGTCACCAAACAAGAGAATATTATGCCTACACTCTTAGAAGAAATGGTTCTATTCAGAACCAGAAATGGTTCCATCCCCCGCTTCATATATGGAACTCCAAAATGTTTCCTTTTTTTGGTTAAAGGTTCTATTGGCCAATTATCGAACCCCAGGGTTCTATATAGAACCCAGAGGAACCCTTTTTTTTAAGAGTGTATAGAACCTCTTAGGGGCTGTTTACACCTGGCCACTTCGTGCGTTTTCTCAGATCGGATAGGTATCTGATTTATCAAAACTATTCCATTTACACCTGGTCATATAAATGTGTTTTTGCAAAACAGACATAAATCCGATCTTCAATTCCCGCGCTATATGGGGATTTAATGAAGTGCACGTCACCGAAAGCAACAGATAAGCTGCATTTTATTGATCATCGGCTAATTTCAAAATCAGCAAAGACGGCGATAAGAGAGAGCGGCAACAGAACTGGTAAGATCATTTCGTTTCTTTACTTTTAATGAAGATGGTAGTGTTAATGGACTGCGACTTACTTTCACTTTGATTTGCGATAGATTGCGGCTCGCTGGCTTGATAAGGCGCTCAGCTGCTCATCTGAGGTGATGCGTGTCGCAGTAGCGTCGTCATATCTGACTAAAATAGCATGACAAATGGCATATAACACGCTCTCACGCGTTTATTTTTTAGCATTTTTAGGAGTAGTAACATTTACATATGTGATTTCAAGAACCAGATGCATTTACACAGTCCAGTTTCATCTGGAATGCGGCCCAGACCACCTTCTGAAGTGGTTTGAGCGATCGGATTCAAATCCGTCTCAAATGCGTTTCGGGGGACATTTACACCTGGTCTTTCACGATCGGATAGCTATCCGATCACAGAAACGCATGAAGTGGCCAGGTGTAAATGGCCCCATAGAGGTTCCAAATACGTAGCACTGATAGAACCTTTTAAGGTTCTATATAGAACCTTTTCTTCTAAGAGTGTAAAAACCATCTGCAGAAAGTTTTGAAATAATCATGGTGCATGGTGAAAGTCAGAACAGGTCTCAAGAATATTATTTTTGCAGTTCCTCATCGATTTGGTCAGGAAATGGCGATGGAAATACTGAATAGTAGTGCTGGGCTGTTTGACCAAAAATTGATATCACGGTTTTTTTCAAAATCATAACGGTTTTTCGGTTCGGTTCGGTTTTTTTTATTTTATTTTTTATGCATAGTCAGGTGTTCAATGCATTTTCTACTGGTTAAGAGAGGAATTACTGCAGTAAATTGACTTAGGATGGTCTATTTTACTGTCATTAGTGAATATTGTAGAATAATTACACACTAGTAATACAGGTTTGCATGGCCCCAGAAAATTATGCTGTTTACAAATAAGAGCCATTCATGATTTTAATTAAGTGAGGAATCAAAATGCAAAGACAACTGCAGTCAAAATACAGAACTTTTATTTTAAACAACACAATTAGAACAACTTGGAATACTTTTGCTAGTTCAAGTACAAATCCAGGAACATTACGTGCATTCAAGTAAATATAAAATTTAATCTTGTCTTGCATTGCTTTTGAGGTCTATTAAAGAAATTAAAACAAAATTATGCAACTTGCATTAGTTATTCCTTCAAAAGTATTGCTTCGAAACCAGAACAAACATAAAATAAATATAAAGTGCTAACTTACTTGGCACACAGGATTATCCTGTATAATGGAAACAATATTTGGCTCGACTTTTCTTTAGCTTTCCCTGTGTTACATGCTGATGTGGAGGGCGCTAAATCCGCGGCTGAATCCGCGGCTGATTTAATACATTCTTGATATTCCAAGACATGTTTGCGGCTAAGGCGCTGGAGCAATTTGCTTGTGTTGCCGGGTCATTCTCCCCAGCGGAGAATTTTAGCCGGACAGCACTTACATAATGGTTGTTTGTTCGACGTTGGATTTTTGGAAAACAAAAAACCTCCAAACAACAGTCCCGGCTCCTCTTTTTGGCACAAGTTCTTCTTCGGTGTCATCACTGTCATGTTGTACTAATTCTTCAGCATCCATCGCCCATGTAACGTAACAGAGCGCTGCTGTTTGTTTACCCTCGTCGGTGCTCAGTAGTGCAACGGGTAAAGGGTCCGTCTGAAACAGTGTCGCGCACTGCCACTCTATGGTCGCGCAGCGTAACGGTCGTTCCGAACGTTGTGTAATTAAATACACCGGTATGGCGGTTTATTCAAAATCAAAATCGTGACGAAATATAAACCGGTTTTCGGTTTGAACTGGGTTTACCGCCCAGCACTACTGAATAGACAGACGAACGCCTCCACAACGTTGCACAGGACTCCAAAACAGATTGTCCTTGATCTGTACAAACCCAAAGTTTACATTTCTAGAATGTCACAAGAAGACTCGCCGTTGCATTCTGAGGCACGCTTTGCTAAATGACTTTGTCTGAAAGCAATTTATATGAATTCTCATGGCTAAATATGCAGCTAATACAGCGTGGGTATTACTTATTGACAAAGTGTCCTTCAGCCTGGGCGTCCCCCTCCTCCCGTCAAGCATATCGCAATCGCTCCAAAAAGAAAAGACGGAGAATGAGAGATGTGCATGGGGTTTTGTCATTGTTTGACCAATCTAAGCTCTTTGTTTAGACCTTCTTCCACCTTCAGGGAAACAATTCCCCTGGATAAAGGAGGGCGTGGAAATCGCAATGTGTGTGTACTCTAATCTTAGGGGTAAACACCGAGGATGGGTACGGAGCTTACATGCTGATCTGGTAAGCTGAAGATTGAATTGTATTACCTTGACTCAATGACAAAATCCCCATGTTTTGTAGACTTTGCAAATGCCGAAGCCCGTGGGTTTGCTCTATAATGTAGATCGCTGAGATCCCTTTTTGAGCCAGAGGAATGGCTTTTATATCGCCAAAAGATTCATAAGTCGCTCCCTAGCAGCAGGGATGAAAGCCTGTCAAGGTGAACAATACTCTCTTTTTTTCTGAACACTTAAACATCTTGAGTAGGCTTGGCCGTTGGCTATAGTGAATGCCCCTTTACACACTTACAGAGAGATGCTGTGTCTGTGGCAGTCCACCGTGACAAACTGTGCATCTAAAAGTTTTAAGCGTCACAGAAAGTGCTGCTGTCCTGTCGAGTTCCCGTGGCACGATTGTTTTATTTTAAATCTCTCCGTTTTTTGGGGTCTGTGTGTCCTCTCGATCTAGATATTGGCATCACAGCTTTGCCTCTGTGATGAGCGCCATAAGAGTAGTTCCCCTGCTCTAATCTTAGCTGGCACTACCCCACTCCTCTGGGTCCCTTTTCTTCTCTGGACTGTCTAAGTTTCTCCTCACATAATCAAAGGAAGCAGATGCTACTAGTCAACCCTTACCCTACAGGGAATGCTGGGAAATTTAGTTTGTGTTTGTATAAGGACAACTTTGGCTTCTGTGTAGTGGAATGGTCTCTTGTTGCACAAACAGGCGAGGTTTACCGCTTCACTTTTCATTACAACAGATAATGTAGTTTTAGCCAGCACCACATCTGTTGTAGTTTTTGACCTTTTTGTACTTGTTCGGACAGGGAAAGGACTAACTTTAGATCTGCATCATCATGATTGTTTTGCAGAGTCTCAAGAGCGTTCACACTCAGTATGTTCTGTCTGTCTGTCTGTCTGTCTGTCTGTCTGTCTATCTGTGTCTGCATCTTCGTTATCATCGTCTGTCTGTCTGTCTATCTATCATCGTCTGTCTGTCTGTCTGTCTATCATCGTCTGTCTGTCTGTCTGTCTGTCTATCATCGTCTGTCTGTCTGTCTGTCCTCATTGAGAATTGCTGTGTTGTCGTTGGAAATAGTCATCAGTTTGAGTGCCCTGTGTTTTTGTTTAGACTGTGAGTAAATCTGAATGATTATGACACATCTGCACAAACAGACTTTGCCATTATTTCTCTCCTGGTCCAAGTGTTACTCTGACATGTGGATGCTCTGTTGGCGTAATCAGGCTTGTTAAGAAGAATCCATCGGATCCCCTCCGGAGTGGGTTTAGCCATGTCCCGCTATCCCGGGGATTACAGCTTCCTTGAAAGGATTAGCACAATGCTGATTAGTTTGATTTCATTCTTCAAGCCAGAAAAAAAGCCAGCCCTCTTGATGTTTATGAGATTTATTTTAATACATTTCCTCTTGTGGAAACAAATTATGCAGACACTTTTTCTTTTCTTTTTGGAACTGTCAATATAGGCAGAAGCTTGCGTTCTCTCGCTCTCGTTCTTGCTTGCTCTTCGTTCTGTTTCGAGAGTTTTTCCCAACCGAGTTGAAGAGCAAAGCTCCCTGATTAGTAGAAATGAAGAGGCAAAAAAACAACAACATTTATTTCCTCTTTGCGTCTGGGACGGGGAACGCGTCGCCCCCTGTCGTGGTAATTAAAGATGACTCCGTGCAGGCAAATGTTTGAGGAAATGGAGGCTGAGCCGCTGAGGAGGCGATGAGGGAAAAAGAAAGGTCACGCTGCTTTGTTTTTGCAAACGGGGAGGCTTTGGGCTGTAAGGAGCTGATTTGTGAAGGTGCCTGGATCATGATCGGAATAGTAATTCGAAGAGAGGCTGCTGTCAGTCTGTGGTATAGGTGTATCTGTAGGTCCATGAAGGAATCCTGAAAGATGCTAGCGACTGTGCGCGGACCGATGCAGTGAATTGCAAAACACTCCAGGCTTCTCTCTTTTCTGTGTTTATTTGTGTGTCTGTTGTGCTTGTGTCTGTGTACAGTATGCAAAATAGGCAGCTGGATGCTTTGTGAGTTGCTTTGTGAGTGAAACCACAGTTATGCTTGGTTTAATTTTCATTTTCATTGTATTCAGTTCCTATTGTGTCTGCCTTTTATCTAGTTTTCCTTTATTCTAAGTTTCCCACCTCTAGGTTGTCACCTTGGTTTCTCATAATTATATACGACTTGTTTGTATCATCCTGTGTATATACAGTAAGCCCTCTGTTTCAGTTCCTCATTATCTAGTGTTGTTGGTGTAATGGACACAGAGTTATGTCGTACCTGCCTATCGGAATGTCGCTTTGGTTTAGTTTTATTAAAGTTATCCTCTTTATTTGAACTTTATCTTCATTGTCTCCATCCTCTGTGGACTAACCGTGACACCTGAAGGGATGTTTGGAGTCAAAATTGACCACATTTACTTTCTTTACACATTCCTGGTCTTATTGTGAAGGATTTACTGGTGCATTTCATTCCAAAGAACGAGCAAATGTTTCCAAATTGGAGGCAGGCAGTGATGGCCTTAAGCATCTGGGGGCCCGTTTCAATAACTAATATGGGGCCCTACCCACATAAAACATAAACATAATAGAGCAGAAAAAGCAAGGATTCCTGTATCTTTGCATCAATGGTATATTATTTTATTGCATGCACTTTCAGCTTCATGAACAGGCAGCTCAACACAGAAATAATCCAACCTTATCTGATTTTAACTATATACAATTGTACAGCGTATTACGTTGGAATAAGCCTCCCTCTTTCACACAGGGCAACTTCACATTTGGTAGACTGAAGCCAGCGTTTTTTGTTGTTGTCCGATATCTTTCGTTTTCAGCACTACTGGCATATGTATGTATTACATATTATTTTCCTGCTCAAAATAACATTTTACCCTAACAGCAAAAAAGGCAAAGGTATAAATATATAAGCTATAAATATTATACGTCAGATCCAAGCCGTTCACGGGGGTGGTCAATGTTGCCATGGTAACCGCGAGTTCGACCAATCAGAGACGTCAATGTTTTGCTTAGAATTGTGGAGAGTGTATTATTTCTCCTTAAGATCTCAAATAACAAGGTTGATTTCATACCTTGTGGCTTTTATAGGTGCAAAAACTTTTGTTTCACAATCTCATGATTATTTTAGACATTATGGCTGAAAATCAATATCCGACGTAGAAAATTAATGGGATTTTGCTGGTATTTTGAGGCCCTCCTTGGAGGGCGGGCCTTTTTCAATTGGCTTTATGCACAGCTGAACTACTTACTGAACTTCAGCCAGCTCCTTGTTTCCTGTCTGCCATTATTGGACAAACTTGATTCATTCAGGTGTGTCTGATTATTGTTGCCGTGACTACTGTGGTCAGGCACACCTGACAATAATCAATTAAATAATTAATCAATTAATCAGTTCAGGAAGTAGTGCAGCTGTGCATAAAGCCAATTGAATTGGGTGAAACAAAGGTAAGGCCACTCCTCGAAGGCATATATTTAAATATATAATATTAAATAATTTTTAAATAATTTTAATAAATTGCTATATTATTTTTGTTTAAGATTGTTAAATTTTAAAACATTTTAATATATATATTTTTTTAAACAAATGTATAAAATTTATATTACTGTCAGGAATTATGTGTTTTAATCAAGTGTGTGTGTGTGTGTGTGTGTGTATATATATATATATATATATATATATATATATATATATATATATATATTAATATATTTATATATATATATATATATATATATATATATATATATATATATATATATATATATATATATATATATATATATATATATATATATATATAAAATATATATTAATATATTTATATATATATATATATATATATATATATATATATATATATATATATATATATATATATATATATATATATATATATATATATATATATATATATATATATATTAATATAGGCCTTCACATGTCATAGTCTTTCATATGCCTCACATGTAATTTTTTTATATAAACTATCATTTTTTCTTTTAACATATTTTTGTAGCTCTTTCTTCATACATGAACTTTTATATTTTAGCTTTATATTTTTAAGGTTCAAAAAAGAACAGAAACCCCATGATACACTTTTATAGTCTAATCAATTCCCCGTGGATAAAATCAAGTCTTCTCAAAGAATTACATGACATTATGTCAAATATTTTGTGAGAGCTTTTACATACTGTGAAGTCAGATAATCCGCCATCTATATAATCTGAGCTCCTGTGTAATTTCACCTGCTTCTGCATGCTTCCCTCCATTCCCCATCGCTCCTCCTGTCTTCAATCCCACGTTACCCTCATTTGCTCCACAACCCCTCCTTTTTTCATATTCTCGTATGCACTGAGGTGTAAAATTATTCAGGGATAGAGGGATAGATTTCTCCCTGTTGAATTGAACCACTGGGTAAGGCTTTTGTGCCAGGCCATTGTAATTGACTGTCGCTTTATTTACAGGGTGTGTGTGTGTGAGAGAGATTCCCTGTTCATTTTCTTTTTCCATACATGTGACTTCTCTCTCGCTTTGATCCACACAGCATAGTGTGCAATCTGGCCCGCATGGCTCGTGCTTAAAGCTCGCAAGACAGACTTCGTGTTATTTAATTACATGAAATCCATTTCTTTTTCAAATGTACAGGAATAAGGGCGTGTTTCCTCTTCACACATTCCATGATTGGCACTCGCTGGATCCAACTAATTATTCCCCTGTCAGTCTTCCCAGTGGCCTCTTGGATGGAGCACAAGCATTCTGCTGCCCTTTGGAAGGATTTAACAGCAACTCTTGTGACTGCTGTTCTCTTGAAAAGAGGCCTTGCCCCCTCCGGTTGTTGACAAATGGCTATAGACTGGCGTGGTGTCAAGTTGTTAAAATGTACGGTGGTGTGGAGTCAGAGAAGTTAATGGTTTTTCATACTTCTCAATTTTCCACCCTTGATTGCGTTGGCCTGCTCACCACTCCTCATGGATGTTTACGAAGACGGCTCGAACGGCGGAATGGATTTAAGCGTTATGTAAGCGGAAGGCTCAGGTAATGCCGTTACGCCGGCTGCGGCCCCAACGTTTAACATATGATCCATTCACACTCGACTACCTCCGCAACTCCAGTAGATTGAACGAGAGCATCCGTTCAGTCATATGCTGTGATACACTACAGCTGCTGGGGGGAAGCTGTCAAATCTCATTATGCTGAATACTGCCAGTCAACAAGCAGCTCCCATCTTCACCAATGAAGACTTTACTATCCGCAAGCCTCCTGACACGCCGTATTGATGGATCGCAGTTCATCGCAAACGAGGAAACGGACTTAATGCTTTGAGTGCATGAGAAGGAGAGTGGGGTCATTTACTGGGGTTCTTGTAAACCACAATGGAGAGTTTATGAGGAATAAGGGGTTGAGGGTGATGGTGAGCGCATTCCCTTTGAATGATGCATTGCTTCTTCTCTTGCAGAGCTCTTACCTACTTTTCCGCTGATGTCCTTAAAGCACAATTTTTACATGTGAGAGAAATTGTAAATGGGGATTTTCTGGGATTCTATGTTGGGACTCATCTTCCGCCCTGTGATGGACAGGTGAACACTGGGTTGGTCAGATACTGCTGGCCATACAGCCATTTAATCTGTTAAAACCACATTTAATTGCCAGTGAGTGACTCGTCTTGGGATTTAGGACTGAAGGATTTCTGAATGGCCTTGAGCAAATGTCAAGAGTGGGATGAGTATTGTGGTTGAAGGAAGGACTATTGCTTAAATTCATGCGGCACAATTTTTTGGGGGGTCCCTATAGAGGGTATGCGTGTGATGTCACCGTCGGCCTGCAGTTCCTCACAGTGAGTGGCAAAAAGACTGAGCGGCTGAATGTTTTCAGCGTGAATGCCGCGAGAAAACAAACACAACACAAAGTGGGAAAGAGCTTTGCGATTGATCTAGATTTGACAAAAAAAATCGTTTTATATATTTTTGACAAAATATTGTTTTATATATAAAAAAATATTTTTACAGACTACTATATAAAGAGGAGCAAATGAATCGCTGCAATTCACAGCAACAACTGGACTGCATAATTTGCAGTTATCATTTTGTGTCAATATGCTGAATTTAGGTTTAAAACCACACCCAGATATTTTGTATTGTTATATATATGAACAACTCATCAATAAAATTTTTATCATTGCATATTCTGCATTATTGGATGTTTTTTAATAAACACTGACCAAAAAACAAACTATAAAGTTTTAGGGCTGGACGATATGATGATATATATAGGCTATATATAACACTGACATAAGTGATCACACAGATTTAGATCTATATTGTGTTTATATAAAGCGTTCACAGGCAAATTTGCTTTATGTTTAGGTCTATATTGTCTTTATTTCCCTGGTGTCGAAATCAGGCAAACTAAGGAACACTATATTATTTATAATATATATTTTAGTCGCATTTTCGCAGTTTCTCCTATTAAATCCAGTCGCGCAGGCAGATCTTTTGCCACTTCAGGGGCTGAGGGGGGTTGTTTTTGCGGGAAAGTGACGTCAGTGCATTCTCTCTATTCCTTATAGGAGGCCTTAACTTGGTGTGTTCACTAAATATAATACTAATAATAATAATAATAATAATAATAATAATTTATATCATTTATTATTAATATGAGTATGTATTAACTATATTATATTGTAGTATTATATAATTGTATAACTATTAGAATATATATATATATATATATATATATATATATATATATATATTATATATTAATATATATTATTATTATTATTATTATTATTATTATTAGATATTAATATATATATTATTATTATATATTAATATATTATTATTATATATATTTTTCTCTGCTTTTAGTTTCTATTCAAATTCGCAAATCCTGCGTGGAAAGACTTTTGAAAAAGAGCAAAGGTCTTGCTTGTTGGGAAATAAAAAGTGGTGCCTCATAATATCCTCTGCTAAGTCTCTTGCAAGGATTAATTTATACTGTATTCACTGTGCTGGTTCCTCAGTTTTATGACTTTTATAAAAGTCATCATTTTCTCTGCCTTTGAGAATGTGTTGAGTTGACAGGCCCAGGTTGGCTCTCCATAAAGAGATCTCTTTTAGCAAAGAGCAGGTACCCTGTCCAGTCTCAACAGTGGCAACAGCCTTATCCCTGCTTAGCATTATGAGTTCTGCAAATCATGTAGCAGCTCAGCCTTTGGCAGCTTGACAAGATTCTCCAGACTGGAGGCTAACGGGGCTGTCACTCAGGCGCTGGTTCGGCCCAACAAAGGCTTGTCAGGGAAGGTGAGGTCTGCTGCTCACAGTCAGCGAGACACTCAACTAACTTGAGAATTTCTTTATTTTTGAGTGAGATATCCACCCTGAAGGACACGGATGGATGGTGACTGAGACTCTATTTCTGCCAGATTCGAGGGAGGTGGAAACTTCCCATGTAAAGCTGAGATTGCAGAGGTCATATTTGCAGGCATTATGAGTTTAGGAAGTCTAAACCAACACATTTTTAAACATTTAAAGTTTCACTGCTGTGCATTGCTGGGTTCTTAGGAATAAAGTGTAAGTAAACATGCAAAAAGATACGAAGGAGTGAAATAAACAACCGCTTTTGTCACGGATGCTTGCCAGCAAATGACTAATGCAACAAGCATAAAGAAACTTGTGAATTGGAGGCCAGAGGCACTTTGTGTGGATATCTGGGCCTTTAGAATTTGTGCTTTTGCAACCACAGCCATGCGGCTCCTATGTGTGCATTGAGATGGGAAAGCACTTTTCCATGACACAGGATGTCACCTGAAAGATGACGGGGTGTGTTTTTGCTGCCTCCGTCATTTTCAGAGTGTTGAAAATGGCCGTCATTTCCCTATGCTGTCACACAGAGCTGTTTATCAGAATTTCCTAACACACTCTCTGAATGCAGTGCTGGCTCAAGAGTTAACGCAGATAGTCGACTCAACCCTGGCTTACTTTTTCTTGCTCTTGAAAGGTACCAGTTAAAAAAAATTGGACACACCCGACTGAATCTATGTCTCGTGATCTTAAAAGTTTTCATTTTGAAATGTTATGTTTATTTATTTAAATACTGAACTATGGAATTCAATGCAAATGATCTGTAACATTTTTGGTCACTGAATAATTTAGTTTTGACTTTGCTATTATTCTAAAATGTGTAAACATAATAAAGAAGTAGTAGGTCCAAAATATTTTCTTTACTACTGCAACTGGCCAGCCATTGACTATTGGTTGTCCACACTAGGAGAAATTACTCTTCTTCTACTTCCATAATTTCTCCTCTGTATAAGCATAATGTAATTATGCTGCATTTAAGGGGCTTATTAGATAGGATTATGGTAGACTAGAATGAAAGACTTAAACCAGAACCTTTGACCCCTAATCAAATACTTTTTAATGAGTGATTCAATGAGATAATCTTTCGCCCTTAGCCTGAGCCACGACCATATACAATGGGGTCCTAAAGTCTGAGACCACACCTGAAAATTATCCTAATTTAGTTAATTAATAAATGAATATGGGTTTCAAAATGTTTTAGTATTTAGTAATATATTTGAAGCACTCCAATGTCTGATAGATTTTTCTTAGAATAAGTGCAGATACTTATGTATTTAATGTAAGATTCATTATTTGCCAACATATAAATTTGCATGTGCTACATTTCAGCATGATCGTGCATTTAAATCTAACACCAATTGTTTTGCCTATTTTAACAGCATTCAGTTTTTGTGCCATTTTAATGGCATTCATTTTGTCGCGCGATTAACAGTCTTTTTGGCCTAGCAAACGTTGTCGTTTTAATTTTTTCATGCTTTTGCAACAGGATGCGGCGCTGGCCATTTATTTCAATGGTGCAAGGACATTTTGTTTCTTTAACGACCAAAGCACAAGCGGATCTACCTAGACCGGAAACAAAACAGGCACGACGCAGCACACACTTGTTTGGGTCTGCGAGCCGGCCAAAATGTAGGTTAACCTTACATTTTGAGTGAATGAACGAGCACGAAGACAACGAAATGGATGCCAATAAGATTCTGAATTGGAAGTTTACTTGTTTATTGGACAATGTTACATTGTGTGTGAGATTATTTGCTCCAAGTGAGAATGTTAGTGTGAAACTGGACAACAGTATATGACAATGTTGCTCTCAATAAAAAAAAAAACATTTGTACAAAGCAAGCCGATCCACTTTGTAGATAAGAGCATTAAAATGAGAAAAAAATAATGTGAGTTAAAGAAATCAAGACACATTTAGAATAGATTAATGTGCGATTAATCGCTAGTTAACTATGACATTAATGCGATTAATCAGCGATTAAATATTTTAATCGTTTGACCGCACTAATATATATATATATATATATATATATTCTGCTTGTTCTGTGCTGTAATACCCTCTCTCTATCTTCCCTTCCTGCTGTCCTTTAGCAGAACCTTGAGGCTTCATTAAAATTCTGCTGAATACCCCCCAATGTGCAACACACTCTTTCAATCTCTACACCGCACACGCCCATGCACACAATTGCCCTTTCTTTACGTATACATTTAAGTGGAAATTCATAGCTACCGTGGCTTCTCCACGGTCTGCATTTCTCAAAGTCATGTTTACATAATTAGTGTGTGTTTCGGGTGCCTCAGCGATTTCGAACAATGAAAAGGTTCAGTTTGTTTGGTGTAGAGATGGCCGCCACCATTAGAAAGAGAAGCTCACGGCTTCTCTTAAAGACTTTATTTCCCCACTGCAGTATTGTCTCAGTAGTATGACGTTTTCACCTCTAATACCTCTGTGTGACATCTGGGAAACCATTGATTCGAGCTACTAAATATGATGTGATTTCAACCAGTCGAGGATCATAACGGGAGTAGAGGTGTGTTTGTCTTTGCGTGTATGTCAGAACCGATGTCAGTTGGTAGTAATTAGTAATGAAGGTAAATCTATTAAGTTGATCTGGGGAAATGGCACTTAATCTGTTATGCTGTAGGTGGTGAACAAATCCCCCACCCCTGAGGTCACCTGAGATATATAGCCCTCTCTCAGCTTGTGTTCGCTCACTGCTGTGTTGAAGCGGGGCGTAGGGCAGGAGGAAGAAATGATATTTCCCTTCAGAAGGAATACCTGCCGTGCCCTCCACTGTTAATTACCACAGATTGACTTGACTTATCAAGCGGGCGCTGTGTGCAGTTCATCGCTGCAACTCGTCTCTTTGGTGAGAGAGGTCTCTGCTTTTTGCTCATTATACATGTAAGGGCGTAGACGTGGCACTTTGGCATTTCAGTTGAGATATAAAGAGGAAGGAATAAGTGAAGGAAGAGTGAAGGCTGCTTTACATGAGACTGTCAGGGTTTCTTCCCATCAACTCTTGCTGCCAGGCATGAAGTTATAACACAGCAACAGTCTCAAATTACACTCTAAAAATTGCTTGGATTGTTTTAAGCCAACTTTGGGTCAAATATGGACAAACCCAAACATTGGTTTAAAAATATAATGAAAAAAATAACCCAATGGCTAGGTTTGTCCATATTTGATTCAAAGTTGGGTTTAAACAACCCAGCAATTTTTAGAGCGATTTTATTTTTTTTTAGAATTTTTAATCCTGCTCATGTTCTCTAAAGAGAAATTGATTTTAATTGATGACATGCTTCTGTAGAATTGTGTATTCAAATGTTTTAGTTTCCAGTCCCATAAAGCATTGTGAAAGGCGTAATTGAATTAGCCAATTTTTTTTTTATAATTGTATATTTGACTAATCTGCAATAAACATCAAATATATTGCATTTTAAACTTTGTAATGTGAAAGTTTCTATCGATTGGTAGTTTTAATTATGTCATTTGTAATGCAATTTGCAATGTGTTTTTTTTGGGATAAAAAAAAAAAAAACATTTTATCCAAATTTTTCAAAAATGTAAACACATTTTTGCTTTAAAACCATGCATGTAATGTCATGATTCATTTCTGGGCTGGTTAGTTTTCTTAATGTAGTCTTTTCTGAGGATTTTTTTTGAGAAAATAACTGTCTTTTGGAGAAAATAACTGTCGATGTTCCTCAAAATTGACAATTACTTTTGTGCTCTGTTATGTTCACGTAGCCCTCAAACCGTATTTACTTTAGCCCCTAATCCTGTAATTGTGGACAAATGTGGACACAGAGGACTCAGGTGATCCTAATTTTCTCATGATCCTAATTTTTATTTATTATAAATGTTATATCACTGTCTTCGATTAAAGTTTTGTATATCCATTTATGGTGTTTTTTATTATTTTTGGGGTATTTTGGAATTTATTTACTTCAAAACGTACCATACTGTTCTATGTAAATTATCCTTATTTTTATGTTTTATTTTTTTAACTACATTAAAATATCATTCCAATTAGTTCTTAGAGCTAAAACCTAAAGATAAAGTGACTTTGCTGTCACCTGGTGTCTTATTTTGGCTTATTTTAGAATGCTCTACAGTTTTTCCCATTCATTTCTATGGGTGCCCATTTTTGACCCAAATACAAGATTAAGGAGTTTTTTTCCACCCACTTAAAATTGTAGAATTGAGTACCGGTAAAAAAAAATTGTTCGTGTTCAGGAGGCAAACTTAGGAAAAGTAGCCAAGTCTTATACCCCTCAGATCAAGGGAAGTATGTTTTAACTATTTTTCCCACATTTGTCCATAATACCGTTTTAGGGTTAACTCAATTGATGTGTCCAAGTAAGACCAAACTCTATTTCGATTCTGTTTTGAGACTTTAATTTCCAAAACATTTTGTTTTTCTACAATTGATCCTCTTTGCAGTGCAGTTTCAAATGTGTCATGCAATTGTAGTAGATGCTATTGGTTAAATTGTAAATCTTCAACTCTTTCTGTCTTGTAATATCCCCTTTGCTCATTGATGAGTGTTGGTTTAGAACAAAGGCGGACCACACTTTGAAATCTGAGAGAGGTAGGCCGATTCGAGCATTAATCCCCATGTTTGTGTGTCTGTATTTGCTTGCATTCATCATTGTACACCCACAAATCCTGGTAATCACGTTAGGTGTGACAAAGTGGCTATTTGTATGCTCATGGACAGGGAGGAATATAAATGCTTTGTGCAGAGTAAAGCAGAGAACAACCCCCGAACTCTCGATTTGAAGGTTTCTATTTTCAAGTAATCCCGACAACCCTGGCTCATACGATCCGTTGCTTTAAATGCATGCTGAACTACATGGCGAACTTTCAAACATTACCCACAAGAAATTTATGATCTGCATCTTCCTTTCACGCTCAGACAAACTCTTAGGGCTTAGATCCAAAGGTCCTAATCATACGCCGCCTTCCACTTACACCATTAATCAGAGCGTCTCCAGCCCTGAATTATTCAGCTTTTTGGTTCCAACAATAAAAACTTTTCCCCTTTTTATACAATTATTATCATTTTAAAGAGCAGCCCACAGCACTTTTCCCTTCCCGTCCCTGTTTGGTTTGTGGTCACAGTCGATCGATATCTGCTCTACAAGCTGCCAATGAGGAAGCAGAATTCCCTGCCTAATTACAGCAAAGGGCTACAAGAAAGGACTCGTCTGTGTGTTTTCTCACACATTTATTTTTAATCCATAGTGGCCGAGGTTCTCCCAGCTCGAGGGCTGCCTGCGGCCATACCCGTGCCCAATAGACATTTAACTTGTGGCAGTGTCCAAAAAAAATATCGCTCTCATTTACAAGAATAAACTCCAGTTTTTCATGAGGGCACAACTTCAAAATACAGCACCGGAGGGCCTCTTTTTAACACTTCAGTGTATGTATAATTCATCGTCCTTTATTTTTTCATTATCCCTTTCCTTCTACTTTGAGAAATTTTTCATGTGTTTTGCAAATGCCAAGTAATAATTGCTAATTAGTCCTTGAGGCTTTTGAGCAGAACGAGAATTCCTCACTCCGGCACCTGATGTGCAGCGAAAACAGAATAAAGTGGAGGCTTGTGCCGAGATAAATATGTAATCACTCTATCAGCAGGTATCAAACAAACAAAGTAGAGAGCTTTGCGATGCTAATCTCTGCTTTTCGAGAATAGAGTTCCCAACTCAGTTTGTGTCTTAACTGAACGGTGACACTGTTATTTTTATATTACGGAGGCGTGCGCTGCCCATACAATGCACAATCCAGTGGCTTCAACACTTCTTGCTGAGGTCTCACACAAAGGATTAGCGCAAGGGGAATTAATGCGGAGTTGACAGGAGGGAGGCAAAGGCAGGATGTAGCCAGGCTCCGGATGAACCTCAATCCAAATTTCCCCCTTGGCCAAAGTGCTCATCCACAGATGAAAGCCAAACCCGGCTCTGATATGCTGATCAAAGCCGTCCGGCACAGGACACCAAAGCAACACCTGGAATTTCAATGGAGAAATACCGATATTACGATTCATAAAAAGGAAGTTGGAGCTTCACCCATGTAAACAGGCGCCTCAGAGTGTTTATCAGTGGTTAATTTATCCAGGAACAATGCGGAGTGCTTTGCTCCCTTCAGTGCTGTGTTTTCACGGCAAGTAATCTAGCTAATTAAGGCACATTAAGAAAGTTAGCCTGGTGGTGAGTGCTTCAATCATATGTTTTAATGTGTAGCAGAGTCCTTTGTGCTTAAAGTCATCAAAACTTTTCCCACCTACAGCTATAGGTGAGTGTGTGTGTGATGTTCTTATTGGCGGTCAGGGTGGTGCTCAGACCAGAGATCATCGTCATCATCGTTCATTAGGGGAGCAGATGGCACCAGCTCGGCTATTTCCCCCGTATGCATTGCATACATTAAATAGAGAAGCTCAAGGATGGACGTTAATGTCAATTCTCAGTCACAAAGTCAGATCGTAAGTCAGTAAGAGACATGCGATGGTGTTTCTGCCAGTACCAGCACAGCCTGGAAGTGTGATTTCCATCAGAGGTGGTAATAAAGACACTTTCTTCAGTAGATAAATCTCTCTTCTGCTCTTCATCTTTGAACATTATTCAGTGTTTGATCGGACAAGCTTACACCATAGCGATCTGATATCACCCCGGAGTGCCGTCCACCACTGATAAAGTCCATAAAAGACTACGCAAAACAGGTGTCGTGTCATGGCTGGCGAGGGCGGGGATGGGGGCATGAAAGCGGCCGGTGGTTTGCTAGTAAAGCTCGCTGGTTTTTATATGCCAGATCATGCGCTGACATCAGAAAGTGACTGAAGCAGGGTTTTTTGGGGTCTGGGACCAGAAGGAGAACATTTGAAACGAAAACAAATGAATAACAAATGTATTTTTTTATGTATTTGTTTAAAAGGTTACATTTCAGTCAATTACATGTTAATAAATAATTTTAAATATATTTTTAATCAATATGTCTGCTTATTTTAAAGACATGAGACTAATCACAGATATTTTATTCTAATCACAGACATTGTTTATGTGAAGGAAAAAATTCCTGGAGATCTAGACATCTAAGAATTCATGCATCTCTTCAGGTTTAACCCTCCTGAACGGTATCCTACGGGTCCACAAGTATCGACCGATACCAGCTCACTTATTTTTCTTATCAGTACAAAAGAGACTCAAAATACTTGGTTGATTTTGATCTTACATATAAGTCTTTCTACATCATTAGATCTTGTTAAGTTTCTATTTTTTGTGGATACACACAATAAAAACAAAGTGTTCTGCTTTTCCTCAAATATGAGGAAAATCTAAATCTTTAAAATTTTAATCATGATGCAAGTTTTGCGTTCTCTTGTGTTGTTGATTTTCAGATCATTTTGAAGAAAAAAAACTGTAGGCCACAACATCCATTAGTCCAAAGTCATGTGGATGTATATTTAGGATGTGTTTTGTAGCCTTATTTCAGAAACTTTCATTTTTAGTTTTTTCAATAACCACACATAAACAATATTCTCTCAAAAATACAAACATGTACATACATGTTGCTCACATATTATGGTAGCCTTGTTTGTGCTAAATGAGTGTAATTTCACCTGTGCCATGTTTATATGCAACTGAAAAAAGCACAAATGTCACAGCATGTCAAAAGATCTCAAGGGACCCCCCCAAAAAAAAATAAATAAATAATTAGATTTAGCTTTACTGATGTGCTAATTTTAAACCTGTTGTGTTTATATTTTCACAATTCGTTTTGAATGGGTTTTCATACATGAAAATATAAAGCTTTAAGGTGGCTACTTCTTCATATCCTTTGCATAAAAAGCAATCCCTGTACTTCGGAATGCTAGAAAATGTAGATACATTTCTTGAGGTGCTTTTCATTAAGATTCTCCTTTCTTTTTGCACGAGATGGTTGTATTGCTTCCGTTTTGAGCGGGATTCCATCTGGAGCCGACTGCTAAATGCATTTGCTGGGAATATTACCCAGAGGCTTGAGAGAACACCTGTCTCTGAACAGCCTGCTCTAACTGCTCCACTCCAAGACAGTTTTACAACAACTCAGAGGATGACATTAACGTGTAGAAAAAATGAGAAGTCAGCACCTGAAGGACATTACCCGCTCTATTACAGTGCTAAAATGCACCAGTGATCGTAGCACTGCCTGTGAATGTCACACGTGAGGTCTCATATCCATCCCACGTGCTATTTATCGACCCCTGGATGATAAGTTTTATAAGCGCAACTTGCTGTCCTGTCGAGGGTGAAAAGGTGAATTCTGAATGCACGACGCAAAGTGTGAACCCAATAGTGCTTTAGTAACACCTTTGTATTAAACTCTGTCTCTGCATTTTGACTTCAGAGAAGTCTCCGTCCCCGGAGCCTCGGCAGCTCCCTCGGACTGGAAAACCCCTCGACGTGAAAACAAATAGCGGTTCCACACACCCGGGGGGCAGAGGTGATGGGCCGCAGACAGAGCAGAAATCTCCAGTCAAATCTGATGCCCGGCGGCAGGCCACGAGGCAGAAATCACATTCTCACTTCCCACGAGAGAGAGTCAACAGGAGCAGCGGGGAACAGAAATGTGAATATTGGATATCCCTAGGCGACAGGCAAACTCAAATAACCTTCAGTACAGCTGTGGATCAGTGAATCCACCTCAGGAAATAAGATGGAAGGGAAAATTCAGTGTGTGGGATAATAAAAAGACAAAATAGCAAAATTCAGTGACGTGCAGACCGTAGCAGAACGATAAGGACAGACGGGGTCTGATTACTTCATCTAAGCTTTTATAAGAGGATAACTCAATATCTTTCTCCTCTTGCACGGTGTCATGAATAATACGGGGAGCGTGTAATTTGCGGATCTGCATGTGAAAATGCGTGTTTGCGCAAGCAGTCGGATCTTATTATTCAGCCATTGCGCCGCACGGTCGTGTTCAGTGGCATCGGGAGCTGTGAGATTAGTATTTTCCTTAAATTCATGGCAGTGAATAATTTGACACTTTCGTTTTATATCTGAGTGACTTTTGACAATAATGCAGTGATACTATTATCTCCGTCAGGGAAGACTCGTTTCGCCGGCTTAACTGCAGCCGCCATAAATTATTGTTCTCTCACACAATTTTATGACCAGATTCATATTTTGCCAATGCAGCTGTGCGGAAATGCCTGCCAGTTACATTAGGCCGAGCGTGTCTACATCTGTATACGGCGCTCACACTTAACAAATTCGAGTATTGACCTCACCGTTCAGCTGATTGATAAGGCGGCCGACGCACAAAGAAGCCATAGAAGATCTCAGATCTATAGTCTTGCTTTCCACCAAAGTGAAACCCATGGAAGCGGATAAAACGAAGCATGGTTTCTTCTTTCTTAAGAGGTTGCGGAGCTGCATTAGTGAAGCTCACAGAGAGAAATCTGCGAGTAATAACTCAGAAAATCGAGTAATTAGCACGAGCAGCTGTAACACAATGACCCCTATTCATCAAAGCCATTTACTCGAGGTACAATTTGAAGCGAACCCTTTTCCTGCAGGGAGTACTTATCAGGTTGTTTTTTTTTTCCAATGTTGTTTTTCTGCTACAAGCCAAAGACAATGAGCTCTCCATGTACAGTTAAACATCCTGTGGGTTGGAGGGTGGTGAGATACTCGGAGGTCAGGTTCAGAGGGTTTCGACATGGAAGGATAATTATCTGACACAGGGAACACGGGAGGATAAAGTGTGGTATGGGCTAATTGCAATAGTTGTAATAATTGCACATAATTCAGGGGTCGTTGAGAATTATGCTGACTAAAGGGCTCATAAAGACACAGATTCCACTTTAAATCCACTGCAGGAGTTAGCAGAGAGGCAGATGATGTCTACAGATCAACCTCAAGTTTAGATCTTTGTAACATCATGCATTAAACAATAACCCCTTTGAAAATACCCAATAGAAGACATCAAATGAGGTTTATTGTGGTCCATCCAATAAGTCAGTCTCTCCGGTTGTGCACTGCCAGTTCATTGGCATTCAGAACTTGCTTCTCCAGAGAGAAAAGCTGCTTGTTTCTTTGTCACGCAGTCACCTATCAGAACAGCATGTTAACATGGCAGTATGTTTATCCTGTTGAGTGATAGGGTGCCATCACATTGGAAGCTCAAGTTGTCACATCCCTTTTTGTCTTTGCCATCCTCTTCAGCCAGCAGTCAAAATCGAATCCTGGAAATTGCGTTTCCTCAAGTGAGAGATAAAGTGTGTATCCGTCCCATCACAATTTGCTCTTGTTTGAAACGTCAATGGTTTCTTGTTTTTTTATGTTTACCGTGTCGTTTATTTGTTCCAGATCCATTAATTTATTAAAAAAATGTACTAAAAGTTCAAATCCTACATTAAATGACTAGAAAATGCCTCTTATGTGACAAACATCTGATTTATAAGGCATCTTGATATATTTGTCAGGGTATTAAAATTGTCCATTTAACAAAAATCCTTCTAAAAATTTTAATGTTTTAATTATTTTAGAAAGTCTTATCATTAAGTGGTTTAATTCTGACTTTATATCTCGCTATTCTGGCTTTATATCACACAATTCTGACTTTATATCACACAATTCTGACTTTATCTCGCAATTCTGACTTTATATCACACAATTCTGACTATCTCGCAATTTTGACTTTATATCTCGTAATTCTGACTTTATATCTTGCAATTCTGACTTTATATCTCGCAATTCTGACTTTATATCTTCGTAATTCTGACTTTATATCTTGCAATTCTGAATATATATCACCCAATTTTGACTTTATATCTCGTAATTCTGACTTTATATCTTGCAATTCTGACTTTATATCTTGCAATTCTGACTTTATATCTCTCGAATTCTGACTTTATATCTCGTAATTCTGACTTTATATCTTGCAATTCTGACTATCTCGCAATTTTGACTTTATATCTCGTAATTCTGACTTAATATCTTGCAATTCTGACTTTATATCTCGTAATTCTGACTTTATATCTCGTAATTCTGACTTTATATCTTGCAATTCTGACTATCTCGCAATTCTGACTTTATATCTCGCAATTCTGACTTTATATCTCGCAATTCTGACTTTATATCTCGCAATTCTGACTTTATATCTCGCAATTCTGACTTTATATCTCGCAATTCTGACTTTTATCTAGCAATTCTGACGTTTAGCATCATTTTTTTGCCCATTTAAAATAAAAATAATCAAGTAATCAAATAAGTAATGACCAAATTGGTTAATTAATTTAATGAACTTCATCCAGAATCAATTATTATTCTGTCCCTATTTCCTGTTTTAATCCCTCACAGTTCTGTTGAGCTTTCAATATAGCTTTCAGAATTGAGAGAGAAGGAAGAGGTAGCACGCCTGAATATTAATAACACTCATCAATAAAATAATAATCACAGATATGTTTTCTCCCCTTCAACGCCCCACGCATGCATCAATCCATCTGGATGTGGATAAGCAGTATTTTAATGAAGTCTCATCAGTAGAGGTAGTAATGAATGTGGCAGGGATTTGTTGGAGACCAGAATGAATGGATTTCCTTCTACTTTTGCATGCTGATGCATACGCACTTCTCTCATTAGATTGTAATGCAAACTGCGCGATGGCAACCGTTAATCAGTGCCGAGGTGTAGAGATTAGTATCTTTAAGTGGAATAGATGGAGGGGGATTTGACCTGGGCTAACTTTAATAAGTTAACTTTGGCACTTTGTCTCTCGGGTCTGCAGGCCACTGGAAGACTGGATTAACTCCAGTACCGATGAGCAAGCCTGACTGTCGAGTCTTAAATGCTCCCTGAAGCCTTTATAAGATCATCACGTTGAGTCTTAGAGATTTGAATGTTTTTGTTTTGCTACTGAAATACTGAGTTTGCTTTGTGATTGTCAGTATTACATTATATCTTCTATTTGTTTAATCCTCAAACAGTTGGATCCAAAAATAAAAAAAACAGGGTTTTTTTTTAGAAGAGATGTTTGATGATTCATTTTTCAGGTATCAGTGTAATTTTCAGGGAATTATCGTGTATGATTTTTGAAAATGGTATAGTCAACCTTTACCAGGCAGAAATTAAGTGGAGGCTTATCTATGTGGAGACCATCTATCAAACACCAATGCTTGTTTTTTTTTTTTGTACCCGTAATGAACAGCCCTCCCCGTGCCCTTCTACCCCCAGGACACAATTACCACCTTTACGCAGAGGACAACCTCTGTCATGTAAATGGTCCAAACCCCTTGCATTAGACTGAAAAATGTTCTCCTCGGCCCCTTGAATAGATTGTGTTTTTTTCTCCTTTGAGTTGAGCCACATTTAAACAGACACAAACAGCTCCTGACTTGAAAGAAATGAACGTGAAATGACCTTTTCATGGTTTGCGTTCATAGATGCTGAGTGCACATAAACACACAGATTTAAATTGACCTCTTCCATACATATTCATGCCAAGAGCATTCACAGAACCTCACATATGTGGCCAGAGAGGGTCCTCTGTAATTGAGGTGTTTTGAGTCTGTAACCTTGAGTGCATTTCATCCTTGATAAACACAACAGGTCAAAAGTGCTTCTGTGCATTTTATAACAAAGACTCGGCTGAGGCTTTGAAATAAAATGACTCGTTTATGGAGTATCTCATCTGATTGGGGAACGCATTCATCCATATGTACACACACCGTATAAGCTCTTAAACCTTGCTATCTGCTCTCTAAATGGAAAGTTCCCATCTAAAGTGCAATCCTAACCTTCAATGAAGTGATTAATATGGAGTCCACACATGCTCTAACTCGACGTTATCGCTGGTAAATTAAAAATGCAAAATTCTATTAAACAATAAAATACTACACAAACATGATAATAAAAGTTCAATATAAGAGTCACACCTCCATATGGAAAGAAGCATAAATGGATGGAGAAGCATAGTTTACTGTAAAGCTACAGTCTTCAGTTTTGCTTACCTTGGCGAAAGCCAGAGTACAAATCAGAATGAAGTTTTAACATCTACTCTCGTGTAATGGAAATCTATGGAAGTGTGTTTCCACCATAGAATGAAAAATATAAAAGGTAATTGCGACTTTGTATCTCACAATTCTGACTTTTTTCTCACAATTGCGACATGTAAAGTCAGAATTGCTTGCTATAAAGTCAGAATTGCAATATATAAAGTCAGATAATTGCATGATATAAAGTCCAATTGTGAGATATAAAGTCAGAATTGTGAGATATAAAGTCAGAATGGTTAGATTGAAACTATTCTGAGGCGAAAAAAGTTTTCCGTGCGAACTTCCGACAAAGTCGCACTTTGTCTTTTTCTCGCAGAATTTATATCTCGCAATTCTGACTTTATATCTCGCAATTCTGACTTTATATTCGTAATTCTAACTTTTATATCTCGTAATTCTAACTTTATATTCGCAATTTTGTACTTTATATCACACAATTCTGACTTTATATCTCTCGCAATTCTGACTTTATATGATGCAATTCTGACTTTATATCTCACAATTCTGACTTTTATATCTTGCAATTCTGATTTTATATGATGAAATTCTTACTTTATATCTCACAATTTCTGACTTTTATATCTCGCAATTCTAACTTTATATCTCACAATTCTGATTTTATATGATGCAATTCTGACTTTATATCTCACAATTCTTACTTTTAATATCTTGCAATTTTGATTTTATATGATGCAAGTTTCTGACTTTATATTTACAATTCCTGACTTTTATATTCTGTAATTCTAACTTTATATTCTCGCAATTTTTGATTTTATATCACACAATTCTGACTTTATATCACACAATTCTGACTTTATATCACACAATTCTAACTTTATATCTCGCAATTCTTGACTTTATATCACACAATTCTGACTTTATATCACACAATTCTGACTTTATATCACACAATTCTGACTTTATATCACACAATTTTAACTTTATATCTCGCAATTCTGACTTTATATCACACAATTCTGACTTTATATCACACAATTCTGACTTTATATCACACAATTCTGACTTTTTATTCACACAATTCTGACTTTATATCTCGCAATTCTGACTTTATATCTCGCAATTCTGACTTTATATACTCGCAATTCCAACTTTATATCTTGTAATTCTGACTTTATATCTCGCAATTCTGACTTTATATCTCGCAATTCTGACATTTACATCTTGCAATTCTGATTTTATAATGCAATTGTGAGATAAAAAGTTGCAATTATTTTATTTTTTTTATTCTGTGGCGGAAACAAGCTTCCATAGAAATAATTTACATTGGATGATTTTTTTTTCATTTCGAATCATTTGTAATTCTGTCAATCTTTTTTTCTTTTTTTTTTTTTTACTGAACTGGTGCATTCTGGGACAGTCATCTCCATAAAGGATACATGAAATGCTGCCTTTGAATTTGCATTTAGTAATTTAGCATATACTTTTATCAAATTTAGCAACAATGATGTATTTTTGAAGGCAGCATAAACTTTCTGACTTATATTGAGAAAACTGCATGTGTGTATTTTAATGGATGATGTGGCTTACTTTTTTGGCTGGTTTGTTAGAGAAATCCATACGTATTCATACATAAAATATAAACTCGCACTAAAATTGTGTATGTGAGTGTTTATATGTGTGAAACAAATTGTGGTACGACCGCCTCTGTAATTGCGTCTGAGAACACTCAAAGGCTGTCTCGTTGCTACGTGACAACAGTCATTGAATGAAGGCTTTTTCTTGCCTTTGATTTGATGGATAGGTCTATTGTGGGAGGCGGGTGTTGTAGCAGAAGAAGATAAAAGACGATGACAATATGTTTATCCATATCATAGAGATTTCATACGTGGAACAAAATGCTGCTGCTGTTGCAATCTGCTTCCTCAAACACTATCCACTAATATTGGGTTTTTTACATGTTCTTTGTTCTTGCGAGGGAACAGGGATATCTCATCAAGAAACATCAGAAGCGGGTTCAAGTTTCCAGGGATGGAAGTTTACATCCCAGAGACTGTGAAATAGTCACCGTTCTTTGGATAGAACATCTATTACAGCAGAAAAGGTCTAGCGTGTGATGTTTCTCCGCATCTAACAAGAGCTATCATGGTTGGCAAGACATCATTAGTGCGGGTTTGTGCTTGCTGATAGAGTGTCAAAGGACAGGTGAATTCATGAGGATCATTTTCTCTTTGCTTTCTCATGCCCAATTATCTTAGAGAAGTTTCTTTTTATAATGCTTAAAACTAAGAGCCATAAAACCGAATCTGTCACTGCTGATTCTGAAATTTAGACATTATACTGCCTATTTTTGCCTTCCAGAGAAGCAAACTATTTATCTTGCAGTTTCTTATTTGGCACAAAACAATGTTAAACCCAAAGAAATTTTGAACATAAAATGTTTAAGTGTACCGGTGAGCCAATGGGGATTTTGACTTCGCTTTTGGTTGACAAAAGGTGAATGTGATTATTTGGACTATGTGTGAATCTCACACAACATGTGAAGAAGATCATTCAGTGCACTTGGTTTTATTTGACTGAAAAAATTGGTAACATTTTACTTGAAGGGGTGTGCATAAGACTAACATGACACCTTCATAATCATGATATGACGTTTTATGCATGTTTGTGACAACTGTCATTACGTGTCATTCGCTCAGTTATGACATTTATAATGCCCATATGACATTGTTTGAGATGTCTTTATGACACCTTGACATAAAACAATACATCATAACCTGTCAGTGTCTTTGTCATCATGACAACTTGACATTACCAAGACAACACAACCTGTCATAAACATGACATGATTAATTATCAAACTTAAGAAACCACCTACACTCTTAGAAAAAAGGGTTATATATATGTAGCATAGGGTTCTTTGCTCAACTGCAAAGGACCTTTTATGCAAAAAAAATGACGATAATGAACTGAAAGAACCCTTTTGGCACTAAAGGTTCTTTAAAGGCTATTATTCATTCATATATTACATTATTCTGCAACATTTTGTAGTTGTAATTAAATTATTGTTTATTAAACTGTTGTAGTAACTTAATATCACATTTTAATCAGTGCAGATTTTTGAAGGATAAAAAACTGAAATGGCACTCTTCATGTGATATTGATTAATTAAAATATTTTAACCCCCATATCTTGAATTTTGTGATCATTCTCATGCATTGCATTTTAGGGGTTCCAAATATGTACGCAGCTTTTAGAACCTTCTAAAGTTCTATATAGAACCTTTTCTTCTAAGAGTGTAGCTTTATTGGTTACATTACATTTTAAACGGTCAGGTGGTTGGTTTTGACATTGGCTGTCATGAAGCCATTATAACTTTTTAATGACAAATTCAATTAGTACCGCTGTAGTTGAGGTCACGAAAAATATTCATGGCACCGTTATAATGGCCTCATGACCGCCAATGTCAAAGCCAACCACATGACAGTTCAACTTCATTTAAGTCAAGTTAAATTATGCAGGTTATGATGTATTGGTTTATGTGACAAGGTGTCATAAAGGCATCTTAAACAATGTCATATTTGCATTCAAAATGTCATAATTGAGCGAAAGACAGTTGTCAAACATGTATAAACCCTGCTTCATATTCAAGACATATGTCATGTCATGGTTATGAAGGTGTCATGTTAGTCTTATGCACACCCCTTTAAGTAAAGTGTTACCGAAAAATTGTATAGTAAGAATATTTATGTGTATTTTATTTATTTATTTGAGATTGTGTGCATTCATGGGCTGAAATGCGTCTTAAATGCTATAGCATAGGCCCCGTGTTTAAATGAGGCTTGTAGACGGCTGTTTTTCTAGTGTAGAATAGCGCAAAACATATTCACACATCACAGATTGGAGCGCTTGACTCCGTATGCACATTTTTTTCACACATCGTTTAAGTTTGCATATGGATGATGCCAAACAACCCCAGCAGTCCGTATTCGGTTCACCCAAACGATTTGGTACAACGGTCTGCCAAATCATGAGCGTCGCCTCACCGCGCCGAAGCACACAGCTGTGAAGAATGCTTCGACTAAAGCCCCCCTTCACCAAATCCGCCCCTAATCTAAGTATTTGTTCAGTTTTCAGACAGCGATGCAGGCCATCAGTGCATCGGCAGTTTTGAGCTAAGAGCTTTTCAGCAATGAGGCTGTGTAGCTGTTAGAAAACTCTGTCTGAACAGCCCTTTGACACAGTGTATACCCCCCCTTTCTCGTTCACTCTCCCCAGATATTTTTGGCTACCGCCTTGAGCTGTACCTTACTTCAAAGATGAGCAGAGGTGCTTTGTTTTTATTTATTTATTCCCTCTTTTCTCTATTTATTATTCATTTGTTCTTCCTTCAGCCGCTCACAGACAGGCTGAGCTGATGTCATAGAACTGGACGGGACTGTTGTAAATCAGAGGAGCGTCGTGATCTGAACTTGATGTTCTTCTGGCTTTGAAGCGAAGAATTATTACCGAAAGCTTGTCTATTGTTGTTTTGACCGATTTACTGGAAAAATCTCTTATTTTCAACCACTGTTGATCATCATACACTCTTAGAAAAAAGGGTTCTATGTAGCATAGGGTTCTTTACTCAACTGCAAAGGACCTTTTATGCTAAAAAAGGTTCAATAATGACAAGAAAGAACACTTTTGGCACAAAAGTTCTTTAAAGGCTATTATTCATTCATATATTACATTATTCTGCAACATTTTGTAGTTGTAATTAAATTATTGTTTATTAAACTGTTGTAGTAACTATCACATTTTAATCATGCTGATTTTTGGAGGATAAAAACTGAAATGGCACTCTTCGTGTGATATTGATTAATTACTACCATATCTTGAATTTTGTGATCATTCTAATGCATTGCATTTTAGGGGTTCCAAATACATAGCGCTTTAGAACCTTTTAAGGTTCTATATAGAACATTTTCTTCTAAAAGTGTAGACAACTGGATATTTGCATTTTCTAAAGAAAATACCAGTACTAAAAGATGTAAATGTGTATTTTGAAAATGTATACCGCTTATTTTCCAATTTCTCAGAAAAATTTTTCCTTCTGATTATTTCGAATAGCACTCTCATTCAGACATATCAAATCGTGATAACCTCTAAAAAGGCAACAGATATTGGTTTCTTCAGAGGGCTAAGATTGCAAAAGGTCAATTGCAGAAACCTCGATGTCAGAAAAGTTCAGCCACTCCATGTCTTAAGTGCATAACAAGAGATTTTGTGTAATCGTCCTTTCAAAACATTCATGCAAAAGTACTGGGATTGACAGGAAATGCTGCGATGATGACGATAATGGTTGCAAACGTTTAAAGAGGGATGTAGCGCATAGCCAAACTGAATGTACGTTTAGAAAGCATGCTGTCAGGAACCCGTGACCTGTAGCTGAAAAAAAGAAAAGAAAATGAATTTGCTCACGCTGGGCATTGTGGGAAAAGCACTTTCAGGGGCATTATACTATAATGCCTCCACCAACCTTTAACTCCCCTCATGTGCTCTTTCACTTATGGGGAAAGAGCAAGAGAGGAACAGCGTTCATCATCAGTGCACTTTTTGTGACTGTGGGGCTAAAACAATATAAATAACGGGGGCCTTGAAGGATTGGTGCGCTGCACTCTGACAGTGAGATAGAGTATTGATTCTGAGCGCAGTGCTAAAATTGCCTGCCTTCAGGCCTCCAGGCACACATGTTGGCAGTTCTCGGAGAATGTGAGGCATCCTCTGAAACATGAGAATGCTGTCAAGTGATAGCCGTGTAGAAACAAAACACAGAACACGGGAGAGCTGCAATTCGGCGTTTTCCATTCACCAGAACCGGCTCTGTTCTTGTCTTTTCCTTGAAAAAAAAAAAAAAAACGTTTTAGCTCCAACTTCTGCGCAATCCGTGAGTGGTGACCTAGGCTCTTAAGCTAACCGGTTCTCATTTAGAAAATGGATGCCATGCTGTCAGGGTAATTTTTACATGATTAAAAAACCCCTAAGACAACCTTGCATTACCTTGGCGCTCCATTAATAATGTACAGGAGGTTGATGGGACTCTAACAGTGTGGAGAGCAGCAAATCATGCCACCTCAATCTCAAATTCATAACCCGCCTGTCCTCTCTCATCCACGCTGAGCACTGTGTTCCTGTGACAAGGTGTGATGCTTTAAGCCTTGATCAAGCCCCTAGACTGCGGCTGTTCAGAAAGGATTTTAAGTTTCTTCTGGGGTCAGACGGCCTTGCTGATGCATGCTTTTTAAACAATGTAGTCTGCATTTTTGAGCCTAGACAATAAAGAGACTTTCTGCAAGTTTATGATCGAGAAGAATACAAGTCCCTGAGACAGTCGGTAAACTGTTGTTATTTTTTTAAAGAAACATTCAATACATTTTATTTAGTGTGAAGGGGTTTGTCATTTGTGCAAATTCAGTGTTGAAGTAAATTTTTTACCTGAAGTAAATTGTTAATAATAATCAGTGTTATTTTTCATATTTTGGGTGAACATGAACTGAACGCACTGTATTACTGCCTGATGAACGTTACTGTGAATGCATTCATTCTGGTGTCTGTGAACGCACGCCTTCTCAGTTTAACTTCGTACAATTGGGTGCCAGATTTCTATAGAGCCTTCCAGGGGAAAACCCGGCTAAAACACACGCAAACAGGCCTTAATATGTAGCGAAAATACACCCAATCTGGCAACACAAGACACCAGTGTCGCACCGCGGCCGCTGTCGACAAAGCAGCGAGCCAGGAGGCGTCATATGCTCATTTAAACGCATTTTATGACGAGGTCGGTGAGGATGGGAAAATCGTACATCTCTGTGCAAACTTTGCCCGTCGATAAAATAATTGTTGTCTGTGGTTGTACAGTATATGGGCTGTGGCAATAAAAAAAGCTCCCAACATATGGAAAAAAAGAACTATGAATGAACTAGTTTTAAAATGTGTGAACTGAACTTTGAACTAGTTAATGTAGAAAGTGAACTTTACCAACACTGATGATAATGATAATAATAATGTAGTTATATAATAATGTATAGTTAGCGAATACGATTCCAGCTACAAATAATTTATCTGTCCACACTAGACGTGACGTGACTGCGAGGTGTCAAAATCAATCAAAACCATCAGCCAATCAGAACAGCATGTGGGCGGAGTCTTGTGACAAGTGCATAGCAACAGAGAATAATCCTGACGGCACTCACAAGAAAATGGATAAGCAGGCTACATAATCAAATTCACAAATATTACATCATTTAAACATTGTTAAAAATACATAGGCTACTAAAACTAAATAGGCTTTGTTTACAACGTTCTTGTTTCCATTTGTTTAATTTCAAGATCTGAGGTGAAATATCCATTGTTGCTTTCACTAAATAATATTCAAAGTCATTTGCATGCTTTCAACATTAAAGCACATAAACAGTACCTGAGATGATCATTGCCACACTTTGGTTTTGTTGTTTCGCGTGACGTCGCAGAAAAATAGAAACCGTTTCTAAAATAGAATCGCTGCGTGTCGCCGTTGTGGCTGGTTTGGACATAAACTCTGATTGACATGGAAAAAATACCTTTTATTACGTGCCGTGTGTAGTTAGGACACGGTGATAATAGTAACCATGTTGCCATGGTTACTATTGCAGTACGAGATCAAACCTGGCGGAAACCGGGGTAACGCGGATATGACGTCATTGACTGGCGACTCCTCACCCCGCTCACACGCCCCGTTTCCTTGGTTAAAAATCACAATTTTCTCACGATTTACAAATAGTTGGAAACATTTGGGATATTGTAAGTAATCAACTAAATAAAATACATAACATTGGCCTTGTGATTTTTGGATATTCTACTGCAAAAATCCTGCATGTTGTACCTTTAAATTGTTGTTGCTTTTTATTATTAATTAATTAAAATAAACATTCATGTTAATGTTTTTGATGTTGTTCTTGATATATATTTTTTTCAGATATGAGGCAGTGATACAGTTGTATTTGTGTTCTATAGGCCTATATGATATGAGCTGATAGAGAACACACAGTCTATTTCCACGAGGAGCATTTTAAATCTATTCTTGATAACATCTGCATGCTGGTCTTTAGCGATAAGCTCCATCATGTTCGTGTGAAAAGGAGAGAGAGCGAAGAAGGGAAAAACATCGAATGGCTTTTAGGGGAAAGCGTTTGTCTTCTCAAGAACACAAGGAGTAAGAGCATGACCTGAAGTGGCAGTCCTAAGTGACAGGTCACTTCATACCCACCAACCCCCTCCTCCCAGCGACAAACGTGAAGTGACATCACTTCAAATCCCCACTCACTTGGCTTTAGGATTTAGGGTTCTTTTATATCCTTCTAAAAGTGACAGTGCTTTCTTCATACGGGCAGGAATAGTGACAGAGATTCAAAATCCGTCTTTTATAGCACCACTATTGTGTGGTGAAATTGCCTTCTATATGGCACTCTGGAGTACTGCAGTTACTATGAGAGGACAGCTAAGCTATATTATTTTGTACCTGGTACAGGTCAAGTTAAAACACAATCATGTTGCAACATCTATGGTCATTGTGGGTCCAAAACAGATTTCCCCAGAATATAGTTGTATTTAAAGGCCCTTATGTTATGAAGATAGACACTCTGACAAATGACATTTTGGCTTAATTGTGTGTGTTGTTGATGTTCGTTCAAGTGCGAAAGAGAATTTCTCAGCGCGCGGTCTGTGCATGCGCATTATACTGGCGCGCGTCTTTCTTGTGAGTCACATTCAGGACATTCACAGGCAGCGCGAAAAATGGGTTAGTTTTAAATTAAATCTGTAAAATCAGACGTAATCGAGTGGCACATAACGTGAAGTAATATGGCATTTTATTTTGTTTAATAGGGATGCTCCGATCGATCGGCCAGAGATCGGTATCTGGCTCATCATAACAATTTTTGACTCGATCGGTACTCACTAACTTGGCCGATCTTACAAACCGATTCGCGATTTGATGACGTCAACGCATGAGGACGTACGTGATACTTATATTGGAGAATGTTTAATTAAACCTTATTTGTTACATCAGACTTCTCCATGTTGAGTTTAAATGTTTCTATTTATTTTATTCTCTTTAACATTGAACAATGTTTAATTAAACCTAATGAGTTGTATCAAACCACTTCAATTTGTTCTTTTAGGAGTTTAAATGTTGTTTGATTTTTTATTTATTTATTTTGTCCTGCTCAGACTTGTATTGGACGATGTTTTAGTTACATGAGACTTCTCCATTTTAGGAGACTAAATGTTTATTTTGTCCTCCACAGTATTGGACAATGTTTAAATAAACCTTATGAGCTGCATTAAACTGTTCCATTTTGTTTATTTGTCTTATATTAAGTCAATTAAGCATTGGAATCGGTATCGTTATCGGCCGATCACCATGACAAGAAATCGGTACTCGGTATCAGCTGAAAAAATCCTGATCGGAGCATCTCTAGTTTGAAATTTAACTTGTCCGAAGGACAACTCATTTTCTCTTCTACTTGTCCTGCAAAAAATCCACTTGTCCCGGACAAGCGGATAAGCCTTAATGTCAAACCCTGATAACACCCTATGTCATTCACAGTAAAGAGTTATTTTGTCGTGTTTGCTTCTCTAAATGGTGGAGATTGATTATCAAAGTCATGGGTAATGCAGTTTTTCACCAGGAATTCTGCCGTCATTTAAAAAAATTGGAAATAATGCGGGCTGATGGCTTTAAAAGAAGCATTGATTAACAATCTTGAGCTCACAGTAAGTCTGCTTTCAAGGGTTTATTGTCAGGATCAGTTTCTTTATGGAGAAAACGAATAGGATTTTTACTTATCAATTTTGATTGTGGTCAATTTCTTCATGATTTCAACGGTCACTCTTAATGGCCACAATGAGCATCCTGACCACTTCTGAAAAAGCCAGATCCTTTGAGATTCATCTCTGTGGGGCACACGTCTAGTCATCTCTCACTATCTTGACCTACAGCTCTTGCCGTCTCTCTCCCAAGGCGATTCGTGTTCTCTCGAGTCAGTTCATGCATTGGGAAGTTTTCCCAAAATGGGTTTCTGGCCCCTTTTTATGTGTGACCCTTCTGCTAAAACACCTTTAACACTCTCTGTTAAAGTCAAGCACTTCTGGGTAAAAGAGAGGCACGCACTGTCAAACCACGAAGATAAACCCAGCAAACATGCTTAATTATCCAGCGCTTCCACACAACGGCTGTGCTCAAAGTGCACATCCGGGGAGTTTAGGCAGGGAATGAATAAATCTAGCTTCGGTGTCGATACAGAAGTAACAAGTATTGATGAGCTATTCAGAGTGTATTTCCCAAAGGACGGGTAATTGCGCCCCGTGTGCTCTTGTACTTGAGAAACCGCACGGGCTAAAGCGAGCTCCTCACGTGACGATGGCGAGACCCCGCGCTGATGAATGCTCGTGTCGTCTCTGATCCCGAGTCCGTGTTTGTAAAAGTCACCCTAATATAATCTCGGAGATTGGTCAGAGGGTAAGTGGGAGAGTAATTTGAACATATACATCGTTGAAGTGCAGCTTGCTGGAAGGAGGACGCTCCCATTAGCCTAACATAAGCACTTGTATTCTCGCCATGCTGTCATTTTCATGCACCTTTATGGCACAGATCATTCTCTTAAATTACTATTTGCATGCTAATGAACGCTGTTGCGGTAATGAAATGAATAGTGTAGGCAGGGCGGCACAGATGATTCAGCAGTTCTCATGTGAACTGCACATCTCCTTATTGCTTTAATTGTGTATACACTGCTGATCTTTTATTTCCCAGTTGCTTTGAGGTGAAAAACCGTCTCAAGGACACCTGCTAATCTTGCTTTTGCTTATGTTTTAGTCGCACATGGAATAATTCGCTCATCATGCTTATTTACAATGAAACTGGCTATTACTGTGCAGAACCTTTTCTGTTCGCAATCATTAGGCGCGGGAAAATTAGATTCCTGAATCATTAGACGAGGGGGGATTTTTTTGTTTCGAGGGGCAAGGACAATAGACTGCTTTTGTTAGCACTTCTGTCTGGGTGTAAGAAACCATCACAATTACGCACACCGAAACAGTTGTAATTATGGCGAGAGCATTCATCTTTTTCTTCCCATTAAAGCTTCTCTGCGTATCACAGAGGAACACTTATAGTCCACTGAACGGCAGACATTACTGGAGCTGTTTTTCATCCGGCTCGCCCTGTAAACACTATCTCATTTTGCTGATGGCTTTTCACTGGTGACAAAACAGCATCTGAAAAAAAAAGAGGGCGAAAAATGCCAGCTAGCGCTCTTGGGTTGTTTTATTGTTCTTTTGCAGTTGCCGTGCGCTTCAGGACTGGTAAACGTAGGAGCTGCGCCGTGGCTAATCGTATTTTAGCTGTCGCAAGTGTTCATTAGCATGCGGATCCACGCCGGGCCTGGAATCAAAGGCCTGACCGTGTCCAGGAGGTGGGCTAGCTGTGCCCTGAACACACGGCCGGTTTGTTGTTTCTGTCGTGTTTGCAAACAAATGGCTTGATGCTAATCTGCATGGGAAGATAAGAACGCTGCTACAATTAAAAACACATTAAAACCAGAAAATAATCGCAAGCCCAAAACATTCCAGGCGAGTTCAATAATTACATCAAGCAGCGTATTCCCTGTTGGAGGAGCAATTTCTGATTAGACTTGAACGTAGTTTATGTTAATTTCATTATGTTTGAACAATGTGGAGTGAAAAAAAAGCCACCGGAAAAAGTCTGGCTTATCCGTGCGATAAGTAACTTTTAATGTTCTCAGTGGGTTTAAAATGAAAAAACAAAGAGTCTTTTCTTACAGTAAATCTCAAAGGTAATTTTATAATGGGTTAGCGGAGCATATGTTGCGCGGAAAGGACAAAAGGCGGAAGCGTGCATAAATTGACCAGAGCGCTTTTGTTCATAAAGCAGCCAATTTAAACGTAGTGTTGAGCTAATGAGGCTGCTTTCCCCTTTGAGCACCGAACACTTTTCCTCCTTAACTGACCTATTGTTGACAATGTTTGTTTGTTATCTTGCTGTGCTAATGACATCTAATCTCAGTTGTAGGCCTGTTCCTTCTGGACTGCATGTTTTCATTAAGCTGCATTCATTCATTTTCCCTGTACTTTTGTTTCCTTCAGAGACGACAGAGCATCTGCCATTGTGGTTTCCCAGTTTTTTTGAACTCGCCATCTGAACCTTGACCTCCATCATAACCTTGGTAACCATTTCATCTTTTATTTCTCCCATCTTTGATTCTTTGTTGTTAAGTTTGCTTTATTTAGTCATGTGTGCATCAGTGTTTTATTTATTTTATGTTGTTAATGTTTACCCTTCCAACCCCAACCACATTTACAGTTATAGAAGGAATTTCTTTTTGTTATTTATTTATTTGCTCGTTCATTCCATTTGTTTACTTATTTTTTTATGATGGAGTTTGTGCGTTATATGGGCGTTCACTTTTTTAATTCATTGATACTATAGCTAATGGCCAATTGATCAGCCTGTAGTTTCAGTTTCAGTTCCAAAATCTACACCATTTTATATTCATAGTTTTATTCATTATATATTTACATATGTTTACCACTTATTGATACACTGTAAAAAATATATTTTCATGTATAAAACATATTTTTTTTGTCAAATCAACTTAAATAATTTATTTAGTTGAGATAAATTATTATTTTGAATTTCTGATGATTATGTAAATTAATCACCTTCATTGTATTAATCTCACTTTTCCCAGTTCAATCAATTTAAATTTTTTAAGGCAACCAGGTAACTTACTTTTTTAAGTTAAACCAACAATATTTTTTGCAGTGTACCCATGCAAATTAATATTGTATTAAAAGAATGTACACTGTGAAAAAATGTTGTAATGATCGTAATCATGTTTTCTTTTGTCAAATCTTACTATAAAATAATTTATGTAGTTCAGATAACATAATATTTTGAGTTTCTGACAATGAAATCAATCTCCTTCATTGTATTAACTCAATTTTTCAATTTCAATGAACTTAAAATTTTAAGGCAACCAAGTTACTTATTTTTTGTTACTTATTTTTGATTGGACTTCCATGTTTAACAGATTATAGTTCAATTCCTGACTGTCTCCAAATCGTTAAATATCCAGATAACAAACCAGCAACTCCACGCTGGAGCAGATGGGTAAACACACAAACACACACGGATTTGACAGCTGACCTTAATAAGCCCTCGTCGGGTCTGACCTCCGCATCCAGGCCTGTCCTGTGAACACAATCGAGACGGCGATCCAGACAGCTGTTTTTTATCTCCGAGCTCTGCCGTCACGTACATGAGGCCAGTGTGACAGGTGCACTGTGACGCGAAGAGGATTCAAGGGCGGCTCATCAGTACGACAGCTAGCTTGTCCTCTTTTGTGATGGTTCAGGAAGCCAGGGAAGGATCGGTACAGTGGTTTTGGCAATGCAACACCAATTTGTCATGGTGCTAAGCTCCGCGTTAGTTTTGACTTGATAATGAAAATGAAGTGTCAGGCTCAGTGTAGGACAGGCCACAGTGTTTTACTGACTTTAATAAGCCAAGAGCATCTGTATTAAAAACTCACTGATGCCATTCACTTTCATGTTTAATTAAGGACAGTTAATTACAAAACCCAAATCAGGGGGGTCCTAAATTATGCGTCCGACATTGCTAATTATGTTTTGTACACAGTTTATCAGATTTTCTGGATCTGAAGTGACATGGTTTGATATTCAATCAGCATTCAGATGGAATTTCAGTAGGCGTCCACTGTAAAAAATGTTGTTGGTTTAACTTAAAAAATTAAGTAACCTGGTTGCCTTAACTTTAAGTTCATTGAACTGGAAAAAGTGAGTTAATACAATGAAGGAGATTGATTTAAGCATCAGAAACTCAAAATATTATGTTATCTGAACTACATAAATTATTTAAGTTAATTTGACAAAAGAAAAAATGTTGTGATTACAAATCATTAAAATATTTTTTTTAGAGTGTGTTCTCATTGGTCATAAACATTTCATGGGCCATATTCACCCCCCCCCCAAAAAAATAAATAAAAAAAATTAAATTAAAAAATATTGTCTATTTTATTAGGCATTATATTTTTCTTTGTGGCTATTTTAATGACAAATCAATTATTTATAAATAATTCTAGTATTTGTTTTACTGAATTTCACATTATTATTAGTATTAGTATTTCAAAAAAAATATTAAAAAATTTGTACATATATTTTAGAACAGTAACATGAATCACTTTTTAGAATATTGAGAATTGCAAGCAAATGCAAAAAAAGAATTCACAACAAATGATATTCATTTTCATGAAAAATAACACAAACCACATGAATGGCCCTAACAGAAACAAATTTCTTCTTAATTAAGAACAGTTAATTACAAAACCCAAAATCAGTGGGGTCCTAAATTATGCGTCCGACATTGCTAATTATGTTTTGTACACAGTTTATCAGATTTTCTGAGTCTGAAGTGACATGGTTTGATACTCAATCAGCAATCAGATGCAATTTCAGTAGGTGTCTTTATTATTCTATTCTTATCGGTCATAAACTTTTCATGGCCCAAAATTAAAAATAAATAAATAAATAAATAATAAATGTCTATTTTATTAGGCATGATCTTTTTCTTTGTGGCTATTTTAATGACAAATCAATTATTTACAAATAATTCTAGAATTTGTTTTACTGATTTTTTTGTTTGTTTTTCATTAAAAAAAATGTCATTGAAAATTTTTACATATTTTAGAACAGTACCGTGAATCACTTTTTAGAATGTTAAGAATTACAAGCAAATGCGAAAAATAATTCACAACAATTAATTTTCATGAAAACTAACACAAACCACATGAATGGCCCTAAAAGAAACACATTTCTTTATACAAAATGTACATTTTCTACTTTTTCCCTTTCTTTTATTGGTTTTGGTGTGAAATAACCCTGGCAAGTTTTCATGAGATTTACACCAAATATTAGCCGAAATCAAACTCTAAAAATGCTGGGTTGTTAACCCAACTTTGAGTCAGATATAGACAAACACAAACGTTTGGTTAAAAATATAATGTAAAAAAAAAAAAAAAAAAAAACAATGGCTGGGTTTGTCCATATTTGTCCCAAAGTTGGGTTTAAACAAGCATGTGTAAGAGTGCACAATCGTGTCTATTCTTTAAATAAGTCCAATAATGTTGTGTTAAATGTTGGAAGTCCAGCATTTGGAGAAAAGGCTGCAGAATAATGCTGCATGCAGAAAACAACGCTCCATAATACGAGGAGTTGATGTTGAAATGCCTCAGCAGTTTTCAATTTCCGACAACACCTAGAAACAGCCAAGACCTCGAGCCAGCTATTATTTCCCACACAATCATCAGCCCCATACAAACCCTCTCCTGTGACAATTTTCAAAGCCTCTCCAATATCACTGTGCCGTGCACCTACTTACAATTGCCATCAATTAGCTTTGTGTATTAATGTTCCGCTTTGCGGCAATGCTGACGATGCAGCATAAAGATGCTGTCACTCGAAGGTGCATCGCTCATTTGCGAGATAAGGTAAAACAAATTGCCCCATTGTTGAAAGCTGCAGCACCGGTGCAGATAGGTTTCAAATAGAGGCTGTCACAAAGCGAACGCCATGCGTTTTGAACAGTAGATCAGAAAGATTTGTCTAAGCTGCGCACAGGGGTCGGATCCTTCATAATCCACCTCGACCTCTAACGCTTTCCTCATGGACACTTCGTTTTTTGATGCTGTATTCATATGACCTTGCTGTATGGCTAAGCCGTTAGGTCAGACTGACCCGTGTGACTGATGTCCTCTTTTCAACGTGTACGTCCCATCGGACTGGGCCCTCGGTGTACGGCACTGCAGATAGAGGTCAGATAGTTTTGATTACAATGCCCTGCTCTGTTCAAGATACTATCTGCCTTTTACCTGAGAGGAAGCTCTTTCCGCATCATTCATCTTGGCTCTTTGAGTGGCTCTGGTAAATAGTACACATTGTGTTTGTTCTCTCTCTAGGGGAAATTGGATTTAATAAATCTTTGTGATACACAACTTGTCTTATCATCGGCAAGTACCTCACTCAACCGTTTAGCATGAAAGAAAAAACATATACAAGTAAGCCAGAGTCAATAACAGCATGTTTCTCTCAGCGGTGGTTTGTTCGCTCTGACCCTGTTTGGAGACTTACTGTATATGAAACAAATAGGTCTCTCATACTCTAATACAGCATTAGTGCAAGCTGTACCAATGTGGTGCTCATGTGATGAACAATTCGTTCTGTCCGTAGACGACCTCAAAGAACTTTAAATGGGTACTCTATGCAATGCCTGATTAAAAAATCCAATATAATGATCTATGTCCAATCCTGTTCCTGGAGATCTACCTACCTAAGGAGTGTAAATCCTGAAAATCTTAAAGGAACAGTTCACTTAAAAAAAAAAAAAAAAACTTTTGCTGATAATTTACTCACCCCCATGTCATCCAAGATGTCCATGTTTTTCTTTCTTCAGGCGAAAAGAAATTAAGGTTTTTGATGAAAATATTCCAGGATTTTCTCCATATAATGGACTTCAAATGGGAACCAAACGGTTAAAGGTCCAAAAGACAGTTTCAGTGCAAACTACAAAGTGTTCAAAGGGCTTTAAACGATTTCAGACAATACATAAGGGTCTTATAAAGCAAAACAATCGCTCATTTAAAAAATAAAATATAAACAAATGTTTCGCCTTGCTCTGTTCTGTGATGCGCGTTCATGACTCTCCTGTTAATCAAAATGAACAAATCTTTTTCAGTATCATTTGGTTCATTCAACGAATGAAATTAATGAGTTGATTCGGGAAAGATTCATTCATTTTGATGAACGACTTCAAATAGGGGAGTCACGAACGCATATCAGAACAGAGCAAGCGAGCATTTGAACTTATGAAACTTAAACTTTGTTATTTATTTATTTTATTTTTGAATGAGCGATCATTACACTTGATAAGACCCTTATTCATCGTGTGAAATCGTTTAAAGTCCTTTGAACAGTTTGCAGTTTGCACTGAAACTGTCTTTTAGACCTTGAACCATTTGGTTCCCATTGAAGTCCATTATATGGAGAAAATCCTGGAATGTTTTCATCAAAAACCTTAATTTTTTTTTTGAATCTGGAAGAAAGAAAGACATGGATGTCTTGGATACATGGGGGTGAGAAAATAATCAGCAAAAGTTTTTCTGAAAGTGAACTACTCCTTTAATTAGCTGGTTTGTGTGTTTTTGATCAGTGAACTTTCCCTGAAGGTAGATCTCTAGGAACAGGATTGGGCACTTCTGCTCTATGCCATCTGAAGTGTTTTATATGAATTTTAATCGAATTGTTCATGACACTAGAAACTGAAATGATAACCTTTTAATCTCATGCCGGAAAGCACATTTTTAGTTTAGTTCGTATGGCGAGTTTTAAAAATTCGGTGCATTTAAGCGCATAAGCATATCATTATTTATTGAGTCGCGTGATATGATGTAGTATGCATATGCCTTGTCATAACCAGCTCTGAAAAGCTTGAGGAAATCAAATATTAGCGTGAGGTCCCTCGTGATAAGATCACCTCTAATGATGAAGAGCCTTCGACTTCATCCCCACCAAACAAAACTGTGTGTAAGGTCTACCCAGCACGCTGCGGCTCAGCAACTTTGCAAATTATGAAATATTTATTTTGCGCTGGAAAAAAAAGGAGTGACTCGTGTGAAATACTGTGCACATGAAAGATGCTGTTTGCTCTTAAAGCTCAAGTAATCTTTACAAACCCCGGTCATGTTCAAATCACGGCTTTGCATGCGGAAATAATAACGAACCCTATCCAAAAAGAGAATATTCTCTCATAAAACATGCCTTTCGCTATAAAGGATGTCAGAAATGGAGATTTGATGTCATCCTAAAGCTCCTAAATGACTCTTATGACAGTAAACCTGGCCGTCTGTATCCAACATGCGTATGTTTCCCCTCAGGCGGCGTGCCGAGATGCCAGACAGCTGTAAGGGAAATGTATTTGTATGGGTATCCGTCTCCATGCTTCACGCTGACGCCTCTTGTGAAGATACAGAGTTTCATCAGTTTGCTTTGTCAGACTCCATTGTAATTCCAAACCAGGTGTGGGGAGGAAGGGAGCTTTAAACATTAAATCAATGAGGACTACGGACACCAATCTATGGAAAAAAGGAAGGTGGGGGAGAAATCAAAATTTGAGGCAGTTGCGCAGGGACCATCTCATTTAGCCGGAGCTCAGAGGCATGCCAAGATTAATATACCTCGCCTATTTGGTTGCATATTGCATATCCCTCCTCGAACTCAAGTCTGTCTGGGCCAGCGGGCCCACAGTAGCACAGATCATTTTTAAAGCGCTTCATTATTTCACCAACCAATCTCTCTCTCTCTCACCCAGGTCTCTCCATTGATTTAATTAGTGTGCAGAGAGAAACTATGCGTTTGAGAAGTTACATGATCTCTATTATGTATGCTGGAGCATCATTTGGTAATCTGCACCATGTCGGCTTTCTTTATTGGCCGGCGGTGAGGTGGACTCCCAAGGAGCCTGTTGTCTGACGGCCACCGTGACCATGATAAAGTATTAGTGGGCTTTAGAGTCCTTGCTTTTCATTTTTTATTTTATTCGTTAATTTGCATGTGCGCGTGTAACACGGACTGTGTTTCATCAGGACCGGCTGGAGAATCGGATAAATTCCGAGATTCAGCGGACGGACCCTTGAGGAACACCATTGCGCAGAGACAGTGATTAATGCACACGACTTACCTACACTTTATTAATACTTAAGGCAACACTTCATCATCTTTCAGCAAAAATTAGTGCTTTTTTCCCCCGTAGATAGATTGGTAAGAACAGCTGTGAGCCCGAACACATGTGTGTCCATGATTTGGTCAAGAGGGGAGAAATGCTGAGTGAGTTTTCTATCCTGAACGGGTGTAGCATCTGCCTGTATGGTGTGCTGGCAGAGTTTCTGAAACAAAATGAAATGAGCTAATCAGTTTGTGCCATGCTTAATTTAATCTCCCCGGTGCCGCGCTATCGATTTGATTTTTGACTCCTGATTTGGGAAAAGCAGAAGAATAATGCCATATAGTAATGAGGTCATGCTATTAAATGGGTGCAGCTACTGAAAGGCTCTTACAAGGGTTTTTTTTTAAATAATATAAATATATATATTTTTTTTTATAAATGAGTTAATGTATTACACATTAAACTAATTAAAGGAGTAGTTCACTTAAAAAAAAAAAAACATACTGATAATTTACTCACCCGCATGTCATCCAAAATATCCATGTCTTTCTTTTTTTAGTCGAAAAGAAATTAAGGTTTTTGATGAAAACATTCCGGGATTTTTCTCCATATAATGGACTTCAATGGGGTCCAAACGGTTCAAGGTCCAAAAGACAGTTTCATTGCAAAGTGCAAAGTGTTCAAAGGGCTTTAAACGATTCCAGATGATGAATAAGGGTCTTATCAAGCGAAACGATCACTCATTTAAAAAATGAATACACAAAGTTTAAGTTTTATAAGCTCAAATGCTCGCCTTGCTCTGTTATGTGATGCACGTTCGTGACTCATCAAAATGAACAAAATCTTGTTTTGTGTAACTGGTTCATTCAACGAACGAAATGAATGAGTTGACTTGGGAAAAGATTCGTTCATTTTGATGAACGAGTTTGAATAGGAGAGTCACGAACGCGCATCACACCCTGAACCCTAACATTTGTGCTTATAAAACTTAAACTTTGTTATTTTATTTTTAAATGAGCAATCGATTCACTTGATAAGACCCTTCATCGTCTGGAATCGTTTAAAATCCTTTGAACAGTTTGCACTGAAACTGTCTTTTGAACCGTTGAACTGTTTGGTTCCCATTGAAGTCCATTATATGGAGAAAAATGCTGAAATGTTTTCATCAAAAACCTTAATTTCTTTTCGACTGAAGGAAGAAAGACATGGACATCTTGATTGACATGGGGGTGAGTAAATTATCAGCAAAAGTTTTTTTTTTTAAAGTGAACCAAAAGAGCAGACAGGACACAGGCAATGGTTTAATACAGTTTCTGAAATTATTGTTCTTTTACTTGGACTTGTTTTCGTAAGCAGGGCTTATGACATTGTATATTCAGAAAATTAGAAAAAATTAGAAAATTAGAGGTTGGCTTTTATAACTCCCTTGAAACAAATCACATAGAAAACTGCCATTCCAAGTTGGTCCTAGTAGATTTTTCAATCTGATTATGTTAAACGTGACAATATTTTGGTGCATCAGGTTCATTTTGGCTGTAGGGATGAACTGAGAAACAGAGATGAAGTGGTATGAAGAAGCAGCAGTAGATACTACTGGGCTGGTGGGTTTGCGAGTTAGAAGCCAGTCCAATATAAAACCTCATTACTGTGGCGTCATGGAAAATGTGTGCACTTTACACTCCATCTAGCAGCGCTTTTGCTGGATAAGCACTGTTCTTGTTTGGCCCTTTGTAAAGGCCTGTTTCATTAAGGGCAGTTTTCTGCACCATCCTTTTAGTACAGGTGACACCTGCTGCCATCACATCTACACTTTCTTTTTGTCTTGGAAACCCATTCAAGGACTGCCTGTCTGTCAAAGATGGTTTAGTAGACGTCTCTTATGAACTGTTCAGAGAGCTGTGCTTCAAAACATATAGAGTACCCTCACTTCCTAGTCCCTACATAGGGAGCATTCAAAAAAGTAAATGTTGTTTTGATTTTTATTACATTTTTGCTGATAATTTACTCACCCCCATGTCATCCAAGATTAAGATTTTTCCCGAAAAGAAATTAAGGTTTTTGATAAACATTCCAGAATTTTTCTCCATATAATGGACTTCAATGGGAACCAAACGGTTCAAAAGACAGTTTCAGTGCAAACTACAAACTGTTCAAAGAGCTTTAAATAATTCCAGACGATGAATAAGGGTCTTATCAAGTGAAACAATCACTCATTTAATAAATAAATAACAAAGTTTAAGTTTTATAAGCTCAAATGCTCGCCTTGCTCTGTTCTGTAACGCACGTTCGTGACTCTCCTGTTCGAACTCGTTCATTAAAATGAACTAATCTTTTTCCGTGTCATTTGGTTCATTCAATGATCGAAGTGAACGAATTGACTCTGAAAAAGATTTGTTCTTCTCAAAAGGTCCTGTGATGCAGAAGGAGGCACGGCTCATAGTCAACGTCAATGTCTTTCTCTTTGGAAATAGAATCTTTCAATGAAGGCAAAGAAATAAAGGCCATAAATGCATAAAGTCTGAGCCTTGATGGTGTCACGAAGGAATGGTCAGTGTAGTGCAGAAATGATCATCTGACGTCAGAAGAAAGACTCCAAGGAAAATACAATACGAATAAAGCAGCAGTCATTCCTGAATTGCAAATTTATATCTGGTACACACACACACCCTCACTCACTTTCTCTCTCACACACACAACATTACCAAGCAAGACATGAAAAAACATGTACTTGCATAAAATTTGCACTAATAAAGCCTGCAGATGCAAAAAATGCAGCTGAAAAAAAGGTCAGCGGCATAAACTGGCTGCAATTATAACAATGCCGGCTGAAAAACCAGTCGGCATTAGGCTAATTAGCCAACAAACAAAATCTCTCCTGAGTCTGCATTTAAAACAGTGTCTGTGCTCTAGTGTGTTAGTATACCAGAAATCCTCTGAGTTTTGTCTGGGTGTTCACAGACTGCTGCAGACTTGTCTGCAGTTGAAAAATACAAATAAATAAATAAAAATAATAAAAAATTGAGATGATCGTGCCAGCCTTGGGCCTTAAAAGCATCCCGCTGAGTTTGGCAACTGGCACTCAGCACCGCTCCAATTTTAGATGGAGCTGCTCTTTGCCCAGTCTTTCTCAGGGACATTAAAGTGTTGGATAAAGACCACATGCTGGATGGATTGGTTGGAAACTTATTCTTTATCAAGCACTTTGCACAGTCATGTTCTAAGGATTATTTACAGGTATTGAGTTTACTGGCAACCTGTGCAGATCTGTTCAGAATTATAAATCCTGTCAAAACTATTTTGACTTTAATTGGATATAGTTTTTTAATTCTTTAAATTACTCGCCCTCATGTCGTTCCAAACCTGCAAGACTTTTGTTCATCTTCAGAACATAAATTAAGATGCTTTTAATGAAACCTGAGAGATTTCTGTCCCTCCATCAGACAGCTATGCAACCACTTTGACATTTCATAAAGATATCCTAAACTTTAGAAAAAATTTGCACTGCTCAATTCACATGGATTAGTTTTACAATCTCTTGATTAACTTTTTGAGATAAAAGATAGATAAGTCCATACTTACCTTTTTTATCTCCATGCGTGCTGTAACTCTGTTTGACGCACCACCACTAGCCTAGCTTAGCACAAAGACTGAACGTAAATGGCTACAGCTAGCATACTAATCCTAATAAGTGACAAAATAACGCAAAAATGTTCCTATTTACATGTTGTGATTTGTATAGTCACAGAGTGTACAAATAACAAGGTCATATGAGACACGGATATCTTTTAACCATATACATAGTGGGAACTATATTCTCAGAAGACAGCACTGCTACTCAGTCTAGGAGTGATAACCGCAGAATATAGATCCCAATATTTATACGGTTAAAGGATATATGTCTCATATTACCTTGTTAGTTGTACACTCTGTGACTATACAAATCACAACATGTAAATAGGATTTTTTTGTGTTATTTTGTCTCTTATTGGGATTATGCTAGCTGTAGCCATTTAAAAACAGTCTTTATGCTAAGCTAGGCTAGCGGTGGGTGCATCAGATAGAGTTGCAGCACAGCACAAGATGAAAAAGGTGTGTATGGTCTTTTCTAACTCTGGGGAATACAGTGAATAAGCTAAAGTCCGAAAAAGTCAGAATGTTCCTTTAAGGTCTTTTGGTTGATCATCAGAAGGTTATTTGCACATTTGTTCTCACATCCAGAAGCATCTAGATGTAGTGCAGTGAAAGCTGACAGCATCGTAAATTAAGTTTTCTTTTTCTTTAGCCAAATGAGTTCACACTGTGAAAAAGGCCTAGAGTAGTCCATACGCCAAATTAAAGATGGCGTGGCTGTTGAGATTACGACTAGTGTGCTTAGTTTTCGCAGATAAAATCCCCGCCTTGGTCATAAATTGTATTACTGGCTCTGGGATTCTGTTCTCTAATTGGATCCTTGTAATTGGGCAAGTGGAGCTAAACAGCCGGATTCCTGTTTGTTTATACCTCTCCTCTATATTAGTAACGTGCTGCGACTCCTCAAACAGACTGAGGGGTCACTAGCATCTAGCCAAAGGCATAATTAGTCACTCATTCTTAGCATATGCCTCACTAGTAGCCCGGGCCAATTATTCATGATTAACTCGAGTCACAGTGCGAGCGGCTGATTCATGCCTGCCCACACCAGCTCGCTATCTGAAAGATTCAGAGCAGAGACGGAAAAAACAAAAACAAAATATTTTTTTTTTTGAGGAGATGAAAGAGGAGCCCTTGATGCGAGGGGTATTGAGTCTGCCAAGCGTCTGTCAAGTTTCTCAAGCACCTTGCAAAGTAAGAAACTTGATAAATAAGAATAAAAAAAACACGGTCCCACTTTATATTAAGTGGATTTAAGTACTATGTACTTACATCGAAAAATAAGTATAACGTATTATTGTGGTCCTGTTGTATTGTAAAACACTTTCGCTGCTATTGAGGTATGATACGGGTAAGGTTAGGGACAGGTGTGGTGGTATGGGTTGGTTTAAGGGTAGGTTAAGGTGTGATGGATGGGTCAACTATGTAATTTCAAATGTAATTACATAAACTAATTACAGCTGTAATTACATGTTGGTATTTTTAAAATATAAGTAAACATGTATGTACACAATAAGTCCATTGTATCAAATTATTAATTTCAATGCAAGTACATAGCACTTAAAGCCACTTAATATAAAGTGGGACCAAAAACACTTTCGGCCCAACATTTATAGTGTTTGAAGGAAAACCGAGACCCTAATCTGTATATAAGTGGTAGAAGAAATGTGAATAAGAAAGACCCCTCGAATACGCTCCATATTGAATTTTCTCAACTTTGATCCGACTGATAGATATAGTTTAATTAAATCTAAATTAATGTCTCACCCTTGACTTGTCAATAATAGTAGTTCTGTTTTTAACATTATGCTGGGGAAAAAAAACTGTGTTGAAAGCATTTGAAAAGATATATGTCAAGGTAGTGAAAAGAATGGGATTTTAATGATTAGCCAAACGCTTAAGGGTTGAAAACGGCTACTTAAGACTATGTGTTATCAGACCTGGGTTGTAATAAAATCACGACTTCATTATTGTTATGAGAGCTTGTTCCACTTTCATCACGAGGCTCTAGCTGTGTGCCGTTCTGAATCTCTATTTAACCGACACCTTCGAGTAATAAATCAGTTGTTTGAGTCAGTTAGAATGTTTAATTGCAACCTCGTTTTATTTATAGCTTTCAGATGCACATATATAATTATGATTTTAGTATGTTTGTACATCTGCAAATGGAGTTGCAGTTGCATGAAACCGCTTACATAGTGTGTCATATTTCTGAGCAAAACGGGATATTCAACAGTAAAACAAATAAATAAATGGGAAGAACCTGGATTCTTCCAATCTGGAAGTTATTTGACTGTAGAAAGTGGACATTACACACCTGAGTGGACCCAGATTTTTATGCAAGTTTGCATTGGTTTGTTAAGGACTACTGAATATCCACTTTTGAGAAAGATTTTGAAACCAGGACGTTGAGGCTGAAAGTCTCATAATACTCTCTTTTTAATATATATATATATATATATATATATATATATATATATATATATATATATATATATATATATATATATATATATATATATATAATTTTTTTTTATAAATTATCAAATTTACAAAAATATTATTACTGCTATTATTACAAAAACCTTTATTAAATTAACATTAACTTAAACAAACATGATGACTACAATATTGTACAATTTTAGAATAGCTAGAAAGCCTAAAATGCTTACATGGTTATTTAATTTGACATTTTAATGATATTTGATGAAAGATTATGCACTTTTTTATTCATTAAAATAATATGCACTGGTGAATGAGACTTATAACATGTATTAAGAAAGTAAATGGAGTCAAACGAGGTCACTTTTAAAGGCTGTATATATAAAGGATGTGCATCAGTCTTGACTGGTTCTATTTAGCTGTGTTTAGAAAACCAATGACTTGGGCATTTCACATGTGGCTTTTCAGCTCTAGTGATCAGCAGAACGGTGGTCCAACACCCCTCTGTGCTCCGGGACAAAGGCCTGGACTCGTTCGCATGCAGCAGAGCCCAAACGGCCATGCATCATTTCCAGGCAATATTCCCCAAGTTCTGATCATCCGTGCAACTTTATCTGGAAAGACACGTCCCTGTAACCTTGACAGATTGTAGCCTTTGCACAAATGGACCAGAACTGTTTGTGCAAACTGATGTGAAATCAGTGTTTACTTTTATGATATTTTTGAGAATGCTGGTTAACAATGAAAGCAATTAGAAATAGATTTGGAAAGTTGGTATTTATGCAGAGGGTGAACTTGACTTTAAACCTCCATAAACAAAAAGTGTTTTAGGAGGAAAAAAAATGTCACTTTATGAAAGTAACATGGGTTTTAAGGCAGTGGGTCATTACACAGCACTGAACACTGGCAATTAACTACCTACACTGTAAAAAATAATATGCTTATCTAATCAATAGAATTGTGGCAACAGATTACAAGCAATATTATTAATTAAATTTAACAAATTAGAATTGAGTCATAATTAATCAAATTATTCCTTAAAAGTTACCCATTTAAAATGAGTAAAGTTTACACCAAAAAAATTAACAAAAATATCTCACTAACACAGACGTCAAAAAATAATTAAGAACTCTTTATTTTTTTATAAACCTAAAACAAACACCGATCACCATAATGGTGACTTAAATGCATGTTTTTTATGTATTTTTTGTACATTTTACTCATTTTAAATGGTCAGCTTTTAAGGAATTGATTTGATTAATTATTACACGATTCTAATTTGTTCAATTTAATTAATAATATTGCTTGTAATCTGTTGCCCCAATTTTTCGTACATTTTGCATGCATCCAATTTAAAATGAGCTTTCAGGTCCAGTCTCGAAAGGAAAAGTGAGAGCGTCATTACATCGATGGTGAATTCCTGCCGACAAACATCCATTTTCTCTGTCATTGGTAGAGGAGAAGGGTAGCAAGAGGAAAAACAATTGTATTTTGACCTGACACCAACTCCCAGATGAGAGCTGTCATTTCCTTTAAGGTCACAGAGAAATATGGGATTCAGGCAAGTAGTTATTTGAGTTAGGAGATCGAGAGCTCGCTTTTTGTCACCAGTGTCTCTCTCCAGACACTCGTGCTTTTTCCGTGCCCGCCGCCGCCCGGTCCGGGCTACTCGGGACCCAGCAGGGAACGGGGGCTGTGACACTGACAAAGCTATCTAAGGCTAGCACCATCCGTCATCCCCTCCATATTAGCATGAGCTATCGCACAGTCCAAAAGATGTCAGTGAACCTTATCGCCAAGGAAACCTCTCAATAACTTATTCATGATTCGCAAGGCAATTGCCCAGGCTGCTGTTTCACTTGGCAAAGTAGTCGACATTGACAAAACATTCAAGGAACGCTCGACTCGACCTGTATCCGAAGTGCTCCGGCTTGGCGCCGGATATCCATCTGGTCGAAATTCTCAGCACGCTCCCCTTAGGAGGCTTTCATAGCAGGTGATGGGTTTAAGATTCTTGGCAGGGAAGCATTTTAAGAGCAATAGTGGCTGTCACCAGACAATTTCCCTTGTGGTGGGTCTGCATCTTAAAGCATTACACCAAATGACTTCTTGGTCTGGTTCAGACAAGCTGTTTGAGCAATGACACCGTTTGAATATTTACACTTTAATATAGAAGCTCATCTCCGGGTCTGAGCTGACCACGGGGACGTCCCGCAGATGCTTCTCTCTTTAATGTCCGACCTCAATTAAAGGCTTTTGATTGAACGAGGCGAGGCTCTGGATACTTGATTGCAATCACATATGCAAAAGCTGTCAGAGATATGAAGCGCTTCCCTCACGCTGTGAATTATATTGTATGCTCTTTGCATTTTATGAGTGCCATCCCCATAATGCATTGTGCTGTTATAAGTAAATATATCTGGAATGACCTTTCTCTACACGTTAGAGTTGGGACCACTGAGAATGCTTATTAGCTCACTCCTTGTTTTCGCCCCTTTTGCTCTTCGAAAGGTCCCGCCAGGGGGAAAGATGGAGAGAAAATAGATGAGGGCAGAAAGAGAGAGACTTCACCAGCTGTGAGCTTCAAACCCATTTAGTTCCAAAGACGGTGATGGTTTTTCATTCAATTCCCCGACCTGCCTCCGAATTGTCACTTTCCCCTTTAGCTACACAGAATTTGACAAGATGTAGTGACTCCTTTTTTTTCTCTCCTGACATAAGTTGTCCTCAAATGGGCTTATTGTCCTTATTAAGCTCTTTGACAGTTTTAGATTTGGTTTGCTGCAAGTATAATTTTGTTTGTGTTTTACAACCAATACGAATCAATCAAAAACCTACATTAAATTGGACTATGACTTTCTTTTAGAGCTGCCAAAACAATCTCTGTTCAATTAATTTCCTATGATTATTATAAAGCTGCTTTGAAACTATTTGTATTGTAAAAATTGCTATATGAAGGTGACTTGACTTGTTTGTGAGAAAACGGCTTCCTTTCTATTCATGAGTGTGAATTTAAATTGAATGGGCCAAACCCCACAAATTAGAATTTGAAGTGGAATGACAGTAAGTGGAATTTACTGAAAATGCAATTCAAAGACGTTCAACTCAGTTAATGCATTCTGGAAAATGAAGCGTCGTCCATAGAAGTTTAATACATTTTAATAAATGAGATGTGAAAAAAAATCTATTATATTAATGGCAATTCAAATATTTGCCTGTCTATCATAATTCCTATAAACACTTGCTGTGGCACTGCTTTTAAAAATCAGTTAAATTTTAAATTTTATTCAAATTTGAATTTGAATTTTTGAATGTTTGCTACTGCAAATCAAATTCCACAGTTGATGGTTTTTAAAAAGATTTCTCAGTTTAGTTTACCCGGTTGCATAAACTTAGAGTTAGTCGTCTTTTTTTTTTTTTTTTTTGGCCCAATTATTTTAGTTCAGTTACATAAAAAGGTAGATTGGTCTCATTTGACCAGTATCTGACCAGTAGTGTTTGAAATACTGTAGTCACTCCCAAACATGTGATGGTTGATGTACTGAGCTTCAAGCTTCCAGGTTGTTTTGTTGTAGCAAGATTTAAAATTGCACAATTGTCAGAAAATTCGGAGCTACTTGAAGTTCAGTTTGGCACATACAGCACTGGTTTAATGTAGTAGTCACCACTAAGTTTTCAGGAGTGAATTCAGTTCTAGAATGCAGTTGTCAGTTCCATAAATGACCAAACGCTGTGCTTACAGGACGGGATTAAGCACTCGTTCTGGAGGAGTGACAACTGTATTTAGCTGCAGTGTGTACGTGACCTGTGTGTGTGTGCAATACTTCAGTGCTGTTTGCTCTACTTCAACTTCCAATTCCCACAGTAGTTTCACGGTGTTCCTGAATCTGCTCTCTGACGCAACTCTCCTCCGTCTGTTGCGGCTGGTTGTCCCGTGGCGTCTTCCCTTCCTCCTCGTGTGCCAATCCCAGTCCTTCCCGGGGCAACACACGCTGTTCCCTTCCATGCTGAGATCACAGCCCCCCATCCCCCCAGCCACAAACCCAACCACTGCGTATGTCCCTTCCTACCTGTGAAGTGAATTCCCTCCAAAGGCACGTAAGGTAATAGAGGACATCCTTTCTTCCCCCTAGGCCTTCTCTCTTTTCAGTGTCATTGCTGTGAAAGTCTCCTGAGAAGAAGCGCAAAGCTGACGCTCATGTGGTTGAGCATGATAAAGACACTGACAGGTTGCATGCCTTCCAAGTGCTGTGAGAAGAGAGAGACAGATATTTGTTTGCCAATATTGTAGGATTTTCACACTTTTTAACTTGATTAGTTTTCAGACTTATTTACCGGCAGCATTTCGTGGGTCTCTAAAGAATGGCCATTTGATAAAGGATAGCCATTAATTATCAAGCAAGAAATGTGAGGATTAATAATTTGACCCAAATCAAAGATCAAAGAAAATGAACTGACAAGTGCATATTTTGTAAAACTTATTATATAATATAAATTTATCTATTTTTGTGCATTGTTTTGTGAAAATATTTTATTATTCTCAATGCTCACAAATCTATTGTTACAATTATCAAGTACTTTTCATAAATACTATTGTGTTTTTATTGTCGTAGTCTTATTCATTGCAGCAAAGTGCAGAAAGAAAGCTAATTAAAATTAGTTTGACATTTTGGTTATTAAACCATATAATGTATTGGTCAAAAAAAGCAATATCTGTTGATCTGTAGTTGAGATGCGGGGGGTGGAAATGTGCACTGCAAATTCTACACTTTTTGACTCGCTCACCTCTTGTAATGAATAGGATATGATCGTTTGCATGGTCTTGTTGTTTTGCTACTTGATTAGGCTTTGGTGCATTCTCTCATCATCATGTCACATTAACACAGTGTTTAGCTTAATTAGCCTAAGTGTGGGGAGGGGGTGTTAAAAATGAGTCACCGGTGGGAAAAAAATGATGTCCACATTTAGAGACAAGTAATTAAGAAAACACTGGGTTTCAAAAATAGGCTTGAATGAAGCGATTATGGAGCTAAACAAGTGCACCTAATTACATGCTCACAAGGTGTTCATGGCAATGTAGCGTTGTTATGGAAACACAGAAGTCTGCTCTGTATCCATGGAAAAAACTGACCCCGGCATTGTGCTGGAGGGCATTTCCTTATCAACACAGTGCTGTGTGTGTAGGCATATGTGTTTACGTTATGGTATTTTTATAACCATAAAGATATTTCTCCTAGGATGAATCTCACAAAACCTGTCAAGAGCATATATGCCCGCGTCATATTTCACCACAAAATGGAAGAAAAAAACATTTTACTTATTTTTTTCAGGGTCATTACGAAAAATTTTCCTTATTTAACGTGCACAATTAAGGATGTGTTCATGTTTGGTTGGGTTAAAATGAACCCTGGTGCGATTGCTCTGTTAGTGCGGATTATTTGAAGAAGTGTGAACGCTGCCATCCAAACCAAATATGGGAAAATATGGGTCTCAGTCCGCATCGAAAACGAAGTATGGAGCGGTTCAAATTAGATATGAACGCAACACGGACCAAAGACATGTAAACTAACCAAAAACGGGACATGATGTCACAAGATAAGACCCTAACAGGACAGATGAAACGCATTTCCCCCTAAATTCTTAATATTCTGATACCTAATGTGATTTTTTTTTTTGTATGTTTATGCCATATACTGTATAGTTTTTTCTACTGCCTTTAAGCTAAGGGCCTGTGATTTCGGGCGAAAACGTAAAAATATTTGATCGGATGTGCCTTTCGTTTACACGGCGATGCTGTTTTGGGGGCTTAAAAACGCAAAAAAGTGAAACCACCCTCCAGAGTGGAAATCTTAAAACGTTCCACCGCCGTGTTCCCGTGTAAAGGGTAAAAACGTAAAAGTCTTCTTGATAGTGAATGTTGTACGCAGGCACATGGACTTGGTGGTGTTGTGTGGCAGGGCTTCACATCGCCACCTAGCTGCCTGGAGTGCATACTACATTGAATTTCACACACTTTTTGCGTCACCATATGCACACGGATTTCCCACCCAAAATGCTCGTCTAAACGGAGAATAAAAAGTGATAACGCAACGCCACTTTTGCGTTTTCTCTTCAGTAACATTTCCGTGTAAACATAGCCTAAATAAAAATGATATTACAGTAATAAGAACCACAATTGAGAATATTTACAAACTCAAAAATAAATTGGCAAGGTTAAATGTGAAGGTTTAAAGGAGCTGTATGTAAGAAATGTATTTCAAATAATCATAAAATGGCCCTGATATGTCACAAGCCTTTAAGAAATCATGTTCATATCACTGACAACATTAGTCCAGCCAGGATATTGTCATTTAAAAAGTGAAGTTGCAGCCCTCAACTGATGTTGATGTTTTCATGTTGTGTTTTGGTCTGATGCTCCACCCTCCATCGATCTACCAATCACAGAGTCAGTAGTGTTGCGGCATCTGGGTTGCCAGCTCTGCTCTAGATACCACAGCTGCAGATACAAATATGTCAGATAAAAAAATGTTGGATCCTCCAGCCTATCTGGCAACCTCGAGTCAGGTAATTTGAAAGTGATTGCAGCACCAATTTTGGCCACAATCTTACATACGGCTCCTTTAAATGTGTTAATTGTCAAAATAATAATGTCACAATGCAAAAATAGGCTTAATTTGTGTTCCAAGAATGCAACTAATTTCTTGTTAAATAGCACGTATTCATAATTTGAGATTCAGTTGTGAACTAGACATGTTTTGGAGATTCATTCACAAGTAACTGAGAGGAATAGAGGCTGTAGCTGGTCTTGAGTATGTGCACCTGGCCACTCAGATAATGGATAAAATAGAGAAAAATAGATCAGAGCATAAATTGTTAACAGGGGTCTGTCAGGGACAGTGAAGCAGTCAAACTGGCCCACTAACAAGCTTCCCCTCACCATTCATTTGATCTCATCTCTTCTTCATCTCTACTCACCTCTATTATACATGAGTCCTCTTATGAAAAAGTCATAAACGGCAGGAGTGGTTTCTCCACGCGCAAACTCGCACCACACCGCCTGCCTTGCAGATTAATTAGAGGCAGCTGTCGTCCATTTCCAATAATTAATCACTGGAGTGGGAAACTCCTATTCCAGGAGAGCTTGGCAAGCTCACGAGTACGTTGCTCTCGGCCTTCAAGACCAGGCATATCGTTCTCGAGACGGACCGCTAGAAATGAGTTTTTTGGCGAAACAGCTTTCTCAACTTTTTCAAAATGTTTCATAACTGCTCTTTGCTCATTCTCATTTCACTGTAATTAATAGCCAATTTGCACGAACATAAAACAGCTAATGTTCCCAATGTTCAAAGATGTAAGATTAGTTAGAGAAACAGTGTTCTGTAAAGTACACATAACTGTGCTTTTATTAGGTTACAACAAAGCACAGCTGCTCGACACCTCATTTTATTAGAGGTGAACTTTCTAAGCATACGCCTCACACCGCTCTGCTGACCAAAGGTTGCACTCTGGTCTAATTTCACAGGCCTTTCTCCAAATATCAGTGGAGTGCAATCTCAGCACCTCCAGCGGCATCCGCTTTTTGCTCGGATGTGCTATGAGCCTGGGGAGAACACGGTTCTTAAGAGAGGGGCATTCTGCCCAGTTTTCATTAAACCAGGCACCCATGAAGGGAATTTATGAATGACAATTAAAGACATGCTTCAGCGTGTTTTAATGATGGTCTCCTAGCCAAAAGCGGCGGTAGATACAAAGGTTGCACTTTTAAATGGCCCAGTGGAACAGGGCTGACAGATACATTTTTTTAAACCTCTATTTAAAAACATTTCAATGATGGGCTGCACAATGTTTTGTTGTTGTGATTGTTTTTCTTGGCCAGCTATGAGACTTTATTTTTTCTTGTATTGTTGTTATTTCAGAACTTTGTGATTGAAATTATCTATGCTGGTTTTTATAATTTACCTTTCATTTGCAGGATATACAAATAGTTAAATATATACTGAATATGCTAGGGTTCTGCTGAAAGACAATGGTATTGCGTATTGACAGATAGATAGATAGATGGATGGATGGATGGATGGATGGATGGATGGATGGATGGATGGATGGATGGATCGATGGATGGATGGATGGATGGATGGATGGATCTGATCGATCGATGGATCGATGGATGGATGGATGGATGGATGGATGGATGGATGGATGGATGGATGGATGGATGGATGGATACGATAGATAGATGGATACGATAGATTGCAATTACTATAATAGGTACATATGTACATGGGGAACAGGACTCAAAATTAAAGTGCTACCATTATTGTTGTCATTATTATCAGGCTAGTATTAGTATTTGGACCAAAAAAAAACATTTGCCTTCCCTAATTTCATAAGGACATCACCACACAACCAACCACACTTGCAACACCCGACCCATGCATTTAGAGGATTGATGATTTCTCATTGAAAATGTTTTTAAAACACACTACAAAACTACATCTGGCATCAAACTGAATTGACCCTTCGCTAAGCCCCGCCCTCCCTAGTTACTGTTGCTATGCCTGTCAAGCTTTCACGGCTGGCACATCTATTACAGTGTGTATGCACCGGTGTCAGACATTCTCAGTGAGATAATTAGCAATTTTTGGCGAACATGTGAAATATCTGAGAGAGCGAGACAAAAGGGACTGCAGTATTCCATTCGAGGGATATATCCACCACACAATATGCCGATTAGAGAATAATTTCTTAAAATTGAAGCTAAAGCCATAGTCCCAGCGCAAGCAGCAGCGCCTCATATGCTGACCATTCAAATGTGAAACACACAAATTGAGGAACATATGATCGTGCACTGCATGTATGGTATGTGAAATGTGAAAATAATACAATACAAATCAAACAGCTTATCCATAAATCTTGTGGAATAACACTAACACCGGAGAGCCACGATCGGATTGACTAAGTTACTTAGAGGTAGTAGGTATATAAAGTATATCAGTGAGCCTCTTTAATCGTCTTTTTTACGTTAAAATGTATTATGACCAAAGAACCGTCAATATTTCCAAGCAACAGGTGTTTTTGTTATCCCGTCGTTATTTAATTGTGAATGGGTCTCCCACTCTGCTTAATTCACGCCCATCATTTCTCCCGCGGCTTTTAGATTTTCGGAAAGCAAAAAATTTCCACTTCCCCGTTCAAACTTTAAGGAGACCGGGTATCAGATTTGCACAATCCATACGCACAATGCTTCGGCATGTTTCCCTCGTTCGAAAGCTTGCCAGACCTCCCGCGCCTAGTTACGGTTGCTAAGGTGATCTGTAAATTCTCTAGCGTACACTCTAAAAATAGCTGGGTCTAGTTTTAACCCAACTTTGGGTCAAATATGGACAAACCCAGCCATGGGTTACATTTTGTAATTACATTTTTTAACCCAATGTTTGGGTTTGTCCATATTTGACCCAAAGTTGGGTTAAAACAACCCAGCATTTTTAGGGTGTGCTTGTTATAAAAGAGACGCATTATTCTTATACAGTTGTTGTTTGAGCCAAGGCGAAAACGTCAAATTTTTGTTCGTCAGCATTTTGCTTTGTTTCCATAGCAAATTAACAAAACATTTTAATGACACTAATGACAATACAATTTCTACTAAATGAATACTAAAATTATATAGGCCGTATAACAGTCTTTAGGTCCGAATATACAATAATCAGTCATTGATGAAAATCAAAAGCAGCTTCAAACAAAAACATTTTAACAAGAAATATTGAATCTTCTATTTTATTTATTATTTTTTTCACTATCATTAATGTAAGGTCCACATGAGAAATATTAAGCAAATAAATTTGTTTATTGTTTTGATCTCACATGCTGATGAAATGACTAATGAGCATATCGCCCAACAATAATATATGTATAACGGTGCCTGTTTTAGATGAACAGATGCAGCAAACATTTATTCAAAGAAACATAATAAAAGTAAATCCAGGCAAAACTGATCCAGACACAGACAAGGAAGTCAAACAAAACTGACAAAAAATACACATAGAAGGACAACACCAACAAAGAACATGATCGTACATTTACACAAGGGATGATTGACAAACAAGGCACATCTGGGAGAAATCAAAGAATTAATCAACAGAAAACCATCAAATGGTTACAAAACTGGGGCCAAAACAGGAAAAAAAACACAAGACCAGTGGAAAACAAGACAGGAATCATGACAATATGCTTCTTATGTTTACTGTACTGCCACTGTAGAATCACAATGTAAGTGTTGCACCATTTCTCTGGCAGCAATTGCTGTACATGTTGTCTGGCAAATGGCAATCTCCAGTGGCCTTGATTCTGTGAGAACTGCTTAATTCATTAGCTCACGGATCGTGAGATGAGAAGAGGGGGGTTTAATTACTGCTGTGAATATAAACATTGAAGAGTGCATCACTGAACTTGGCCGTTTGGGTGTCAGGACTATTTAAAGATGTACTTACTATGTTTATTCCTGTCAGACCACAATGGCACTGAGCTGGGGGTGTAGGGGCACTGGCATCAACATCCAGACATTTCCCGTTTGCACTTAAATAAATGCCAACCCCCTATATAATCATACGTATATGCAGTATACTGGATGTGCTGTCTATATACACACTCTCACAAGAGAATGAAATTGGATAAATGTATTAAGCGCTTTGCAGCCTGTGTGTGCGTAAACTAGATATGGCAACACTAGCTGTAGTTCTTCCACTGGGTTACTCAGTAAAGCCAATAGCTTCATTGTCTCTTTTCCTCTTTCCTAGCTTACGCATATAAAGCGGTGGTGGCCGGTTTTGGTTTAGTGTCATTAGAATGGTAAAGCGTGGCGTCCCACTGGCAGCAGGAAAGCAGTAGGCATGAGAAATGAACGGCTCAGTCTCGTCTGGGTGCCTGTTTGAATTTTGTTTATTATGCATTTGTTATGTGCACTCCTGACGCAGCCGGATCACACAGAAAACACACACCCACTCAGAGCAGTTAGCGACAAGGACTTCTAGTATTTTCTGATGTCAAATATTCACCTCGTGGCTCTTTTTTACATTCATTGCACAAATGGGTGTGGAAGTAAGGAAATCTCCTTTATTTATCGGCAGTGTTTAACCATTTAGCAGGACTTTTTATTTTTTTAATCAATATTAATAAGTGGGAAATGGCTCTATATTTTTTTATTAGCTCTATTTTAGGATGGTTTGACACATTGAGCCGTAGTGTTTATGTGGGTGATGATCGTTGAAGTCTGGCTTGCGTAATTACCTGATTATATTGTACCATTTACAGTCTTTTTACTGTCCAAGTTATTGAAAGAAATGTATATTTCTAAAGGGCACATTGATGTAAAGTTGGAGTGTTCTGGGAATAGAATTGGAAATTCCAACAACACAACTCCCAACGAGAACGATACAACGGGGTGTAACGATGCACAAAACTGACGGTTTGGTTTTCCCACGGTTTTGACATCTCAGTTTGGTTCGGTTTAGAAAGCTACAATTGCTTGTTTTTTTTTTTTGTTCTTTTTTTTTTACAGTGGTTTAATGAAAAAAATTGTTGTTGTCTTTAAAATTTATTAAATTACAATTAAACGTTTCACAAGGATTAAAAAAAATAAAAAATCTGCTAATGCTGTAAACTATATAGGGAGCCGCACATTACTTTAACATTAAAGGTTGTAGCCTAGATTGTAGCCTAAATTCAAATGCTATTTATTTAGATATAATAATCAACACACAACACATTGCATAAAAACATGTAAACTGAACATAAGGCAGTTTTTGCATTAACTTGTGTTATTACTCTAATTTGTTATTGATTATTGATATAATTTACACAGTTGTCATTTTCATGAAAGATATTTTAAACATACACTAAATAATCAAGTAAATATAATACATAGGCTAACATAGTGCATTTGTTTAGTGCAAGAGTTCATTTAAGTTGTGGACACTGAATCACTTGCCTGTTGAGGTAAATATAATGCTATTGACAAGCTATGCTGTTTTATTGACATTTTTCCACTGCTGAAACACTGATTGAGCGATCACATGAGTTATGATGCCTTTCTGTAATTATACTGTATCTTTCAACATACCTTCAGGTGTCCATTCTGTAACTGAGGAAGAGATGATCGTGTTTCTCGCGCGCCTTGTGCGCTGCTTGAAATGAGGAGCCTAGTAGACCTACAACGATCTGTCACGCCACATCAAAGAGCGCCAAAACGCCATTTATTGTTTGAATTTAATGATCAAATAGACCAAATTTGAAATATTACACCTTATTATCGAAAGTAACAAAACACGGAGCTTGTTATTTGGTGTTAATGGTGGTTGGCCTACAAAACTGAATTCGTTGTGTACATGAGGTCCATTGAGCCGGGCTGGGCGGGGCCGGGGTAGCAGGGGGCGGGGCGGGGCGTGTTCGGTACGCAATGAGAGTATCGCGATTCGAATTGTGAGTTCTGTATCACGTTTTTCGGTTTGGTTCGAATATCGTTACACCCCTACATAGCACTAATTATGAGCAATAGTAAATAGCAAAAGCCTTTGCACAGACTCCTAATAATAGCAAGCCTTTTCTTTGCTATTACCGGGTATATGGAGATAAAAGTTTCCATCTTTGATCATTCTGCTCATTATTGTCTCCTTTGAAACTCCAGGGATACTCGGTACCCTGAGCATTGTCCCATGCTTCTGTCAGAGTATGCATGCCTTGTTCCTGTGAGTTCAGAGTTTTCACTGTGACGCACAAGCTTTTGGCTCCATCTCCAAAATCCCCTTTGCTCAGAGTGCCCCCCCCCTCTCTCTCTCTCTCTCTCTCTCTCACCATTCTTTAAATAACTCGAGTTAATGTGGAGCCAGAGGAATCGTGATGCTCTGGGAATGTGAGGACACGCCATGCAGACGTTCACTAGCTTTGGTTCCATAGCTCTATCCCTTAAGTCAGGTGTGTGTGAGTGTGTGTTCAGTCACTGCTGGCACATTTGGCACAAACAGCAGCTCAGAGTTGAGGGTTGATGGAAAGGTAAATGGAGCACTCAGTCCTGAAATGCTGCCAGGAAGAGATTGGCTGAACGGCTAACAAAGGCTGTGCTTCTAATGTTTTCTCACCCCTGTCAGATAAAAATGATGTACAGAAAGTTTTTGTCTGAATGTCATTGCATTAGACACTAGATCTCAAAGCACGTCTCTGTATCTTAGGGCTGCACGATAATGGTTAAACTGATATTTTTCTTTAAAAATTTTAATTATGACAATTTTTCTCACAGAAATGTCATATTAAAATTTTGACAAATTTTTTTTTAGATAAATAACCATAGGGACATTATGGTAGACAATTATGCTTGTGTGACGGAAACGATCTGATCTGGAGTGATCACACACGTCTTCTCCCTGCTTTTCTTCACCAGAGATCTGAAAGGATAATTAACAGCACTTACATGTATGTGTTTCTTTCATCGCTGTATACTATAGTCTTCATTCAGATCTCCCCTGTGAAGGACTGAAACTAGTCTGACATCCACGTCAACTACCTGGCGAGCTTTTTATTAATATCGGAGGTAATATAAATCAGTCACATTGCGATTAATGATTTTTGAATGCAGTTTGGAGCGAGTGCAGAGTGATTTTTGCTCTATAGTGGAGAGAAAGAGTGTTAAAGTGAAGTCAGTTCATTAGATTGGTTGTATAAAAAGCAGTATCCTATATGGAAGCTTGTTTCCGCCATAGAATGGTAAATAAAAAAGGTAAATGCGACTTTCTGACTTTTTTTCTTACAATTGCGAGTTTACATCTCGCAATTCTGACTTTATTTCTCAGAATTGTGAGATATAAAGTCACAATTGCATGTTATAAAGTCAGAATTGGAAGATATAAAGTCAGAATTGATTGATATGAAGTTGCAATTGTGTGATATATACAGTCAGAAATGCGTGATATAAAGTCAGAATTGCATGATATAAAGTCGAATTGTGAGATATAAACTATTCTGAGGGGAAAAAGTATTTTTTCCCTTTAGGATTGGCCTGATAACTCGCAATTGCAAGTTTATATCTCACAATTCTGAGAAAAGATGTCAGAATTTCGAGATATGAACTAGCAATTATATTTTATAAAGTCAGAATTGCAAGATGTAAAGTCAAAAAAGTCTAAATTGTGAGATAAAAAGTCACAATTCTGTCTTTTTTCTCTAGAATTGCAACTTTATTTCTCAGAATTGCGACTTTATATCTCGCAATTGCGCTTTTTTCTCAGAATTATGACTTCATATATCTTGCAATTGTGAGATAAAAAGTTGCAATTATTTTATTTATTTGTTTTGGTTTTTTTTTTATTCAGTGGCGGAAACAAGCTTTCATAATCATACATATTGTGATGGCAGTGATATTGTTAATATCATGGTACGAATATTGTTAAAAGCACTATATAAATGAAGGTGACTTGACAGTGAGCATTATTAAAAATACAGACAAAACCGATGTGCAATATTAGCCAGATTGTAAACTCCCAGAGTTTCTGAAAACGGATGATAAGCTTTTGAGAGTTGCTTTGTCCATCTAAAGGTCATATGTCAAGATATCCATCCAGTTCGCCTTTTTTTCACATTGTATCACCTAATTTGTCTGTCCGGGGAAAGTGCAGGAAATCCCTCCCTCCTCCTGACCCTACGGTCAACTGTAATCTGCTAAGAGTTATGTGGGAGGTGGCGTTCTCCAGGCCCAGACATCCAGATGAAGGAGGCAGGGACATGATAAAGCTTTTTGAAAGCTCCAGCAGAGTTTGGCGTAGGAGAGAGATTCTCACCAGCTGTGTCCCCGGAGAGCTATTTTTTGCTATTAATGTGTCCGCTGCTCTGGCTTTAGCCTTTAGCTGTACAGCAGAGCAACACGGGTAACTGGGTTCAGTGGCCTCCCATTACTGAACTTTAGGAGGTGGGAGAGGAAACGCGATGGGGTGTTAAAGAATGAGAACACTTTCTCCCGTTAAACGTATCACGCCATTCAATCCCAGCGTCCCTTAGGAGCTCAACCAAATGCGGGAAGGACAGAGTGACAAAGGCAATGTGTGGAAGTGAGTCAGGTGAGATTAGTTAATGAGTAAAATTGCAAGAATGGATTGGAAAATAACCTATGCTGAATCAGCCTTTTATTTATAGGATCCAACTTGCGTCTTTCACATGAGCATCACACAAAACACAGGACTATGTGGGATAACCCTTAAGCCACAGATTTTATGATTTTAAGAATTTTGTGGGAACCAAAAATTGTTCTTTGTCTGATTGGTGATATGTTTTGAGATGATTCTGACACCATCTTAGAAATGTTAGTTTATTTGAGAATAATTACGTGTAATTATTCACAATTAGATCATTTATTTTACATTTAAATACATTGTGGAATGAAACAGAATATTACAAAATAAAACAACTTCTTACTTTGATTAGTAATAAAGTAATAAATTCTTAAACGAAAATCAAAATTTCATTTTCAACATTCAAACATTTTTTGGAGAATTGCCCTGATGCAACCGCATATCCCAAGTTTTAGATCAGTATGTTCACTTTTTCAGCTTTTTCAGCTCAAACTTTACTTTTACTCGTGATGAATGTACTCTGCCAAACCATTTAGACACCTTTTTTAACATTTGACTCCTTTAAATTGGGAAAAGCAATGGTAAAAATCCAATAATTTACAGAACGTGTGGCCTGTGAAAACATTCCTTCCCAGGTGGCCGAATGCTGATTCAATGTGTAGTTTCATTTTGTTCTTGTTTCACCAAGTAGGATATTTTTACCTCACGTACAGACCTAAGAACAGATCGCAATGTTCGACCTCTTGACAATATCAGTAGGCTGGCTGCTTTGAATATAGGAGCTGGAGAGCTTCCCTGGTGAAGGAGAGCATGAGCGTCTCCTTCACCATATGTGGGACTGGATGATTCAGCACCAGCTAAACAGAGCTTCCAACTGATTATTGGAACAAAAGGAGCCACAATGGGGTGTTGAGGGTGGGAGGTTGTCCTGGAAAAGTAGGTAAACTTTTATGTAACTGTGTCGTGACATTGTTCCAAGGAGGATGCTGTGGATTTTTGTTCTTGGAACGCTATTTGTCACCAATGTGTCATTCTGTATCACATCATCATTTGGAGAGGTGGTTTCGAAGAGGAACTGAGTGATTTGCAGTGCACAATTACTGTTGGGCAAGTCTCATCCCAAGGTGTCATATAATGACGCGTTTTAAATTTCGTCTACATCCAACGCATATAGCGTCAATATGAGATGCAGATATATATATGGGCCAGAAGGCGCCTCCTAGTGGTGTAACCCTAATGATGCATTCACACCAGACATGAATAGTGCGTCAGGTGTGAATGATTTCAATGTTAAGTCAATGCAAAGACGCGTTATGCACTTAAATTCCTGCGCCGCGAATGAGGCGTAGAGTACGGCGCGGTAGACATCGAATACGCCTCATTGGCGCGCCAATTTCACGTGAATGGCGTGTAAAGGCAAATTCACGCCGCGTTAACCAATCAGGAGCCTGCTGCTTGCTCACGTGGTGAAGCATCTGGATGCTTCAATAAATTATTTTGTAATATGACTAAATGCGTGTGGTTCTAATGCACAACAAAGCAAAAATTTTATCACTTAAAACTTTATTTCAATATACGAGACATGTTAATTTTGTCTTGAATGTTATTTATACCATATCTAGGCTATATGAAATATTATTATGATGTAAAGACAACCAACATAAGTTGTGGATAAGTTTGTGTCTGGACGTGAGAGAGAGCCAGATTTCAAAAGTTATTAACCTGTCCTCCTGTGATTTTTTATTTATCATCAAAACAAAAATAAATTACAGATTAGATGGATGAGGGCGATCCTCACTCCGATGCAGGACAACAGGTCATCAAACTGGGCGCGGGACAAGCGGAAGTACCGCTGACAGCGGATGTCATCCAGGCGCAGCTTCTGGAGCAAGCAAATAGTGAAACTCGCCAAACAATTCGCCTCCGAAGGGTCTCCGATGGCTCGGTTGACATTAAAAAATGTCCGCCAACCAATTTTCAATTCTGACGCGTGAAAACAAAAGTTTGAAGCGAAATGTACGCCCGTTAGAATCGAAATCCGTTGGCAGTTTCACTTTTGACGCACAAATTAACACAAAGTGGTCAATCGTCAAATTAGCCGCAGTAGATGCGAATTTGACGCGTAGTTCGCATCCAGTGTGAACGCACAGTTACACTACCCCAGACCTAAACCTACCCATAACCGAACAAAGCTTGTTATGTTGATGCTAAAGGGTGCCATGTGCATTGGATTTAGATGAAATTTCAAAAGCGTCACTATATGTCCGTATAGTTTTTCTTACTATCCGCTTCATCCATCACCTAGGATGAGAATGCGTTGGCAAATCTCAGGCGATTAGTATGACAAAAATGCTGGACGGAATTATACGGTGCAATTTAAAGTCAGTCTCTAAGACTTTTTGTCATACACATCCAAAAGGGAAATCTTAATTGGCCAAGGTCAACAGGTCAAAAATTCCTCCCATTTCCCATTGGAAAAGACAGATGAGACGGATAGTTAGGAAAACTCGGCAGCTTCAAAGTGTGCCAGAAAACAGCCCGTTTTCTCCTGCCAAGACATAGAGCAAGATCCGTACAGTATGTGCTGCCTCTTACACCGTACGACCCGGAATAGGGACTTTGAGCCAACAAACTTTGTTGGTTGTGTGTTGTTGAAGCTGTTTGAGTGTATTCAAGCTCAAGAGAAGCCTCACAATCTCTCTGAGATGTTATTGGGAACACCGAGAGAACTGACAGCAAGGAGAAAAGCGGCAGAGGAAAAAACCCCAGGAGTGCGTTTTCAGGACTTGCTTACGTGAGCGTGCTGGTAAAGGCTGTAAGAAAGAGAAAGAGGGATCATCTCATTCCAGCTCCATTCAGTCGGCTTCACAGTCTTGTCTGTTTGAGTAAACAGTTTAGTTTGCATCTGGAATGTGCAATTTAAGAGGGTAAATATCGCGTTAAGCCCTCACGAACAGCAGCAAACCCAGAGGTTAGTTTGTGTTTGCTGAATCTGTTTGGGGGAAAACTGAGGAGGATGTCCCGTCCCATTTGAGTCCTGCCGCTTGACAGTTCCTCTTGAAAATGCTTATATTTCTCGCATAATGCTGAGTTAGCATGTATTGTGGCCCTTGGTGTCTAATGAGTATTCTCATTTGTTGGTTTCTGACAAATATCAGCTCAATAAATTTGACACGTTTCACATAAAAACGCCAGGCTTTCCCACAGAGCATTGTACAGCGAGGAAACAGCAACTCTGTTTGGGGACACTGCCTGCTGTTAGTTTGGTTTCTTTCATATCTGTGTGTGACATGCCCTTGACTGCGTCACACACTCTTTCGTCCTCCATCTTTCCACAGTTGCTGGATCTTTGGGTCTGCGGAGGTGGGAAATGCAGTCATCCATCCATGTTGTTCATTTGTCTTCATTTCCATAAGAATATGTTGTTTTTTATTCTCCAGCACTTTTTATTTATCATTATTTACTTTATTTCATTGCTGATTAGTACCTGGCACATTGAATTTTGACACACTCTAATCAAAATTCCAAATTAGAAGCTAAGTAATAAAGGCCTTAAATGACTACTTTGAGCAAATTAAGACACGGGACAATAGTTTGCGTTTAATTCATTTCCATTTATTTATTAATATTTTGTTTATTTATCCATTACTGTTTTAACTATTATTTATTCTTGATCTTCAAGCTGAATTGTTTGCCGGCTGAATGAAATTGGATTTTAAGTAATTACGAAACGGGTAATTATAAAGATGTCCACCAAGAATTCCCTTAAGCAGCCGTTCCTGCTGACGTGGGATCAGTTGAAGGTTTTATCAGCTCACCCATCCCCCACAATTCCCTTTTAACCTTCCATCTATTGGCCTGACCTTGACTAGCACTTTCCTGTCATTCGCTTAAGGACAGAGCGCAGGAGTACCTAATGTTCTTCACCTCCTTTATCTATCATTTTCTATTCATAACATGCTTCTCATTTTTTGCCTTTTATAAAAGGATGGTTTGAGTGATTACGGTCCCAGATTTGTTCCTTGCCGGCCTGGAAAAGGTTTAGTTTCACCAAGAGGATGGACGTGTCACCGGACTCACATTCTGTATGGATTTATTTTATTACGTGATTGTGTTTACCAATAAATCTTTTTGAATTTCAGTGATGACCATCGAATCATCAGCTTCTGCTCATTAGTATGCCGGAAACATCTATAAAATCTCCATAAAGCCTGGCAGTGCTGAGGCAGTAAAAAGTTTATTTTCAACTTAGAGGGTAATGATTTGGTCCTTTTTCTCTCGGTGACTGCTCTGTTGCCTTTTCCCGAAACTGGATCAAACGAGACAGTTGCATATTTATTTTTTCCCCATCCCAAGATAGAATTTCGATTAGCTTCATGGCATATTTTCAAATTAGTGATATTCTAAATTAGCATCAATTGCTTCCCGGCCCATTTGGTATCACTCTCGACCCGCACTCAACCCAATATCACAGCGCTTCATGAAAAAAACATGACTTTTCTTTGGGATTTTCATAAATCAACAAACAAGCAGCAATAAGCCTCCGTTTTCTCATTTCAGCACAAAATAATAACTTATCAAAACAATTTGTCTTGCAAGAAAATGCCACATCCAGTGTTTATCGTCATTTGGAAATGGCAATTATGTTTTACAAATAATGCCACGATTAAAATTTGAATATTTGCATATTATGTGAATATGCTTAATATTGCTGATTAAGACGCGGTTAGGCTTTCTGCCATTGTTTGATCTTGGCGGAGGCTCTTAATGGCGTTATTAATGACGAGCGGAGTCTGTGCGATGACATATTCAATCAACGCTGATGGTGACGATGAAGTCTCTGAACGTAGAAGCGGTGCCTAATTTGTTAATGGCCTGAAAATAGACATTGTGTAGAATCTGCAAATTGCGGGCTTCTGTATTTGAGTTATCAGCGTGTGTTTTTTGTTTTATTTCACTCTTTATTTTCTAGAGGAATTGTTCGTTTCCTGATTGCATGGAATTGTGGAAGATTTAGAGAGTAAAATCAAATAACTTTGCATAAATGAACCGCAAAATCTCTCTCTCTACCTCTGAGTTTACTCTAGTATGGTAGAAACTTTACCGCCCATGGCAAGGGTAAAGCTACGGCTGGCCCTGTGGAGAGCAGCCCTTATAGCAATCATTAGCTTTTATTTGCTGTTTGCTTTTGCCTAATAAGCCCAGTAATGCAATACTATACATCTTTCTTTCTTTATTCCTCTCTTCGGCCAGAGAACGAGTGAGGGACGAGCGGCGAGGGAGAGAATAATTCAGAGATGGAGCCGTTGTAAGAGTATCCCTTATTTAGACATGCCCTGCAGAGAACCAGCACAATTAAAATGATTCATACTCGCCATAACTCGATAAATATTACACACAGCTTAATCAAAAATGCATATCCGTTTCACCTTCGCCGTATCCTGAATGTATGCCGCAGATAGAACGAGAGAGGGAGTGTGTTAAAATATTCACTGCTGTGGTTAAGAGATTAAAACGCCCTCATTAGAAAAACTGAACTTTGTAGAGGTTACTGTGTTCCACACCACCTGGAACCTTGATTCTAGCCCAGAGGACTGATTAACATTGTGCTGTGCATGCCACTGAAGTTATAGACCCCGTTTGCATTTGTTTTCACCCTCCTGCTTTTAAAACAGGGGCAATCAGGCTAAAAGGATAGAAGAGCAAAACTAATAAACCAATTAAAGCAGGGGACAGTGAAGCTTAGCATGCAGCTTTGTTAATGGAGCATGTGTGTTCCTATGTCTGGTGTATGTGTGTTTTGGAGCTTTAATAATGGATCGTTATTGAGATTGAGATTTGAGAAGTGCAGGCTTTTCCATTATCGAAATGATCTTAAAGAAGATCTATTTTTCCTGCACGGATGTTATTAATTACAGCGAGCCGGAATGAATGTAGTTCTATACCTTTGTTTCTTTGGTACAGATTGGTGCTTGATATTATGATCAGAACATGCATGCTTTAGTACCATGATCAATGGTTGTGGTTACATCCACGCTGATAGATTCAGTTTGCATTAATCACTTAATTAAATCATATATGGATGCACTAAATCAGAGCGAGACTACATATAACAGTCTGCTGTTGCTAAACCTGATTTGCTTAATGGATGCCATTTGAGATAAGTCATAAGCAGAGATGCAGAGTAATTTATGTATGTTGATGCTACCTGTATTCAGTGTGCTTGCCTTAGCATCAATAACACCAGAATAAAGTGATAAATTCTTCCATGTTAATCTGCATTTTTATCCATGTGCATGCATATGCTTTTGAGAGGTGTAGTGCACTATAGTGCATTCAGAGTATTTTTTCTTTCTTTTGGTTTGCAACATTTTGGTCTGTGTTGAGATTTATTAAGTCACAAAATGGCAGTGCTATCGTTTGTTTTGCAGCTGTACAATTTTATAAAAATATAAGATTTGTGTTTTACCTTTCTCTGTGTTTTCATCATAAGAACTTTGAGATGGCAGTGCGTTGATAATGATTGTTGACCATTAATGCCTCCATTTTCGTATGCCAACACATCGGATTTTGGATTTCAACACATTTTCAAGTTTGCAGTCTGATACCTATTGCATTTATATTGGACCTTAAATTGATACTTCACGATATAGCATTAAGCTTTGTATTAGTAGAAAACCTGTAGTATTTTCAAATTAGCATGCTTTCCACCCTCATATCCCCCTGAGATGAGCGATTTATGTATTTTTTTTGTCTTGTCTGGAAAAAATCCTCTGATGACGCAAAAATCATCATTCTGCGTCATCTGAGGATTTTTTTGGCCAGAGGCTAAAGACTACAGTCAATAGTCGGTACTGCATGTTCTCAACCACCCATAGAGGGCGATCTCACTCACAGAATGAACACATGGTGTCGGCCATCTTTTTTTAGATGCTAAGCTAGCAGGCTCTGCTGAGTAGTTGGGGTTACCGATCTCTATTTCCCGGACATGTCCGGCCGTCGATGTCCGGGATTCAGCTTTTGCTTTCTGCAGCCGCCATTCATTGTTTACATGCACACCATTTGTTTCAATCTAACTGAATTCATTCCAATTGGTGAATCTGAATGTAGTGTTTACATGAACGCTAAACAAGTGATCGGTTGATGTGCGTTTTAACATTGCTAAGAAAATTCCCGCTCCTCCGTGAGAGATACGAGACCGTTGCGTCTCACAGGTGTCGCTCATCTGTAATCACGCCACCGGCCTCGCACCGTTCTCCCGCGGCCCTCGCTCGTCCCGCTCACCACAGTAAACATGATGAATGGCGACTGTAGAACGCAAAAGCCGAATCCCGGACATTTTGGGCGATCTCGAAACACATTTCGGGCAGACTCATCACGGAGACTCACTAGTAGCCTAGACTTGTTGTTTAACTACTGCGCTCTGTTACCGGTAGGCGTGGCCTCCTAAGGCAGTGAAGAAAGTGCATTCTGGGAGTTGTTGTCTTTCATCCACATAAGCCAAAAATACATTTTCTGGCTTTTCTCAGTCTAGAAAGCTCCAAATTCATCTACATAAATTACCCATGATAAATGCACATTCATCTTTCCAGAGGTGAAGTATCCCTTTAATAAATAGTAAGCTGAATGGAACACAGCTTCAAAACTACATTGTATTACATTTGTTCTCTTTGAGATGGACAGTGAGGACAGGAAAATTACTTGACGCTTAAAACAACGCCCATGAGGACGTGCTTGGAAGAACTGCTGATTGTTGCTGAGATTGCAATGGATGCCAATCCATGCCTCTGATAAACTATTCAGGAAGCATCTCCTCATCTATTTCCCATTTTCAGAGAGAGGGCAGATGGATCGAGAGAAAAAGAAACGATCCATCCGCGGTGCACCTGTGTTTCGGGGCTTAAAAAGCAGCTTTTCTAGCGTTTTTGCATGAAGGCGTGGCAGCCAATCAGAGCTAATGACCAGGTTGCTTTGCTCATCAGCGATCGCCGGGCGGATGGACGGTCTCTGTGCGTGCGTTTGGTTTAGCCACGCGGCTCATGTGCTACCAGCTGGAGTGCCACACAAACTGTCTGATTAAAAGTAGCCCTCTCAAGACCCCCGAGTTCTCATCCTGAATGCCAAACTACAGGACTCCGGGGACCGAAATGATAATGTGTTCAAGCAGCTCGGCCAAATATGGAATAAAGCTGATGGAGCATGAGGCGGTTCTTTTAGAGTTCTGGTTTGTGTTGGAGTGGGGTGAGTGATGTCCTCTGAGGCAGGTCCTAAAGAGCTACTCGGTACAGTGTATTGAAATGTAATGCCTTGTTTCCTCATTCTGTATTTGAGCTTTTATGGTATAAACCAGGGGTACAGTTCCTGGTGGAGTTTAGCTATAACCCCAATTAAACACACCTGATCCAGCTAATCAAAGTCATTCAAGAATATTTGAAAACTACAGGGATGTGTTTTGGAGCAGGGTGGGAACTAAACATGAGCTGAACTAACAAGCACCAATCCAAGCCTATTCATTTAAACCTACAGTACAATGTAATATCAAATTTAGCATTTTAATCAACAGTACATTTTTTGTTAACCTTTTACCTCATGTTTTGGAGTATACATATATACATATATTGTATACATATATACAACGTGACATGAGGGTATTGATTACAAGTATTATACGATTTTCAGGTTTGGCAATTTTTTTTTAAATAAAAAATGGAGCATTTATTTAGTCTTTTTGGTGTCTGTTATCCACAAATAAGTATGATTGTTTAAATCTCTCAATTTTAATGATTGGTAAATTGGAAATCCTTCCATGCAGTCTCTATTAAAGGTTAAAAAAAAAAAAAAAAAAAAAAAAATAATATATATATATATATATATATGATTTTTTTATATATATAGCACAAATATTAAATTAATGTTTTGTGCTGGTAAACGATTGGAAAAGACATATAAAATGAATTGGTGGGAGCTCTGAACTTAGATTTATAATTACATTGGTTAGGAGTCAAAGAAATAAGTCTTTTTTATCCCCAAATTCTATATCTGTGTGTTCCTATCCCATGCCGATTCAGCGTCCGGCACTTTCTGAGGCAAAAAGAGATTTTTTTAGTCTTCTTAACCGCTCCAGGAGACACCTGAGTAATAGCTTTCAGAGTTCCACAAAGGCTTCGCAACAAACACGGGAAATGGGAATTTTTTCCAGAGGTGCTCAGAGAACAAGTTCTGAGGTGAAATTAACTGCGAGATCACCGGCCCTTCAAAACGCAGCTGAAGTTCTTCAAACAAACTTCAAAACTCCCTCTGGTGGTCGCATCTCTTGGTCCAAAGCCGTGTTTGATGGAGGAGTGTGAGAGAGACAGACAAACGGAAAGAGAGACATTTGAAAGCTGCTTTGCTTACGTTAGTCCATATGGCGGCATTCTGCTGCCTGATTCACGGCGCAAACGCATCCTGAATTTTAAGCGATTGTTTGGGATTCTATTGTCAGAAATCCTCATTTCCATTGCCTCTGTTCTTTGACCTACAGAGGATTACTGTGTTGCCCTCCGCGCGGCTTTTTGCTTCATTCCCGCACACAAGCCTGTGAAAGATTACATCAGTTACTTCAATTACTGCAGCCATAAAGATTGGCGTGCATCTGCGTGCGTGTGAACGAGTCACGAAAACCCACCCTATGCAAAAAACATGCTGTCGCTCTCTCTCTCCAGGGTGAGCCAGAAAGAGCAGACGCATCTCTCAGCTTTGATTCCCCTCTGGGTCTCTCCGACTGCCTTTATAGCGAGCGCTCGAGTGCTGTCAGCGGCTGTGTGTCTCTCCGCTCACCGCAGAGTTCACGGTGAAGGTTTTGAAGCGGTGACACTGCTTCTGCACTGAGAACAGTGTGAAATTAAAATCCCTCTTTCTGATGACGAGAAGAGCTGTTTCACTAATCCTCAGGGGTTTGGAAATCTTTTGCCACCTTAGTGTGCAAAGGGGATGAGTTTTGGTTAGAGGTGCTGGAGGGGCTGGACTGAGCGATGCTATGTTTATAATAAATGATCAGGTCAGATTAGAGTCAGACTTGCAACCTGAAGGAGTGCCAGGAGTATTGGATGCAACCTTAGAGAGACTTCTTTAAATTTTAAAAAATCTTACTGACTTTTGAATGGTAGGTTATGGATTTGTGTTGTATATGATTGTCTGGTGCGTTTCCACAGTGCCTGTAGATCCCTTGATGACCCCTTCTCTGACACTCTCTTTGGTGTGTCTGTTCGACCTAGAATGATTGTATGCAGCGACTGTCTTCTTCCACAACCAGGTACTGCATAATATTTTGTATTGCTCGGTAGCTTGATCCGGTTTGTCATCACGAGGTAGGCATCTATGTTATTTAGCGATGCATGTAATGCGCGAATCGGTGGGCAGGGCTAAACCGGCCGTGTTGAAGTAGGCGTTGATCATCTTCTGAGGGTGTGGTGTTTTATCCTCTTTGACATCATAGTTCCCCACTTTGAAAAACAAGTCGTTTTCTGAGCCTGGTGTCAATAACTTACAGGATATTCTTATAATATGATGACCTCTTAGAAAACTCAAGGGAAATTTGATTTCTCAGTTCATCACCCCTTTAATGCTTTTTACCAAACCAGACAAATTCATTGAAGTTTATATAAGGATGCTAGCTTCCTTTTAATGATGCACTTGATTGTAATTTTAGACACTTGGGGCCAGATTTACTAACCAGGATATATTATCATGAGAGCGTAATTCCAAAAAAGCACAGATGGGAGTGGACAGTTCTGCTCGTGATCTACTGACGACGCGCAGATGAAAGATCACAGATGCAGATCATTTCCATAATGATCAACACAATCTATCAAGAGCAGAGCAACTTAGTGTCTGGTTTAAGACATTTTTGGGCTGTAAGTAATGGTGCAAATACCAGTAAATTGACTTACACAAACCTTGCATGATTCATTTAAATCCTTTCACATACATTTTGCATCTGAAAGGGAAACTCCTACAAATGCATATGCAATAAATTCAGCCCCAAAAATAACCATGTCCATGCCTTTTCACCGATATTTTTTTACTGCGTGTCTAGTAAATTTTGACTTTTAACTCCAATGGAAGGTTTGCGCTGGCACAAGCTGCGCTCTAAAAAATGCTGGATTGTTTCAACCCACATTTGGGTCAAATATTGGCCAATCCAAATGTTGGGTTAAAAATGACATTTAAAATGTTAACCCAACTTCAACTTTCACTTTCTACGGTAATTTTTTTATTCCATTTTTAACCCAACATTTGGGTTTGGGTTTTTCAACCCACATTTGGGTCAAATATGGACCAACCCAAATGTTGGGTTAAAAATGACATTTAAAATGTTAACCCAACTTCAACTTTCTCTTTCTACGGTAATTTTTTAATTACATTTTTAACCCAACATTTGGGTTTGGGTTGTTTCAACCCACATTTGAGTCAAATATTGGCCAACCCAAATGTTGGGTTAAAAATGACATTTAAAATGTTAACCCAACTTCAAGTTTCACTTTCTATGGTAATTTTTTTAATTACATTTTTAACCCAACATTTGGGTTTGGGTTGTTTCAACCCACATGGGTCAAAAATGTACCAACCCAAATGTTGGGGTAAAAATTACATTTAAAATGTTAACCCAACTTCAACTTTCTCTTTCTACGATAAATTTTTAACCCAACATTTGGGTTTGTCCATATTTGACCCAAATTTGGGTTCAAACAACCCAGCATTTTGTATAGTGTGTTAGTAAATCTGGCCCTTGATGAAGTGATACATACTGTTAGAGTGGACTAATTTGTTAAATTGTATTATTGTTTATATCATTGGTGAAATTACAATCCATCTGTTTGTCCTAAAATGTCCTCTTCATGGGATGCACTTACTGTAGGTAGGACCAGCTAATCTGAGGAACAAGAGTGCTAAAAGAATCTAGACTCAAGTTCCATTTGATTCCCAACCAAATGCAGCACATCAGTTGATTTAGTGGGTGAGGTGAGAATGCTGTGTTGTTTTCTCGCTCTGGAGGCTAAAGTTCATAGTGGCCGATCGCTCAAACGCCCACCCGGAAAGTGTCTTCTCTGTCTCTCTTTCTGTCTTTTTTTGGCGGTATTGCTGACAGAGGTGACAGAGTAGGACATTGGCGATATGGCATTAGGCGTCTCTTGTCTCGGTCATTGTCTTTCTCTCTGAAAGGCTGTTTGCACCAAAGCAGCTCTTTAAAAATAGAGACATCTCTCATCCCCATGAGGATGTGTCTTCTCACAAACAGAATAACATCCTCTTTCTCTCAGGATCTACCTCCTGATGACCTTTTCTACTTTCTCTCTCGCTCTCGCTCTCTCCTTCTCTTCCTCGCTGAGTGTTGCTAATAAATAGAGTTCTGAACTCTTGAATTGCAAATGCTCTGATGTGGGTCATAAATCTTGTGTGTGGATGTGTCATAAATCCGAGGTTTGTGTGCGTGCGCGTGTGTGTGTTTATGTCGTTGGTGACTTTAGAGGCACAGGGGCAGGACTTTCCACTTTTAGGAGAGTTGCGAAGGGACCCCGAGGTCTGAGCGTCGGTGTTAATTCATTCATTTATTCATTGGGCGAGAGAGAGAGTGGTACACCAAAGGCGCTCGCTTGTGTTATCTCAAGTGCCTTTTTCGGCACGCTATTTGTAAAAGAACCAATAACGTTCCCCTCTCCCAAACACACAGCCCTTCTCTTTCCCTCAAGAAAAGAGCACAAGAAAAATAGCCTGAAAGAGTGTGAAATGAAACACAAACGGGAAAGTGAGGCAGAGAGCACGAGCGTTTAGCGGGGTGTGAGGGGGCCGCTCTGTGGCCTGCCCTGTTAGTAATGGATTGGTTTTATGGAGATGGAGTGCATGGTGGAGTTTGGTGCCAAGCACAGGGACAAACCCTCCCGAGAGTGGAGATGAATTAAAATTGGCCTAACCGCCTCTACAAAATGGGGTAGAAGGAACGCTTGGGCCGTGAGGAGCTGATGTGTGTAGATTTACTATTGCGAAACCATTTCATTTCTGAAAGCCAGCTTGTTTTGTTCAGTGACTCTTGCAAGTATTGCAGTTTATCACATATGGTCACATGCAGTCCTCGATTCATGCTGATGTCCTCAAGGAGCGTTCAAACTTTACTCTAGCAGTGTTGTTTTCATTTTCCAACTTAGCCAGAATAATCTTAATCTTTAATCTTAAACTAGTTTTTGAACAAATTTGAACTGAGAATTGCTTTTGCCTTTTTTGTGACGTGTCAAATCAATCGCCAGGACTTTTCTTCCTCTCTTTTTTTTTACTGTTCACTGCGTACTTTATGATTTCTTTCAAACTAGTTATACCATATTGACTCACTTTGTAACACATATCTCTGATCTTGTTGCGTACGATTAATTGGTGCATTGGTATTATTCTATAAGGATGATACAGGTGATGTTTTCAATCTTACCACAGAATATGATAACTTTCCCATCTCTTCACCTCAGAATCATTTTTCTTTTCAACTGACATATACATGGAAATAAAAAAATACTAACCAGTTATATCTCATCTCAATATCTCTTATAAGTACACTACTATTCAAGTTTAGGGTCGGTAAGATTTTTTTGTACTTTTTTGAAAGAAGTCTCTTCTGTTTTGCTCACCAAGGCTACATTTTAAAAAAAATACAGTAAATAGTAATATTGTGAATTATTATGACTTTTCAATCTGAATATATTTTAAAATGTAATTTATTTCTGTGATGCAAAGCTTAATTGTCAGCATCATTACTCCTCGGTGTCACATGATCCTTCAGAAATCATTCTAAAACGCTGATTTAAGGGAATTTGAAGGAAACATTTCTTACTATCATCACTGTTGAAAACAGTCATGTCACTTAACCCTAAAACCGTATTCTGGACAGATGTGGGCAAAGTAGTTTGGATTTATTTTAAAAAAAATACTTCCCTTAATCTAAGCAGTACAAGACTCGGCTACTTTTTCTACGTTTGCCTCTTGAACAAACACATTTTTTTTTACTTAATTCTACAATGTTAAGTGGGTGAAAAAAAACCTCTTAAATCTTGTGTTTGGGTCAAAAATGGGCACCCATAGAAATGCATGGGAAAAACTGTTATTTAGAGCATTCTAAAAAAAGCTGACAGCAAACTCACATCATCTTTAGGTTTTAGCTCTAAGAACTTATTGGAATGATATTTTAATGTACTGTCGTTAAAAAATAAAAATAAAAAAAAACATAAAAATAAGCATAATTCACATAGAAAATATGGTACTTTTTGAAGTAAATAAATTCAAAAATATCCCCAAAATAAAATAAAAACACCATAAATGGATAGACAAAACTTTATCGAAGACAGTGATATAACATTTATAATAAATAAAAATTAGGATCACACCTGAGTCCTCTGTGCCCACATTTGTCCACAATTACAGGATTAAGGGCTATAAAGTGAATACGGTTTGAGCGCTTGAAACCATGATACATTTTTTTCATGATTATTTGATGAATGGAAAGTTTAAAAGAACAGCGTTTATTTGATATAGAAATCTATAACTGTATAAATGTCTTTACTCTCACTCTTGATAAATTTAAATGCATCCTTTATTAATCAAAGTATTCAATTCTTGAAAAGACAAAATCTGATCGCAAACTATTAAATGGTATGTATTTGGTTTACATTAAAATAGTGATTTATTGGAAATTAAATTTAGATGAGAATAATATTGCATTTACATTTATTTACATTTTTTAGATGATGCTTTTATCCGAAGCGACTTACAATCGCTATATATGTCGGAGGTCGCACACCTCTGGAGCAACTAGGGGTTAAGTGTCTTACTCAGTGGATTTGAACCGGTTCTCTCACACCAAAGGCATGTGTCTTATCCACCACCCCATCTCATATTTTAATGCACCATCACCACACCCCTCATATTTATGCCAGAACATGAATCAGTTGCACCTACAGTAGAGAGAGGACCACCAGCGCTGGGCTCTCTGGTGCAGCAGGAGGTTGGAGTAACAGCTATTTTAGGTGTATAAGTGCTGCGATGTTGAATCTCATCAAGAGCTCAGCAATCATGTTAAATTCATTGACGCTTGAGGAAAATAGCTGAAAAACTTTGAGCATAGACTTGATCTGCTGAACTCACATCTTACAGATTTCTTTAGATGCTGCTTGACTTCTTGCAAGGAGATTCTCAAACGCATGACCTTGTACAAGGACTTTTATACGGAGAGCTCATTTTTGCCTGTAACAAATTTCCTATGGAATTAGAAACCAATTTACATTTTTTTTTTGGTTTTTATTATGATTATTTAATATGGATCTGTGAAATCATGTCATTCTATAGGTGGCTGATCAAGTCACAAACAATCTCTCATTTGCCTGTGTAATCCGAATGCTGTGGGCTCAGGAATCCTGCCATGATTAGCTCATGTTTTCCCTCATATTTATTGCCATTTACTAATTGGTATCCTTCTCTTTTCTTCTCTCTTTCCCTTTGCTGTTTCGTTGGATGCTCTGATGATGGCAATAACCTCTTCCACTTTCTCTTCTAATCCAAGGTAAGACATTAATTTAAAATTTCCCTCCTAGCTTCCTGCGTCTCCAGACTAGATAATGAGGCTGTTTTAACTGAGATAGATTGACGTAAGACATCTTTCTGAGAAGGCTCCAAGAAACTTCGCTCCAGGGGTTTGGAGCGACACACTCATTGCCGTCCAGTTTCAGTCATGCCAGCTGCCCTCTGCCAGAGTCCTTTCATACTGAGAGTCCACTCTCCCCAGATGAATGATTCACGTTCAACTGCAATTGCGTATTCTCTCTGAGGCTCGTAAACATTTATCAGGGACCCAAAGCTGGAATTTGCTGTCTGTCTCTGTTGGTGACACACTGACCTGTATTTATTTCTCTGAATATCAGAACTGTGGCCGTCTTTCTGTCTGTCTCTCTCTCACTCTCACTCTCTCTCTCTGTGTCTCTCGCTCTCTCTCTCTCTGTTTGTGTTTATTCAGTAACCGCTTTGATTCACTGAGTTCATTCAGTGAACGATTTGTTGATTCAAACTGGAAACTTGTGCGTCATTTGCTTTTGAATTAGAGAATGGTCACACTGTGATTTCTTTTATTCTTCCTTCAAAACATTGTTTTGCACTACATAGACTTTTAAATCTAATCACAGTTAATTCAGACTACAATCCACATTTACTTGTCATTATAATGCAGTGGCGTAAATACAATGAACCAGATCTATTTTGCAATGCACAATTTCTTTTTACAAAAAAGATGCATAACAGAGAATGACGCTGGTTTTGAAAGTGTAAAGTGTGTGTTCAGCTGTGGTCTGCCTGAGTGAATATCCTCCTATTTGATCATTATTTGGCAAAGCATGAATGTCCTTCCCTTCACTTTCAGCTAGACTTCACTGTAAGCCCCACGGGACCCCGAAATGCCTTCTGATTGGCATCTTCTGATGTCCCCCACTGTGGCACGGCTCTTTTCTTTACTTTTTATGATGTCTCACCTTCACTCGTTCCCCTTTCGTCCAGTCCTTCTTTATGCTGAACATACTTCAATAAAACCATGCAATTGCAAAGTTAAACTAAGACTAAATATATCGGAAAGAACCTGAGTTGATGATATACAGCGTCTGGCAAATTCCTCTTACTCAAAACCAGAGCTGACCACTTCACACTATATTTCTTTTTGATTTCTAAAAAGGACAATTCTCTTCTTTTTTTATCGGTGTTGAAACACACAATGTTTGTTAGAGTCTCGTGGAAATGTATGCGTATTTGGGCTGTGAGCGTCGGTGTCTCCGATTAGAAATGTGTTGAGAGAATCCCTGAGTAAGCAACTAAATAATGGCCCTCTGGAAACATCACAACACAACAAGACGGATTCAATATAAAGAGATAAAATCTATTTTAGGGGTAGGGGAGGGGGGTATATTGGGTAACAACAGCAGTGAGTGGAGATGCCGGCGTGTTTTTTGCACAGGGATGTGAAAAAAATGGATCAAAGCAGGCATGGAATACTGTACTTTTTTAAATAATTGTATACATTACAATAATATAAAGCTATATTATGCTGTATAATATTGATTGTTATATATATTATTCAACACAGTTTACATCAACATATGTAGAAATTGCTTTAAAAACACTATTTGAAAACACAGTATAGATCAGGTGTCATATAACAATGACACTGTACAACAAAATCAAACCAAAACAGTTCAGGCCTATAGAGGTGAAACTCAAAAAATCGAAAAAGTTCATTTATTTCTGTAATTCAACTTAAAAGGTGAAACTAATACATTATATAGACTCATTACATGCAAAGTGAGATATTTCAAGCCTTTATTAGTTATAATTGTGATGATTATGGCTTACAGCTATGAAAACCAGTTCATAATATTCTAATTTTGACTTTGGGGTTTTCATTGCTGTAAGCCATAATCATCAAAATTATAACTAATAAAGGCTTGAAATATCTTTGCATGTAATGAGTCTATATAATATATTAGTTTCACCTTCTAAGTTGAATTATCTGAAATAACTTTTGCACGAATATTCAAATTTTTAGAGTTACTGTATATAAAGTTAAAAGTTAAAAAAAGTTTTTTTCATGTTGTCTTAAACTGTTCTTCTGGAATATTCCATCTCTGAAATGATTTTTTTTCTCGTCTTCAATATCTGTTAGTCATCGCTTTCCCTCCTGTTGTGTGTCAGACACAGAAAAACAGCAATGTAACGCTTACTGATTGATAGGAGAAAAAGGGGAGGAAAGACTTTTAAAGGAATCCCCTATTGCGAAAATGTGATGTGAGCAATTTCTCACCTCAAGCGGCTTGGTGAACGTGTGCATTAGCGTGAGAGCTTCTCCACACTTCTGCTTAAGTGTGAGTCTAATAGCTGTGTACACACTGACGGCGCTTCTGCAAACCCTGACACTTACAACATCGCAGGGTGGTTTGTCAGCATGGGCATGTTCGTTTTTTTCATTTGTGTTTACAGATTTTACTGATGTTTTGGCATAACACCAACATTATTTGTTAAGTTAACATATGTTGAGGAAGATAGTAAACTTCCAAATAAAGAGTTGCAGAGTGCAATTGCTAGAGTGCAGTTACTAAAGTGGTTGTTAGGGTGTTAATATGCATTAGCTAGGTTTTTCTGGGGATGTGTTAGGGCAATTACTATAGTGCAGTTATTAAAGTGGTTGTTAGGGTGTTGCTATGCACTAGCTAGGTTTTTTGGGGATGTGCTTGGGCAATTACTAGAGTACAGTTACTAAAGTGGTTGTTAGGGTGTTGCTATGCATTAGCTAGTTTTTTTTTCTGGGGATGTGCTTGGGCAATTACTATAGTGCAGTTATTAATGTGGTTGTTAGGGTGTTGCTATGCATTAGCTAGGTTTTTTCTGGGGATGTGCTTGGGCAATTACTATAGTGCAGTTATTAATGTGGTTGTTAGAGTGTTGCTATGCACTAGCTAGGTTTTTTGGGGATGTGCTTGGGAAATTACTTGAGTGCAGTTATTAAAGTGGTTGTTAGGGTGTTAATATGCATTAGCTAGGTTTTTCTGGGATGTGTTAGGGCAATTACTATAGTGCAGTTATTAAAGTGGTTGTTAGGGTGTTGCTATGCACTAGCTAGGTTTTTTGGGGATGTGCTTGGGCAATTACTAGAGTACAGTTACTAAAGTGGTTGTTAGGGTGTTGCTATGCATTAGCTAGTTTTTTTTTCTGGGGATGTGCTTGGGCAATTACTATAGTGCAGTTATTAATGTGGTTGTTAGGGTGTTGCTATGCATTAGCTAGGTTTTTTCTGGGATGTGCTTGGGCAATTACTATAGTGCAGTTATTAATGTGGTTGTTAGAGTGTTGCTATGCACTAGCTAGGTTTTTTGGGGATGTGCTTGGGAAATTACTTGAGTGCAGTTATTAAAGTGGTTGTTAGGGTGTTGCTATGCATTAGCTAGGTTTTTTTCTGGGGATGTGCTTGGGCAATTACTATAGTGCAGTTACTAAAGTGGTTGTTAGGGTGTTGCTATGCACTAGCTAGGTTTTTTGGGGATGTGCTTGGGAAATTACTTGAGTGCAGTTATTAAAGTGGTTGTTAGGGTGTTGCTATGCATTGGCTAGTTTTTTTTCTGGGGATATGCTTGGGCAATTACTATAGTGCAGTTACTAAAGTGGTTGTTAGGGTGTTGCTATGCACTAGCTAGGTTTTTTGGGGATGTGCTTGGGAAATTACTTGAGTGCAGTTATTAAAGTGGTTGTTAGGGTGTTGCTATGCATTAGCTAGGTTTTTTTTTTTCTGGGGATATACTAGGGCAATTACTAGAGTGCAGTTACTAAAGTGGTTGTTAGGGTGTTGCTATGCACTAGCTAGGTTTTTTGGGGGATGTGTTAGGGAAATTACTAGAGGGCAGTTACTAAAGTGGTTGTTAGGGTGTTGCTATGCATTAGCTTTTTCTGGGGATGTGTTGGGACAATTACTAGAGTGCAGTTACTAAAGTGGTTGTTAGGGTGTTGCTATGCATTAGCTAGTTTTTTTTTTTCTGGGGATGTGCTAGGGCAATACTTGAGTGCAGTTATTAAAGTGGTTGTTAGGGTGTTGCTATGCATTAGCTAGTTTTTTTTTTTCTGGGGATGTGCTAGGGCAATACTTGAGTGCAGTTATTAAAGTGGTTGTTAGGGTGTTGCTATGCATTAGCTAGTTTTTTTTCTGGGGATATGCTTGGGCAATTACTAGAGTGCAGTTACTAAAATGGTTGTTAGGGTGTTCCTATGCAGTATTCAAAGTGGTTTGTAGTTTCTAAGTAGTTGCTATGTTATTCTAGGCAGTTACTAGTGCATTACATGTGTTTTTTTTAAATTACTATGAGGTAGTTGCTAGGGTGTTGACTCATGTCCAGGTATCTAATCATGGTGAATGAGTTTAATTAATACACACTGTAGGTTTATAGTCTGAGCAGTAGTTCTAGTGATGGTTGCCTTAATGATAATAATAACAGCAGTAAAAGCCTTAAACAATCCCACAGCTTGTGAACTGACATTTATGTAAAGCTGTTGTTTGGTTCATTAAACAAACTGACACAATCAACGTAGCAAAGTCTCTGTATGCCGCATGAAGCCACGGCTGTTCATATCTAACGTTGTCTTTTCCTGTCATTCAGAGAAAATTAGCCACTCGTGAGTTTATGAAACGTGCTCTTCGCTTGTTGATAAAGGCTGTCAGCTTACTTTGTGCGTGAGTGTGTTTGCGCTATGTGTGTGTCATGCTGACATGCTATAATTGTGACCGGGAGTTGAATCATCTTGTAACATAACTCATCTCAGCCCCTATGTGTGACCTTTTCTCGTTGACACTCCTAATATGATGGCCAGACGGGAGCTCTTAACAGGTACAGATCCATGATTCACCGTCAGGCCCCCGTTTCTCCCTGTTCTGTCGAAAAGGCCAAGTCGAGTGTTGTCAAGGCCGGCTAACAATGGGGAAGTGACACTAGTGGAGAAGGTTTCTGAGCACGGCCTCTGCAAATAGGGCAGCTGTTGATATTTCTGAACTTGAGGATGGTGGCAGGGCTGTGTTTGGCTAGGATTGCATGGTGTACCAAGTACAAAAAATAAAACAATAGATTTTCTTTTGTTTGTTTATTCACTTTAATTAAAATTGTAAAAATATAATATATATAAAATATATAAAAATATATAAAATATAATAATGCATTATTAATATTTTAGTATTATTAACAAAAAAACAACAAAGACAATAATATTGATTATTTATTTGTATCAGTATTCATTAATTAATTTTAATATGATTGTCATTGTTAATGTTTAATATTGGTGTTAATTCTAATATTTAATATGTATCGTTATAGTTTAATAATAATAATAATAATAATAATAATAATAATAATAATAATAATAATGACCATTATTATTATTAATTAACAATAATAATAATAATAATAGTAATAATAATAATCATTTTATTATTATTATTATTATTATCAATTAACAATGCATTATATAATAATAATAATAATCACTATTTATTATTATTCTTATTAATAATAATATTATTGAGTGTTATTATTATTATGATTAACAAAAACAAAAGCAATAATAATATTTTGATTGTATTGTTATTAGTATTAATTAATATTAATATGATTGTCATTGCTAATGTTTAATATTGGTGTTAATTCTAACATTTAATATGTGTTGTTATAGTGTAATAATAATAATAATAATAATAATAATATCAATTAGTAATGCATTATTAATAATAATATTATTGATTGTTATTATTGTTATTATTATTGTTATTAAGTACTATTAATATTGTTGTTAATGTGTATTATTGGCGTTTATTGTAAGATTAATTATTTATACATTATGTATTATTATAGTTTAATAAGTAATACAAACATTTTATTATTATTATTATTATTATTATTATTGTATATTGCTATTTATATTAGCTACATATCCATCCACCATCTGACCAACTGATTGTGATAGTTTGATCAAGTGAGTCCGGCATGGTATTACTACTTTATCAGTTTTTTTTTTCTACATCTACATCTGTAGTCCGGAACACAGGTTGTCGAGCTTGTGCAATAGCCATTTGCGGAGAAATTCGCTATCCAGACATTAACGATGTTGGCACAGTACTAACTCGGTAATCAGTTAGTAATCAGCAGGGAAAAGGCTTCAGCGCTCATTCATTAGGCCCAGCATTAATATAAAGCTTGTTATTAAACCGCTTTACTCATTACCGATGACTGTTTCCATTAGGCAGGGAGAGTGGGTTTGACCCCATGAGTGGATTGTCAAATGAGGTGCACGAAATGTTATGGATAATAAAATCCAATTGACCCCTCTGAGGGATCGCAGGACGAGTATTCTCTCCATTGCTTGAAGTCACGCCAGCCATTCCAAGCCATTATATCGAAGCGCTGGCGTTTTGCGGCGCAGCTTCGCTCACTTATTGCCTTCTGCACGAGCCTGGTTCTCATTGTCCCACGATTATACCTCAGAGACAACAAACCTGATGATAACCCCCTGTGTTACATCTTCCTCTTTTTTCTGTTGATTTATTTAACTCCTGGGCCCTCTTTAAAAAAAGTAATTAAAATATGGTAATGACAGGAAGATGAATGAGAAAATTGTGTTTGACTAGGCTTCTCTGAGCTGTCACAAAACCTTGGCAGACACTGATAGAGCAAGAACCGGGAGCGGGAGAGAGCGAGAGATGGAGGCGCACTGTTAGAATGCCAAATCATTTCACGCTGCAAACACAACAAGCGGTTTGACGCATACGAAGAGAAACACACACATACAAGCGGCGACGCACACACTCTCTCAAATGCACGTTTGCATCTGGAGAGAGGGAAAACTCATTAGCACACAGAAGTGGGAAAAACGTGAGCCGCCACAAACAACAACGAGTGAAAAGCAAAACAAAGAGCAGATCACTGTAGGTCAGTGACTCTGCAAACATCACCCCGGCCGTGGGGTTAGCGTCTGAACGTTTCTTTCCACTGCCTCGTAATCCCCCCTCGAAAATAAAGATGGCATATGGGCTCACTCTGGAGAACATTTTACTTGTCATTAACAATTTTAGTACATCAGCAAAGACTATAATGCTATGAAAGACAGTCTACTTTGATAGACTTCATTTTCAATGTTAAAATATGTTCAGTTACGTGTGCTCCAGGTATTTTCCAGGTATTTACATGTGTAAATAAGTGTGAATATGGGTCTTATCAGCGAAACGATTCGCTCATTTAAAAAAAAAAAGTTTTTATAAGCTCAAATGCTCGCCTTGCTCTGTTCTGTGATGCGCGTTCGTGACTCTCCTGTTCGAACTCATTCATCAGAAATGAACGAATGTTTTTTCATGCCATTTGTTTCATTCAACAAACGAAATGAACGGGTTGACTCTGGAAAGATTCTGTCATTCTTTCTTTCTTCAGTCGAAAAGAAATTAAGGATTTTGATGAAAAGATTCCAGGATTTTCTCCATATAATGTGGGAACCAAACAGTTCAAGGTCCAAATGAGAGTTTCAGTGCAGCTTTAAAGGGCTTTAATACACACTAGACGATGAATAAGAATCTGTATCAGGACCCTTCGAGTCATGACTCGAAAAGATTAGTTCATTTTGATGAACAAGTTTGAACAGGAGAGTCACAAACGCGCATCACAGAACAGAGCAAGGCGAGCATTTGAGCTTATAAAACTAAAACTTTGTTATTTATGTATTAAATAAGCGAATTGTTTTCGCTTGTTTTCGTTTTCGCTTTTTGTCCATATTTGACCCAAATTTGGGTTAAAACAACCCAGCATTTTTATAGTGTGTCTTTTGGACCTTGAACCATTTGGTTCCCATTTGAAGTCCATTATATGGAGAAAAATCCTTGAATGTTTTCATCAAAAACCTTAATTTCTTTGCGACTGAAGAAAGAATGACATGGATATCGTGGATGACATGAGGATGAGTAAATTATCAGCATACGTTTTTTTAAAGTGAACTACTCCTTTAATATTCTTCTTTTCCAGAATAATACGAATAAATAGAACGTTTAAAAGTGTTTCCAAATGCTTTTATTTAAAAAAAAGCTTTAATAACATTTTTTGCTGACTTAAAAAATTTACCTTGTTCCCGCCACACAATTAACTGTGACAAAAGAGATTAATAGATTTCAGCTTATGTTTCTTTAAACGTCCGATCCCGCCCCCAAATCTATCCCAGCATTCAGCAAGCTTCTTAAGGATAACTAGCTATCATAGAAAGTTTGTAGGATCGTGACGAATTCCGGAGGTAATCCCTGGATAAGGATTATGTTTGCAGTGTACTTTTGCATAATGCAATGTGATCATGTCTATCAAACTGAAAGGATTTAAGTGTGGAGTTTGATGAGAACAGGCGACACGACCTCACATCGGGCGAGCGTTCGTCTGTGCCAGCATTCGTACTTTTCGCTCAGCCGTGTTCATTTTGCATGCCACCTTTCCTTTGAAGTCTAGCAGTGGGTAAGTGCCACAGAATTGAAGGCCACGCTTGCCGCCGGGGAAAACGTAATTGGAAAGAATGTAGATCCTCGGGTTAACACACCTCTTGTTATGGCCCTCGTCAAAGAAAGAAAGAGGTTTGGCTGGAAAACCTGGTTAGCAGGTACATGAGAGATATGGTGGACACCTAGCCTGCAAATTGTAAAAAAAAGAAATTCCAATTAGATTCATCAGTTTCTTGTAAAAGAGAAGAGGGACGTCTAGTTACGGTGCTGAAATAGAATTTTGGGATGAAAGAAATAAAAAGCGAGAGAGGAAGGAAGAGGAATGCAGAAAGCCTACACACCTTCACCTGACTTTATTACTGTATTCGACTGAAACCTTCATATCCCCCAGAAGTCTCTGCCACTCGGCACTAAACCAGGACCTGTTTTTTTGGCATGTTGATTGCTTTGCGATGCGCCATGTATTATTCAGTGGCTGTAATTATTCTGCTGTTTAGTTTTAGGCAGAGAGTGGAGGAAGCTAAGGGTTGCTTGTCAGTGCACTTTTTTAAAAAGGGAACGGCTGATAATATCAGCGCTGAAAGAACGGTGTAGAAAAAGACAACGGTTCTCCACACGGTGTGTATGTGCGTGAGAGTGTTTCCCGGTGTGCATAAATCCTGTGGAGAACTAATCCTAGGTGGAGATCAAAGTGAGATTCTGAAAATCTTTATCTAGCAAGACCAAGAAAGCATTGATGGGAAAAAAAACAGAGGAGCGCTCCATTTTTAAGTTTAGAAACAAATCAATGATGCATACGACGACTACAAAATGTTTGCTTTTAATTCTATGTAAGCTTGAGAATGAGTCACTTTTTTTTACTCACAATAACAACACTTATTTTACTAGGCTTTTCCCTGGCACAAGCTTCTGGCTGTCCATTTAAAAAATCAAGGAGAGAGAGGTGTGTAGATGAATCAGAGCCACTCCAGCGATTAAATCTATTATTAGCACAACAACGGTTGAGGATTGATGCCACCTCGATAGTTGCGTGTAAGCAGAAAAGCAGAGGAGTTTGCAAAACGTGAGCATCTCCTGGATTATAATAACCCTCATTAACATTTTCACACTTGGTTAGCCAACAAACAAACATGGAGATCAACTCTTGTGTCAGATTTACGGCCCTCGGGAATCTCGAACCGGAGAGGTGGACTAAACAGGACGATAGCAGCCGGGTCTCTTCGCATACTATGGAGCATTAGAATTTGAATTGAATTTGAATTTGAATTGACGTTAAAGGAGTAGTTCACTTAAAAAAAACAAAAAAAAAAAAACTTTTGCTGAAAATTTACTCACCCCCATGTCATCCAAGATGTCCATGTCTTTCTTTCTTCAGTTGAAAAGAAATTAAGGTTTTTGATGAAAACATTCCAGGATTTTTTCTCCATATAATGGACTTCAATGGGAACCAAACGGTTCAAGGTCCAAATGAAAGTTTCAGTGCAGCTTCAAAGGGCTTTAAATGATTCCAAACGATTAATAAGGGTCTTATCTAGCGAAACGATCGCTCATTTCAAAAATAATTAAAAAAGTTTAAGTTTTATAAGCACAAATCTGTGTTCTCTGTTCTGTGATGCGCGTTCGTGACTCTCCTGTTCAAAGTCGTTCATCAAAATGAACGAATCTTTTCCGAGTCATGACTCGAAGGGTCCTAGATAAGACCCTTATTCATCGTCTGTTGTCGTTTACAGCCCTTTGAAGCTGCACTGAAACTATCATTTGGACCTTGAACCGTTTGGACCCCATTGAAGTCCATTATATGGAGAAAATCCTGGAATCTTTTCATCAAAAACCTTAATTTCTTTTCGAACTGAAGAAAGAAAGACATTGACATCTTGGATGACATGGGGGTCAGTAAATTATCAGCAAAAGTTTATTTTATTTTATTTTATTTTTTTTAAAGTGAACTACTTCTTTAGGAGAAATTGGATGTCAAAGAAATTCAACTGCAATTTTGTAAGTTTGTCAAGGCTAACTTTGAATGTTTTCTTAACAGCCTTGAAAGTATAAAAAAAGACTGATTAATTCAAGAATGAAATTGACTCACTGAATCATTTAGTCAAAAATGACTCAAACTAGTGACTGTCTTTCTGAATGAGTCACTAGCTGCTATACATGGACACTTATAATCAGATCGACGTCTAATCGGACTAAACTAAATTATGTAAACACCTTAATTCGATCCGACTTGGAATTTCGATTCGGATTGAAAACTGAAACTGAAAAGGACTGTGCATGTGCAATGATATTGACATGCTAAATTATCAGCAAAAGTTTTTTGAAAAGTAAACTACTCCCTTAACTAAATCAACTTTTGTTGTCCAGGCTAAAAAAGGTTTGATTTTCCAAAAATGCATTACTTGTGTTCAGTTACTTCCTGTCATTCGAGTTCAACTTCCTGTTTGGTGTATGAGCAGTCTTCCGTTCTGAATCCTGTCCAACCCTGGTCCTGCAAGCGTGCTGCATGTGGCAGTGTGGCGTTTTCTCGTGAAGTTAATTAGGCATTAGCATGTTTCCAAGCAGTTGTTGTCGGTCGTCATAAAAGCCGTACGACTGCACTGGCAGGACATTTTTCATCCCGCTTTGATGAAGTATCGAGAGTTTTGGGGTTTCTCCTGTGAAGTTGCAAACAAATGCATTTTCCATTTTCATGCATACGCGCGCATACACTGTAACGACTCTCTCCGAGGACAACGGGTGTTTTCAGAGCGGCTTCTCGCATCTCTGTCACCTTGAGAGATCAGACCAGAGGTGCTTTTCCCACCAAGCACTTCATTAGAGTGACAAACCGCGTTCCAAGCTTTGCGAGAAACATCAACGTCACCCAAAATTAGCGACAATGAGGAAGGGAAACGGAGAGCTGACTGACATCACCCGGGGGCTCGGAGTACAGAGAACTGAGAAATACAGACTGTGGTCTGCTCAAGAAGAATCGCACGTCTCCCACAATCCATCTCCCAGGGTTCCTCTGTCAAGACTGTTTCTCCAGCAAGCTCCTCTATCATCTTCCACGGCCCGTTCGGCTGTGCATTAATCATCATGCCTCGGGGAAGAGATTCTGCTGTCCACACTGGTCATCATGCAAAGGATTATAGATGTTCTATAAAGTGAGGCATGGGAAGGGTGGCTCCTCTGAGATTCGTATGCTTTCCGTCCCTTTTTCTTTCAGTCTCGGGTCCTGTGCCAGTCCGTTCACTCGTGTTATTAATGGACGTTTCGGTTTGAGAGGAGGGGTTCGTCGGCTAACGTCCTTAAGACAAAAGGGAGGATGCTCCTGCTGATTTGAGGAGCTGGAAATCCAATTTCCCTTCCTCTGTTTTAATTTTCAGACCTGATGGGGCAATGAGATTGCCACTGTAATCGCTGGCAAACCAGTGCCATGTGCCAACGCAGCAAAACGCTGGCGTTTACTCACTAACGGTCTACAGATAGCAATCAGCTATCCAGAGTTTCCCCAACCAAAGACCTAATGTGATAACAGCCTGATAAGTAATGAAAAGAAAAGGCCTTTAAATGTTTGCCAAGATTCCCACTGTGGTTTGGAAAGGCACTTTGTGTTCAGTTAACTGAAAGAAACTCCACAGAGGTACGCTTCGTTCTGAAATAGATAACACAAGTTCTTCACATCGACATTGCTTGTTGATCATTAGCTAGCGCTATTATTCTACCAAGATGTCCTTGATTAAGCGTTTTATTGCAGTTGTGGTGATTTGAAATTCTGCCTGATACTGATAATTATTTTTCATAAGACTTTACAATACATTTAAAGCTAAAGCATTAGGCATCATGAACTAACAATTAGAGAAAATGAAAATATGTATTTTTAGTAATAATAATGGTAAGACTTTACTTGAAGGGGTGTTCATAAGACTGACGTGACACCTTCATAACCATGACATGACACGTCTTGAATATGAAACGGGGTTTATGCATGTTTACGACAACAGTCATTAAATATCTTTCGCTCAATTATGACATTTTGAATGCAAATATGACCATAACATCATAACCTATCAATGTCTTTGTCATGACAACTTATGTTAGTCTTATGCACACCCCTTCAAGTAAAATGTTACCCATATTAAATTACATAAATACATTGTGTAGAAATGTGTCTGATAACCTCATAATAAAGTTACCTTATTATGTTATTGATGATAACTGATAAACACTGATAATACACATATTATTAATCTGTACTTCTTTAAGTAAATAAATAAAACACTACAATCCATGTGCTCTTAAAGGTGCAAAACGCAAGTCTCTGAGTTTTTGCAGAACTGCGCCCCCTCTGGCGACATGCGAAACTGCAACCAGAGGCACGCTTCCACACAACTTTTGTTACAGTCATAATGAGGTAATAAAGATATAAATCTGCAAGTCATTTAAAATATATGAAAGGAAATACATTTGAGTAAATGACACACTTATGTGTGTGTGTGAGGGCAAAACGGGGGTTGTAGAAAACTTTTTTGTTTCCATCTATCTCCATGTTGAACTGTTTTATGTGCTTACTGTATCCACTTATGATTATATTATTATGGAAACACGTTCATGAACAATAGAAGTTATTTCTTTGTATAGGACCCGTTTGAGCCCTAGAGCCGACCAGAGATCTCTCCATGTGTGGAAAAGCTTCTCGATGTCGACTCTCGTCTTATTCCGACGCCTGGCACTAGACAGAAGTTTTTATTTTCTTTGTCTTCTATGGAGTTTGCATTGGGGTTTGGAATGAACTACAAGCCGGTCTCTTAAATCCATCCTTTACTTTTGTCGAAAGTTGACTATAGTTGTGTCGTTCGAGTTGTCTTCTCTGATACGGAGAATGGCGGTGAATACACAAACCTGCCAGACACAGCTAGGCGAGCGTGAACGCGCATCTCTGAAAGCCTGAATCTCTCTTATTTATTTTACTGTGACTACATTTTGCACATGATTTCAAATGACATCATAAATACCAATTTTGTTGTTTTTTTCCACATTTAAGGGGAAATTTCTCATTACCACAACGTGTCCATGACTGGATTTGGCTTCTTTGAGATGAAAATATTTATAATTAAAAAACATAAAAATTAAAAAACTTCAGTGCATGTTATACTATAAATATTTACAATAAAGAAACTTGTGGTATTTGGTGATCATTGGTAAATGTAGTGGCAATAATAAGGAATATAAATGTGTCCAAGACCAATTATCTCATCCTCCGCAACAATTTTCAATAATTGTTTAAGTCCTCAAGGAACTAACATTTTCAAGATTTTTTTTTTTGGAAGGGACATAATTGACTGTGACACACAAGATGCCTACCAGATAAGCAGTTCTTATTTTTTCTCTCCAGATAAAAGTTAAAATTTTGTTTGTCATAGTACCTACACAACTTTTTAGTTCTCATTACCGAAACATATACCATATATTTAAGGTAATGTCATGTTGCGGTAATGATAATTTTTTATGGACTTCATCTAAAAATGTAAATAATAATATTTTTTTAAATCTTCTAAAAATAATGGTTATAGTAAGTTCAGACCCTAATCTTATATGTGCAAAAAGAAAATAGGCATTTTAAGAAAAAAGAAAAAAAATGCATTTTAAAAATTCTGATGCTGGGCACCTTCTAAATCTGGATTTCGTGAGAATCACCCGTTTGCTAGCAAGATGACTTTTACTGTGACAACCTTTATTTGAACTTTTTAGCCTTACATCTATGTAGAAACCCGATTGTATTGCATGTACATCAGCAGCCATTATAGCGGTCTCATCCATTGCACCATAAAGCAGTGAGTGCAGTGGCTCATTACTCTGGTAGAGTACACAACAGTGGCATGTAATATATAATTTAACCATCCATGTCTCCCTGGCACTTTAATTTAAACAGCGCTCATGGTGATGCACGTCTGTGCGGAGAGAATGGGCTGAGTAGGTTCTCCATGGAATTCCAGACAAATTATCTCCATGTCAGGAATCTCCATTCTATTACGGTCTGCTTGTGATGTGTAATTTACATTAGAGTAATGCACAGTATATGTGTCTGATTGAATAGACTGAGAGCAGTTTAAATAAGCGGACCTTTTAAGCAAGTGTGATTGGGAAGTGTTTGAAAATGGAACATTTTAAGTGAGGCACGCACACACACAGACACACAAACATTCAGAATCACCCTCACCGTCATCGTGGCGGTAAAAGGAAATGCATTACTTCTCGAGATGCGCAATGTACTTGAGGAAACAGCGACTGAAAAACATGTTTTCATCCTAGAATGGAATGTCAGAGGAGATAAACATCATGAGCCGTTCCTTATATATTATTATGTGCAACAATTTGACGACCACAGAATTTAGATTAATAGCGCTCAGCCCTCGGGAAGTAATTTCCTTTTGAGAAAGTGATTTGCATGCAGCGGGGAAAGGAGAGACCCTTTTTTGCTGCTCTTTTGTGGTGTCAGCTAAAACTATTGGCATTTAAAGCAACTCCCCAAGGTTAATGAGCCCCTCCATTAACCCTCCCCCTGGGGAGCGACAGAAGGGCATTATGGGAGATGTAGTTGTAAAGTCAATCCACATTGACTCAGCATTCCATATTAAGTAATATAGGGGTGAATACAAGTCTTTCCTAACTAGTCTGCTCCCTGGTCAGAATTAAAGATGATTTGTTGTGTTAATGAACAGCCCATTAGTGGTTCTGCTACAATAATCTTGAATAAACACTAACAAGACCAGCATAATGTAGTGGCTCCGCACAAACCCTCATGACGACCTCCAGATGTTATACAGTTTTATATCACGTTGCCATCCTTTAAACAAGCAATTTTGTCATCCATTTGCATATTTGAAATGGTAAGGGTCCGTTAACACCATAAAGATAACGATATTAGCATCCACATCCAAGGTCGACTTCATTTTGTTTAATATTAAAAGAACACACACAGTTATGTCGTCAGCTGCATGTGACGTCTTTAATCCTCTGGGGACCAAAACACGCTCTAGCGTTTTGATCGTTTTTTTTTTTTTTTTACATAGCTGCAACATAGACTTAAAATAAATGTTAAATATATAGTATGTTTTGTCAAAAATAAACTAATCAACTGTTATTCAATGCAAGCTAATGCAATGCACATATCAAAATAATGAATCCTTAACTTTGAAATATTTATGATAAACCGTCTTGGCCTACTTTAAAAATAATACTTTATATAGAAAAATAATTTTGAAGATGTTTCCAACTCTAACTTGAACCAATTCTACACAATGGCCCATATAAATTATTTGACCAGGATTTTTCTGACTAAAAATGGGTTTTTGACTTTCATTTACATTTTCATACATGTTTATATTATATATATTATATGTTACATAACATTATATATATATTATATATATACATGTTGCTCACATATTATGGTGCCATATTTGTGCTAAATATAGTGTAATTTCACCGTTTTACCACACCGTAACTTTTGTTGTTTGCAATTTCGTAACCTCACCATCAACTTTTGTTGTTTAACCTCACCATCAACTTTTGTTGTTTTAACCTCACCATCAACTTTTGTTGTTTGCAATTCGTAACCTACATCATTTCGTAACCTTGCAATTCGTAACCTCACTAGATGCCGCTAAAAATCACATACTGCACCTTTAAATATTTTTAAAAAGGTTTGTTTACTTTACGAATAAATTGTGAAAGTTGCATTTTGGTTCGTCTACATTTTAAAAAGATCACAATTATCTTAAGTTACATGTGAGTTGGGTTTTTCTATGTTTGAGTTTGCTTTTGTGTGATATCAGTATAAAGTCCAAGACCAAGACTGTTGTATTTGGCCAGTGAATTAAAATAACTTGGTGCACCTTTCTTTTTAAGTTTGCCTCAGATTGGGAGTAATATGTTTGGATGCATGAGGAATATAAGCTGTCAAACTGTATTATCATGTCAACGAAACTTGAGTTTCTAGAGGATCTCCTTGTCTCCGCACAGACAAACGTGTTCTGCACAATCATGATCTGTGTGTGCCTATAAAAGATTAAAGCCACAGAAGGTGAGAGAAGACCTTCATCTACTCTTAGGCCTTCAAGCTAAAGAACATCAGCTCTTTACGCCCAGAGGATCGAGTTCTCACACCAGCACAAACTGGTTCATAGTAAATCACATTCTTCCTGACATGTATCGATCCATGCATAGATATTGTGCTGTATGTACCGAGCATCCTCAGTGCCTGTCTAATGTCAGGGTTATCACACGTCTACTTCTCTAAATAGACTAAAAAGACCCGGTCGATCTCTTAGATGTATATCTGTTTTTTTTTTTTTTTTTTTTTTTTAAGAAAACCCATAAGGTATTTTGATGTATTTATTCATTTGTAATATAGGCTATTTATTCACAATATCTATCTATCTATCTATCTATCTATCTATCTATCTATCTATCTATCTATCTATCTATCTATCTATCTATCTATCCATCTATCCATCTATCCATCTATCATCTATCTATCCATCTATCCATCTATCCATCTATCCATCTATCCATCTATCCATCTATCCATCTATCCATCTATCCATCTATCCATCTATCCATCTATCCATCTATCCATCTATCCATCTATCCATCTATCCATCTATCCATCTATCCATCTATCCATCCATCCATCCATCCATCCATCCATCCATCCATCCATCCATCCATCCATCCATCCATCCATCCATCCATCCATCCATCCATCCATCCATCCATCCATCCATCCATCCATCCACAGTATCTATCTATCTAGTCTGAAAAAAAAAACTATAAAAAGAAGTTTGTTTTTAGAAAGAATCTTGCATCATTTGTTTGCAGATTCCTCTTGGTTTGAGATTTTGTCTAGTGCAATGACATTCATAAATGTAGTATCATGCATAATTGAAGTTTTCACAGGTCTACTGTATGAAGACAGAATTGCGTGTGAAACTCAAAGTAATCTGAAGAGAGATGCATCTAGAAGATATTCAACTGGAGGACAGGAAAGAATCAGACTCTCTCTGACGATGGAGGAAATGCTGCAGTGGAGGTCAGGAAAGGAAAAGACAGATAAGGGGAAGTAGAATAGTACAGAAGTCAGAAGAGTGGGCTGGTGTCAGTGATGCACATCCAGCGGCTCATCAGGACTCCGGCTCCACCATTAGATTTTAATTCTCAATCAGGCCTCCGCTTCTTCATTTTCCTGCAAATAATCACAGGAAAAAAAATGGCAACTCAAATGATTGTGTAGTAAAGTCTTAAGCTATTATTCAGCCGACACCACGGAGAAGACTGAAAGTCCTACGTGTTTTAAAGCAGAAGTTAAATTAATTTCAAATTACGCTGGGCGTAATGACTCAGACGCTTTGAGCCGTGACCGCGAGGAGCTCGCAAATGCGATGCGCGGTTCTGGCGGTCCAACAGCTTCGCTCTCGTGTTAACTGCATTTCTCAGCAGAGCGTCACCTGCAATGACAATGAGAATGATGAATAACAGACTTAAGTCGGGCTCCTGGCTTTGATGTTCCTCTCTTCCATTCTTTCTGCTGTTGTTGTGTTTTTTTCGCCGATACTTAAAGGATGTTGTTGGCTGTTGCACTTCAGAGACGTTATAGCTTTAAACTGCTGTAGAACTCAATGCGTCTTGTACTTTTCCAAGCAGGTGCTGGGCTCCTGAATGAAATGAGCTCTTTTAAGGCTGGAGAAGTTTGCGAGTAGACATCATCAAAGCTCGCCCTGGCACTGCGGGAGATCTTCCGAACACTTGTTGCACGCCTTGACGTCCGTGATTCATGGGTTCAGTGCGGACGAGAGGCTCTGCTGCTCTGTTCTTCGCTGAGCCATTTGATGCTGGCGACTATGGCAATGAGGTCAAGGAGCCTTCCCGGCAAGAAACAAAACTAATTACCTTAAGAACGCTTCTAAATGGCGCGTGTCGCGGATGATCAGATGGCGCTGAAAAGCAATATTGGAAAATTTAATTTGACACAGCCTGCTGTATTTTCTTAAATCTTTTCAAATCAATATAGCCAAGAGATTGAATCAAACCTCATCGCATTGACTCGGCTGTAACATCCATCTTCTTTTACATTGGAGATCTGAGCATGGAGCTGCTCTCAGAAGCTCTATTCAGTTACGATTAGCTCTCTTGCCTCGCCTTTCTGTAAAGGAATTAGTGGATGTCTGTAATGTTTATTGACTATTCGTACAGGATGAGAGAAACTTAAGATATCACAAACCTACTGCGGTTACACATTGATGTCTCATTTAGATGATATCGTATGGCAAGCCGTTTTAACTTGTATTCATTTCCAGGAGATGAATTTTTGATATTAACAATTCAATTCTTTTTTTATATCAAGAATTCAATTTTTTATATCAAGAATTACATTTTTGATATCAAAAATGTAATTCTTGATTTCAACAATTGTATTTTCACTAGTGAAATGTCACCATAGGCTGCCATTCAAAACCAGTTAGATTTCTTACTAGTTGAAATTCCAATTTCACATATCGGAAATACAATTATTACTAGTAAAAACCTTTAATTTTAATATCAAGAATTCAATTGTTACTAGTTTAAATGTCTATACTTGATATCCACAATTGAATTGCTACTAGTAACAATTTCATTTTTGATATCAATAATTCAATTTTTACTAGTGACAGTGTTAATTTCTAATAACATGAAGTAAGAAAGCCGTTTTAGATATCTGAAATATATCAGAAATGCATTTTCAGAAATGCATTTTAGTAGTACCAATTGAATTGTTCATATCAAGAATAGACATTTCAACTAGTGACAATTTAATTATTGATATCAGGAACTCGCATTTTTACTAGTAACAATGTAGTTATTGATAAAAAATGATATCTACTAGTAAAAAAAATCTTGATAACAATATTTTTTTTTTGAATAGCAGCCTATGGTGACATTTCACTAGTAAAATACAATTACAGATATCAGCATTTAAATTGTTGATATTAAGAATTGAATTGTTAACATCAAAAATTGTTGATATCAAGAATTCATGTCCTAGAAATGAATAAAAGCTAAAACAGCTTGCCATAGTAATTGTTAGGTAACTGAGCAGGACATATTATGTTTGATCATACATCAGAAATTATAAAAAAAAAAAATCTAATTTTAGTCTGTCCAATTTTATGCCTTTTTTACAGTTTTTTTTTACACATAAAACATATGTATAAATATATTTCTGTGTATAACCTTCAGAAGTTAGGCTCAGTAAGATTTTTTAAGAACTTAATACTTTTTTTCAGGGATGCATTAAATTGATCAAGTGACATTAAAAATGTTTATATTAAAAGATCTCTATTTTAAATAAATGCTGATTTTAAACATTCTATTCATTAAAGAATCCTAAAAAAAAAAACGGTATCACGGTTTCCACAAAAATATCAAGCTCTACAACTGTTTTCAATATTGACTAGAAATCAGCATATTAGATTTCTGAAGAATCACGCGACACATTTTGAACAGATGTCTATAGATTATTTTAATAAATATACGTTCATGGTTGAGAGCAGATTCTCAAATAGCACAAGGCTAGAATTACATTTGTTTACTTTTTCAGAGCATTTTATAAACGGAGAAATTTACTGTAATCTTTCCTGGCTCAGAAACAGGTACAATTAAAATAACGGAAATGTTTAGACTGTGATTACAGCTCCTTATATCAAACTAATCCTGTCCAAATAGAGCTAGACTAGGTTTTAGACCCAGTTCACACACCTCTTGTTGTGATATATTTTCCTGCTAGGTTTCTGGGGCTACCAGGCATGACACTGTGGCACGGCATGGTCGTTCATCCTGGCTGATGCGTCTCGCTCGCCCTCTCTTCAACTGGAGAGAGGAGCTAATCTCGCCCCTCAATCTGGCCACCTGTCAATGGGGTCAACGCTTGTCAAACCCTCTGTCTTCACCTCCCTCCTCCCGCTGCCTCACACGGCTGATAAAAGGGCCCGCGGAGGCTCCAGTCTTCAATGGAGCGTAGTGGAGAAGAGGGGTCTTATCAGGTCTCAGTCCATGACCGTACAGGTTATAAGGCTGAATGATCACCAGGCAATGAGCTACACCTAGCTCACATCCCACAGCTGATGCGTGGCCACACTAAATCCTTATTTTGTTTATTTTAAATAAAATCCCACTGTTTTTGTACATTTCAATATAAAGTATAGCTATTTAAGTGTGGTCTTGATCTTAAAGGAGTAGTTTACTTAAAAAAAAAAAAAAAAAAAAAAAAAACTTTTGCTGATAATTTACTCATTCCCATGTCATCCAATATGTTTATATCTTTCTTTGTTCAGTCGAAAAGAAGTTACGTTTTTTGATGAAAACATTCCAGTATTTTCTCCATATAATGGACTTCAATGGGAACCAAACGGTTCAAGGTCCAAATGAGAGTTTCAGTGCAGCTTCAACGGGCTTTAAACGACACCAGATGATGAATAAGGGTCTTATCAAGTGAAACAATCGCTCATTTAAAAAATAAATACATAAGTTTAAGTTTTATAAGCTCAAATGCTCGCCTTGCTCTGTTCTGTGATACGCGTTTGTGACTCTCCTGTTCAGACTCGTTCATCAAAATGAACAAATCTTTTTTCGAGTCATTTCGTTAATGAAAAGGATGAATTCATTTTGATGAAAACTTAAACTTTTCTCTTGTAAAACTTAAACTTTTGTATTTATTTATTAAATGAGTGATCGTTCCAGCTTGATAATACCCTTATTCATCGTCTTGAATCATTTAAAGCCCTTTGAACAGTTTGCAGTTTGCACCGAAACTCTCATTTGGACCTTGAACCGTTTGGTACCCATTGAAGTCCATTATATGGAGAAAAATCTAAAATCCTAGAATGTTTTCATCAAAAAACGTAATTTCTTTTTGACTGAAGAAAGAAAGACATGGACATCTTGGATGACATGGGGTAAGTAAATTATTAGCAATTTTTTTATTTTAAAAAAAATAAAATAAGTGAACTACTCCTTTAACAGGCTGATTGGTCTATTGTTAGTGACGTCCAGTGTAGATGGGATGTTACTGCAATAAAAGTGGCCAAGTCTCCTCTTTTTAGATGTACACATTTGTTCATTATCCAAATGTCAGTCTGAGAGCGCTCAAACAATGTCCTTAAGGGGCAGCAGTTGGAAAGTGTTTTAAAGTTGCACTTTCAAGTGCTTTAAACACATTGGAAGGGCTAAAATTGCATGGGGTAAATAATAGATTTTCCCAGACGGAGCCAGACTTGCTGTTTAGCGTTTAATAGCTATTAAACTATTCTACTGCCTTTCTTTTAAATTCTTGTTAGGTCAGAGAAAAGGCTGCAAGCCACTCTGTCAATACAGAACAGTCTTTAACATTCAGTGCTTTGTGAGTTAAACCGCTCTCTTTCACCAGCTGCCGTTGTCACAGTGGTTAGATTACTAACATTTGGGGCGTAATCAGGCATGGATTGATAAAAAAATAATAAAAAAATTGTTTTTGTCTAAATCAACCATGATTGTGATCGAGCAACAATAAGTTGGCTGTTTTTTTGTTCCTAACTTGGCGTCTCACAATGAATAGCCATGGAAAACCTGGGAAATATTAGATAATTTTAAAACTGGTGAACTGACTAATAACAGACAATTATTTTCAGTTGCATTTACATTAGAGAAGTCAGGCTGGTTATGTTCTCATATGGATAAGTGTTTGATTGTTGCTTAATGCGAGTTGTGAGTTTTTTTTTTTGCTATTATACTAAACTGTTTTTACTCAATAAAGTTAAGTTTCAGCTATATTCTATGGAAGCTTGTTTCCGCCATAGAATGAAAAATATAAAAGGTAATTGCAACTTTTTATCTCACAATTCTGACTTTTTTTCTCACAATTGCGAGTTTACTTCTTGCAATTCTGACATTATTTCTCATAATTGCAAAATGGAAAGTCAGAGTTGTGAGATATAAAGTCAGAATTGCGATATTAAGTCAGAATTGCGCGATATTAAGTCAGGAATTGCGTGATATAAAGTCAGAATTGCGAGATGGAAAGTCAGAATTGTGAGATATAAAGTCAGAATTGCGAGATGGAAAGTCAGAATTGTGAGATATTAAGTCACAATTGCGAATATAAAGTCAGAATTGCGAGATATAAAGTCAGAATTTGCGAGATATAAAGTCAGAATTTGAGAATATAAAGTCAGAATTCGAAATATAAAGTCAGAATTGCGAGATATAAAGTCACAATTGCGAGATATGAAGTCACAATTGCGAATATAAAGTCAGGAATTGCGAGATATAAAGTCAGAATTGCGAGATATAAGGTCAGAATTGCGAGATATAAGGTCAGAAATTGCGAATATAAAGTCAGAATTGCGAGATATAAAGTCAGAATTGCAAGATAAAAAGTCAGAATTGCGAGATATAAGGTCAGAATTGCGATATAAAGTCAGAATTGTCAGAGATATAAAGTCAGAATTGCGAGATATAAAGTCAGAATTGCGAGATATAAGGTCAGAATTGCAGATATAAAGTCAGAATTGCGACTTTATATCACTGACTTTATATCTCGCAATTCTGACTTTATAACTCGCAATTGTGAGAAAAAGTCAGAATTGTGAGATAAAAAGTCACAATTATTTATTTTATTTTTATATTCAGTGGCGGAAACAAGCTTCCATAATATGCAGTATTAAATGCAGTGTAAAGTTTAATTGTGTTTTAAGAAATATTATTTTAGTGAACTCAAATAAAATAAATTCAGAGTACTCATAACTATTGTTTTTATTAACTTAAATGAATTGAGGCAATCGGTTTCCTCAAATGAAATGAGTTAGCTTAACTTGTTTTAGTTGATATATGGTAATTTCTAGTCTAGTGTGTGCAGTGTTCATTTACAGTGCAAATATTTTAGTGACTCAGATATTGATTTTCATGTAGCCTATGTTTGGTTTATTATGTATCTGCTTTGCTTTAATTACTGATAATTTAGCATTGCATGCAAAATCTTTAAATGCACGCCTATGAACAGGACTGTATGAAGCCACACATCCACTGCTTGATTTAGAGGGTTTTAAAATGTCATAAATCATGAGCGCTTGATCTATATCTGGCTTATTTTTATTAGCGGCTTGCGTTTATGTCAGCGGATTACAAGTGCTGCAAAATCCTCCCACCCAGACTTAATGCAATTCCATTTGTTTTCTTTCTTTCTCATCCTTTAAAAAGAAACATTTTATCAGCCTCAAATTAAGCAACGGACACGTAGCAATTAAAAACAAATACATCTTGTGATCGTCCCTCACAAACCAGTCGCTTTGCTTTTATTGCACACTTTGTCAAAGTAACATTTGGGCTAAATTGTCACTGTAGTCATTCAAATGCTCTTGGAAACGGGCGGATTGTGAGCTGAACGTGAGGAAGGAACAGTAAAAGTGTAGTTAAATTTGTTTTTTAAGTGCTTTATCTTGAGCAGTGTGTGCTGTTTCTTAGCACCGTGTGTGTCTCAGCACTTTATGTCTGACTGTCTCCTGCAGGATAACAATGTCCTTTACAACATCTCATAATGAACACAGTCAGGCGCGTATGCAAACACAAGCACGCTCAGTCGTTCAGTCTCTAGGTATTTGCATGTTTTCAGGAAGAACAGAAGCAACTGTTCCGGCACTTTTGGAATGAGCAGAAAAAGCTTGCTTATGATGTAATGTTGCGCTTTCTTAAAATCTGATTAGAGGAAAGATTTATGGTTCGAAAGCAACGCCAATGACACTGCTTTGCCACGGCAGCTTAAAAAAGACATTTTCACACCACTAAATCTTTCATAAATGTGCACAGCGCGTTTCAATTTCTGCATTTCAGAGGAGACTTCAGGCGACTTTTGTAATGAGCTACTGTTGTCATAAAACACAACACATTTAGGTTGCTGTACATGTGTGTCCATATGTAATTATGAATATTTTAAAGGAGGACATGATTTTTTTTTTTTTTTTTTTGGTTCTGGTTTCCACAGCTGTGTTAGACAAAAGTTATAATTATATAAATGTTTTATATATATGGAATATAATCTACTAAACAGAGTGGATAACTGGATTATGGTTCTTAAAGGGATAGTTCACTTTGAAATAATTTTTTGGTATGTTTATCTTACCTCAAGGGCATCCAAGATTTAGATGTCTTTGTTTCCGCAGTAGTTTCAATTGTTATATTTTTAGGTCTGTCAGTCATATAATGGAGGTCTATGGTCACCACCTCAAAAGAGCATGCACAGAGAAGTCCAAATTAAACATGATCAGATCACTTGCACATGGCTAAGAGGGAAAAACGATATAAATGCTGTTTGTTTTCTCACACAAACTGCTCGTTTTGTGTCTTAGGGCATCATAGTTTACATTTACGAGTCATGAAATCATGTTTAATTTGGACTTCTCTGTGCATGCTCTTTGAGGTGGTGACCATAGACCTCCATTATATGACTGACAAACAAGAACGGTTTGACCTAAAAATATCAAAATTGAAACTCTGTGGAAACAAAGACACTGACATCTTTGATGCACTTGAGGTAAACTAAAACATATCAAAAATTTATTTCAAAGTGAACTATCCATTTAACTCTTTCCCCGCCTGCATTTTTATACACGTTTTGTCATGTTATACTGCTACTTGTTGTAAAAAAGTTTGATATTTCTGAATAGACCAGAGAGGAAGTTTCTTCACTCAGAGTTCAAACGAGGAGATGCTCATCAGTGTCAATATTGTTTGTCATTTGGATGGTGGACAAAAAAGCTGATGTAATGTGTCGTGTTTGGACTGGATTACAAAGTGCTTTGTTTGCATTTGCTTGTTCAGTTAATCCTATCGATTGGAGCGATCCCAGGGTCTGCAATTTCATGAATATACATGTAATGGTTTTCTGATGTATTTGTTTTACGTGCGTTGCAAGAGATTTGCAACACCGGCACGGCAATTACGTTTTGGCTGGACACGAGAGATTTGCTTTTTAAATGGTGGGCTAAAATTGACTTGTTTGTTTATTTTAATTAGAGACTTTTGGGAAGACTTTCTATAGTGGGAGGGGCTTGTGTTAGCATGTTTGCATGCTCTCATGCTTCTCTCTCACAGCTACTTGCTGATGAATAGCTAGCGTGCCGGCGGCTGACAGAGATAGATGTGACGCGCCCTCATCTCAGTTTAACGGGCGAACGGAAGGATCCCTGCTGACCATGCTGAAGGTCAAACGGCACAAGTCCTCGTGTCCAATCACAGCACAGGCGCGGGCTCGCTGGAGAGTGTGTGTGGGAGGAGGAGGGGTGATCTCTGGAGATTATTGATTGGTCTGCTTTCACCTGGCCTCAAAAGGTGATGATTTGGTCACACACTCTTTCTCACTGGCTCACTCATGCACAAACAACTAACACACATCAGTATGAGCACGCTAACAATAACGGCACACCTCACGTCATCTTTCTCCCACTTATAGCATCGGACACAGACAATGTGGGCGACATATGCTTGCGTCAGCTTTATTCAGCAGCCGTGTTACCTGACCTCTAGCACCTTTAAACAAAGGGAAATCAGTTCGTGGTTAACCTGACATGGTTATCTGTCTTTTAATAAAACCTTTCCCGTGGCTTTCGTTAAAAGAGGTATTCATGGTATTATGTTTGCCATTAAATTTAATTACAGCTTTTAATGACAGATTATGCCTATTCCTAGATTAAATAGTATTTCAGTGAAGAGTCGCCCTTGACGGTGTAATTCAGCGCACAGGCTTAATCTGGGGGTGGGAAACTGTCCTATATGGCTGAAATTAGGTCATATCATGGTCACCATTCACACTGTTACACTCCAGTGGGAGACGTTGAACAGGAGTGGATACAGCTGTAAAATAATGAGAATAAGGCCCTGATTTAGGAAAATTCCCCAAGTACAGTATAGTCATTCGCATTTGAAAATATACTTCTTAATGTAATACTTTCAGTTGTTTTTAAAGGGATAGTTCACTTTGAAATATTTTTTTTGATATGTTTTAGCTTACCTCAATGGCATCCAAGATGTAGGTGTCTTTGTTTCCACAGTATTTTAAATTTTGACATTTTTAGGTCAAACCGTTTTTGCCTGTTAGTCATATAATGGAGGTCTATGGTCACCACCTCAAAGAGCATGCACAGAGAAGTACAAATTAAACATGATTTAATGACTCGTAAATGTAAGTACACATTGATGGCCTAAGATACGAAACGAGCGGTTTGTGAGAAAACAAACAGTATTTATATAGTTTTTATCGCTTGTAATCACAGTCATGTCCAAGTACTTAGATATATCGAAATCGTCTTCCATTGCAATTTCCTGTATATCAACAGACAACGATTTGATTTTTTATTTTTATTTGATTTTTTATTTTTTGGCAACCGCACAAGAGATCACTTCCGGCACTTTACAGCGCTTGCACAGACCAAAGCACCCGTGCCTTTAGATCACTTGGTCGTGGCTGTGATTACAAGAGGTTAAAACGATATAAATACTGTTCGTTTTCTCACACAAACCGCTCGTTTCGTGTTTTAGGCCATCAATATGTTCTTACATTTACGAGTCATTAAATCATGTTTAATATTGGACTTCTCTGTGCGTGCTCTTTGAGGTGGTGACCATAGACCTGCATTATATGACTGACAGACAAGACACGGTTTGACCTAAAAATATCAAAATTGAAACTACTGTGGAAACAAAGACACCTACATCTTGGATGCCCTTGAGGTAAGCTAAAACATATCAAAAATTAATTTCAAAGTGAACGATCCCTTTAACATCGATACATAATTGTCAAGATTGTAGAAATTATGCTGAAAATTCATGTTTGCATCACAGGAATAAATTACATTTTAAAATATAGCAAAATAGAAAACTGTTATTTTAAATTGTGATTATATTTTACAATATTACTGTATTTTAATCAAGTAAATGCAGCCTTGGTGAGCGGATGAGACTATGAAAAGCCATACTGACGATCAGACTTTTAGTGTATAAAGAGTTTTTTTTATGAAATAAGTGGGATTTTGAAAATCAATTTGAAGATTTTTAAAACATGATCTTATTAGATGTCATTGACCAATGTTTTGAGAGTTTCCATTTAAAATACAATCAGATTTCTTTGCATTTTTCTCAAGTCACCGTTGACTCCTGTTCCCAAGGTATATCCAGCTCATCAAAGTGTTTTTATTCGGCGTATTTCAAAGGTCTCGAGCAGAGCAGATATGTAAAAGGCCCCGGAATAACCTTGTTCTGGTTTCCCCGTGTCTGGTCGAGCTGCTTCTCTCTGTGTGGGCTGCGAGGCTTGTCTTGTGAGGCCTCTGCTGTCGGTCGCTGCCAAAAACGGGATGTTGCAGATCGTGTGTAAACAGAGACACCAGAGTAAGAATGCAATTAAGAGGCTTTGCAACAGTTGGCGTGCAAAAGGCATTAGTGTGCGTTTGCATTTCAAAGCCATTTGGATTTGGAATAATATTAGCTCTGCGAAGCGCTCCCGGGCGCGGGGCATACGTCGCATAGATCTTAGCGACTAGGGCTGACTTTGGTCATGACAAAGAGATGATGTGGCTTTCTCCCGGGATTCCAGAGTTCTCTGTCTCACCGAGATGAAAGAGAGAATTAAAATGGATGCGTTAGTCAGTCCGTGCGTCTCACTGCCAGGTATCGGCCGTCGCTTCGTCTGCTTTTGTCTCCAAGCCAGCCGTAAACAAATAAAGTGAGATTTATTGATAAAGAATCTCCTGGAGGAATCCGGCTGTCAGTCGCTAACGCCTTGCTTGGGCGGGTGATGTAGAGCATCGACCGTGGGCATGATTCTGCCACGGTTTTCCATATGACGCCGCTCCCGGAGGAGATCCGCCCCGATGAGACGCGTTCTGCAAGGTTTCCTCCGCACAGACGCTTCTCCAGGCGCACTCCACGGTTGGGGACGCCAATCCCTAGAGAGGCCGGGGTTTGGGCATAGGGCGCGTGTTGACGGCTAGTACATGGGAGATGATTTTTAGCAGGTTTATGGGAATGAACGGACACGGAGAGACGTGTCTTATTTTGCCACCTTCTCCCCAGCTTTCACTGAAACCTAATATCGTGCATCACTACATGAATATTTCATGTTTCACTTCACGAATAGCAAATGCTGCCGTTCTCAGACAAGGGCACAGACAGCCTGTGGTCATTCCCGTCTTAGTTGAATCCCAGCAAATTTCATCCGCGGTTAATGGTGCGCCTGAGCCGGAAGATCACAAAGTACATTATGCCTCCGTCTGTTGTCACTGAGATTGGGAGAGCTGATTTGTCTTCAATCAGGTCAGGTGACTTATTCTAAATTCAGCTCTTTGCTGAATATGGAAAAGAAGGAATGAGACACAATTTAAATTGCGTTTATGTGATTTCGGAGATATAAAATGGTCCAAAACGACATTCAAAGAGTAAGTTCACGCAAAAATGAAACTTCCTTTATTGTTTATTCACCCAAACATTATTTCTCATGCAGAACACACACACACACTAAGAATGTAGATTGTGAGTAAATGATGATAGAATTCCATCACATTCACATTAGGGCTGTCAAACGATTACGCGATTAATCACATCCAAAATAAAAGTTTGTGTTTACATAATATATTATATATATACAATACCGGTAAAAACTTTAAAGATCCGTAAGATTTTTTATGTTTTTAAAAGAAGTCTCTTCTGCTACACCAAGGCTGCAATTTTTTGATAAAAAATACACAAAAAACACAGTAATATTGTGAAATATTATGACAATTTAAAATGACTTTTTTATGTTAATATATATTAAAATGTAATTTATTCCTCTGAAAAAAAGCTGAATTTTCAGCATCATTACTCCAGTCTTCAGTGTCACATGATCCTTCACAAATCACTCTAATATGATGATTTTACGCTCCAAAAACATGTATGATTATTATCCATGTTGAAAACAGTTTTTTACATTTTTATTTCAGGATTCTTTGATGAATAGAAAGTTCAAAGAACAGCATTTATTTAATTAGAATCTTTTCTAACATTATAAATGTCTTTACTGTAACTTTTGATCAATGTAACTCATCCTTGATGAATAGAAGTATTGATTTCTTATTTATTTCCCCCAAAAATAAATACAAATTCTTACTGACCCCAAACTTTTATAGTTTAATGTAACAAAAGCTTTCCATTCAGATAAAAGCTGTTCTTTTGATCTTTCTATTCATCAAAGAATCCTGAAATAAAAATGTAAAAAACTGTTTTCAACATGGATAATAATCATACATGTTTTTGGAGCATAAAATCATCATATTAGAGTGATTTGTGAAGGATCATGTGACACTGAAGACTGGAGTAATGATGCTGAAAATTCAGCTTTTTCAGAGGGATAAATTACATTTTAATATATATTAACATAAAAAGGTCATTTTAAATTGTCATAATATTTTACAATATTACTGTGTTTTTTGTGTATTTTTTATCAAAAAATTGCAGCCTTGGTGAGCTTTTATTTTGGATTTGGATCGTTTGACAGCCCTGAATTCACATTCCGTCAGTCAGATCAAAGTTCACTGATGGGTTTGAAATGCGTTTAACAGTGGGAAACACACATACAGAAGTCCAGATGGTTGAATCATTGTTTGGTATCACAGGGAGAACGTCACACCAAGTGTTCCTGTGACAAAGGGGGTTTTGGGGAAAGCGCTTGCCTGGCTGCACTCGGCTGGAGATGCTAGGCCGTTGAAATATGATTTCTGTTGCCGGTCGGATATGGCTCAGAGGAGCGCTCATTCCTCAGTGCAGTTTGTGCTGAGTGGAGCTGTTCCACACATTCACCTTTATCCTGTTCCTGCACTGCCCACTTTCCCTGTCGATAATTCAACTAAAGGAAGTTTTACACCACCAGTCAATTGTTTGGACATGCCCACTCAATTTAATCAGTTTTTTTCATATTTAATAATAAAGATAAAGTTATCAAAACTTTGAAATAACCAATACATTCTCACCCCAAGTGCATCAAATACTGACGCTTTTTCCTAAGCCGTCATACATCCAACGCTCATGGCACCCTTTAGTGTCAATATAACGCACAGTTATGGGTAGGTTTAGGTCTGGGTAGTGTTAGGGTTACACCACTAGGAGGCGCCTTCTGGTCCATATATATATATATATATATATATATTTGTGTCTCATATTGATGCTAAAGGTTGCCATGTGCGTTGGATGTTGGCAAAAGCATCAGTATATGATGCCTTGGCATGAGAACAGGCTGAAATAACACAAATGGAAGTTTTGTGACAACATTCATATAATCATATTTATATGGTAGTATGAATCATTATCACGAGTGTGTTATATTATTTTTGGATTGTAGTGCTTAAATAATAGTTCCAAATATTTAAGCATCAACCTTTAGATTCAAAGATATTTATGTTGTCTTGATCCACATATTGTGATTAAACTAAAACAGGTTGTGAGCGTGCTTCATGTTGACCTTAACAAAAACAACTTGGCTTCAGTCTGATTGTAGAACAACAGTGTTGTATAATAAACAATTATTTAATTACAACTACAAAATGTTGCAGAATAATGTAATATATGTAATGAATAATAGCCTATAAAGAACCTTTGTGCCAAAAGGGTTCTTTCTTGTTAATATAGAACTTCTTTTAGCGTAAAAGGTTCTTTGGAGTTGAGTAAGAACCTTATGCTATATATAACCTCAATGAATCTTTTTTTTTTTGTAAGAGTGTATGCAAGGTTGATAAAGGTCTGATTAAAACGTCTGTATCTCTTTCTGAAGGCTGAAGTTTCCTCCACACCAGCGCTGCTGTATTTGTTTTTGGTGGCGCAGAGGCAGATGGGTGAGGACACACAGCTCTCACTGACTAGTGAAGACTGAAACGCCTCGGGCCATGCCTGTAACCACAGGAAGACTGTCCATGCGAAATCCTTCTACTAATACAACCTCTCAGATTCCCCAAACACAAACACCTGACCCATACTGCTATGTTTGACATTCGATTAGTTGGAGTTTGACAGGGTTTTATGAAAATAGACTGCCTTGTTTTTGGTTTACAAGCAATCCGTGTGCGTATATCTAAACATAAATGTCCGAAAAGCATAAATACATGTCTTTCAGGACTTAACCTTAAGGATAGTCAGAAGCAAGTTGTGAGATCTTATGCTTCTTGATTATATACATGAGTTTGTATGCCTTGCGAGGGAAAATGTTTGTTTTTCTTTTGTGAAATATTGAATGTATTTGCAAATTCTGCTGATTTAAATATGTAATTTAGCTGGCTAACATGTCACATTTGTGAGAATGATTTGTGATGCATCTGTTAGAATGGGAAAATCCTAAACAAATCACTGTATGCTATTATATTCTGCAAAATTGGGTTTATGAATTTATAGCTGTCATAGTTTCATTATAGCTGTATAGTTTCCAGCTATACTGTATATTTGCATAACCGAATACATTTGGTGTTTAATGAATAATGTAAGTGCTGTTTTATATGGCAGAAAGAAATGTTTTTATTAAACATCAAATTTACAGAAGCAATTACAATTTATTTATTACATTTTTATGTCTGAAAGAAAATATCACCTAGTAATATACTTTTACTTATTTTTTAAGACAATATCACTTGTGTAATAGGCTTAGGGTTATATATATATATATATATTAGGGCTGTGCAAAAATTAATTGTCGATTAATCGCATTTAAATTAAAAGTCTGTGTTTACATAATATATTTGTGTGTGGTGTATATAATTATTTTCTATATATAAATACACACACATGCATGTATATATTTAAGAAAATGTGTTATTCATATATAAAATATTCATATTTATATAATATAGATTATGTATATATATATATATATATATATATATATATATATACAGAATTTAAGCGCAAATAATTCTTAAACATATACATGCATGCATAGGGATTTATATATACAAAATAATTATATACAGCACACACAAATATATTATGTAAGCACAGACTTTTATTTTGGATGCGAATTAATCGCAACTTTTGCACAGCCTAATATGTATATGTATATATATATATATATATATACATATATATATACATATATATATATATATATATATATACATATATATATATATAGATATATATATAGATATATATATATATATATATATATATATATATATATATATATATATATATATATATATATATATATATATAGATATATATATATATATATATATATATATATATATATATATATATATTATATATATATATATATATATATATATATATATATATATATAGATATATATATAGATATATAGATATATAGATATATATATACATTTTTTAAAGCAATTTTTATATATCATTAGAAAAGGAAAAAGAAAACTATTGGCCTGATCTGACCAGGATTAAAAAAGTCGAGATGTGCTCTGGTTTATTCAGATTGTTTCTGAATGTTGTTGAATTGCACTTGCAATGGCTTTATCTTTTTACTAGTAGAAGCCACAGAAACAAGATGCTCTACTTGCTTGTCATTTCATCGCCTCCACATTTAGGCTACTAATGCACTTCTTCCTTTCATTGCAGTGCATAAAACGGTTTAATACTCACCCATAACTCTGGAAAGAGTTGCACGTTCATACAGGGTCTTCAGTTTGACGGCTATCCAAAAAGACGCGTGTAGATCGTTCCCGTTGCTCTCGGCAAGAGGTTCAGGAAGAGAACAGACGGCTTTTAAATCAATAACACCCCAAGCCTGGACGAAATCGAAAGCGATTACATGTTCAAGCCAAGTGTTGATATATGAGATCTATTGACAGCGTCATGACAGCCGCACTGAAGTCGGCTTTGTTCCGGGCCCAAACGCACAATGCGGTCCCCATTTACACCTCCTGCATGGCTGAAAGTGCTTTAATTAATTATTGGATAGAGCCCGGCCTCTTTATTTCAACGTCCTTTGTTGCCCTTTCCCTTTAAAGTTATTTGTCTCCAAATGACCCTAGATTTCACAGCACATTGCCTTTCCCGGGTTTCTCTGAGAGGGACTCCTTTTTTGCTGACAGAGAAGAAATGTGATCTGTTAAATAAGTCATTCCCAAACGCTCACTGAGTTTTCGCCACCAGCAAAAGCGTCAAATGTGCTGAAAAGGCACGCAAGTGAGACTAAAATAGAGAAAAGTAAGTTCTGTTGCGCTTCTCTCTCTCTCTGTGCCCTGAAGATTTTAACCTGATTATGAAGAGCATCAAGTCAATATTGTTTGTCTCTCATCAGATACGATGAAGCGTCCAGGCTTCTAGACTGCGTAATGGAAGATATGTTCATGCATTCATGATTGTGGATAGCCAGCACCCGAGACACATGTAACGTGATTCTGACACACTCATGACACTTCATTACGATGATGGATCCATGTGGTCTGCAGAAAGGGAACATTATTGCTTCGTTTCCTGGAAAATAGTGAGCTGCCACCTAGACAGTATGTTAAAACATCATGAACCCTTTAAGTCAAAGTAATCAGATAACCAGTCAATCTAAAAAATAAGTACTCATATTTCATTAAATTATATCTTAAACAAATAAATATTTTCTATTTTAGCAAAAATGCACTGTAAAAATATAATCGAATGTTAACGGTAAAAGACTGTAAAAATGCTACAGTGCAAAACAGTTAATTGGTTAACATAACGTTTCGTACTATATACGGTAAAAAACTGTGATATATTTTTTTACTGTAAAATACTGTTAAATTTACAGTTTTTGAAAGTGAAAAAGAACAACTCATTGTATAATTTTCAGTGAAAAACTGTAAATTGACATTCCCACAATTCCCTGCGTCACACTTCACATTTGATGCATTTTTGTTGAAATAACTGTTTCCTCATAATTTTCTTGTTTTTTTTCCTAATCAGTTATGTACATTAGGGTTTTATGTTACATTTAATGTTGTTAAATGAATGTTTATTCCATTTTTTAAATTTCATGTGTGTTACCATGATGATATTTAATGTTTGTGTGAATAGCTTCTTAATCTTTATGCAAGTACCTTCTAACGGAAGACATCTTGTGATGAGCTTTGATTGCTCATTTAACTTAAATCACTACTCTTGTGATTGACGGTTGTCAGTGTATTACAATGGTACAAAACAGAAATCAAATTATCATAAAATTATTATATCAACAGATTTCAGAAATGAAATACAGTTTATTACTGTAAAGGCCGAGTACAGTTTATTATTGTAAAATGATTATTATTTACGGTTTTGATGTATTTTTTACAGAATTGTTCTGGCAAAAGTGTGTCAAATGTGATGCATTATAGAAACTAAGCTTCTAACCACAGGTTCAAGAGCTGTCGTTCCAACCACACAACAAATGTTTTTTGCGATGTTTGCTGGAACGATTGTTTTGGGAAACACCAATCTTGTTCAACTATGCTGAAATCGATCCGAACTTGTGACCACATTTGGCTAACAATGCTTTCGGGAATCGCACCAGGTCATTTATTTACTTGGTCAAGTGATGCATGGACACAATCAAACCCCAAGCATGCTGCTAGGCTAGATGACTGCTTATTAGTACCTGGTCTCATCTTGTAATCTCTCTCATCTTGGCCAATATAGATGTGGTGGTTGTTGTTTGTTTGTTTTTTTTGTTACTTTGGGATGGATTGATGTGGCACTGTTCAGAGCTCTTGTGTTTTTGCCTGAGCTTTGTAGCAGCAGTCACTAACAGTGATGCATGTTGGGGAATTAAATTACTACTTGGCTGCAGTTCTCTCTCAAATACATCTTTTTACTCTGCAAGTTTATTTATTTGCTACTTCCTTGCTGCACATTTACCAAAAGTAAAAATCGCTCATGGTTAAGTAATAATGGGCATCATAAATAGATTAGTTTTTCTTCAGGAGAGTGATGCAACTGTTATATCAGAGCAAAACTTCTTAAAGCATTTCCAGAGAGGCAGAGCGCCCATGAAAGCAAATCTGGTACTCGTTTTCCCAGCACTACTCTTTAATTTAGATGAAAGAGGAGATTTCCTAATCACTAACAGCCCTCTCACTTATTTTCAAGCCATGTTTCAAAATTTAGAGTCTCTTCAGTGGTATATCCATTTTGGCCACAAAATCCAGCTGAAATGGACCAGAAAATGAGCAGTGGATTTCATGATAATGTGGTTAATATGAGCAGAATCTTGACAGCAAATGAAATATTTTATAATATTTATTAATATTTTTATTATTCAGTGGAGTATTCACTAGAGTATTTCAGACTCATCAAGAATATATACTTTTATTTAATTTGTAATTTTTTTTTCAGTAAGATTAGTGAGCATAAGAGATTCATTTCATAAACATAAAAAAAAAATGTTTCGACCCCAAACTTTTGAGCAATAGTGTATATCAACCAACCTCTTGCATATTATAAAAACAGGGCGAATGTGCCGCCGTCCCAGGAGGAAGTTGATGACCTTCCGTCTCCACATTACTCCCTTCTATTGCCACATCAGCATCGAGTTCCAGCCGTGCCAAACCGCCTGAAAGCCTCGCCAAACAAAAGCGGCCGACCGCTGACGTTCTGACAGGGCAAACACACACACCTTAATTTAACGCTGTCACGACCCTCTGATTAAGGGAAAGATGAATCTGTGCCAGGATTCATTGAGCAGGGTAGAAAAAGACACACAAGTATTGGAAAAGTTCAGGTTTGCAAACAAAGTCGCAATCTGAGATTAAATTAATGCAATTTTGAGGGGAAAGGTGAGGAATTTGAGTTTCTAACAGTAGATTTAAAGAATAAAGTAGAATAAAGCCATTACATCAAATTGTAAGAGTTTTATAGGGATGTGAATGGTGAGAAATGCCAATTCCACTCAACTTTAAATCTGACTTCTCAACCAAACGGTTCGAGCACATTTGAGTCACTATATTTTATTGAGAGGAATAAAAAAAAAATCCACTAGATATTTCACAGTGTCAATGAAGCAGCGCTTGTCACAACACTTCTTCTCAACATGGATGTCAGAAACCTGCCATGTAAACTATTTTTGGTGAAATTTTGCAAGTTAAGCATATTTTTTCACATATTATACTGTAAGAGCCCTAACTTTACAAAATTATGTTACTTAATGCCATGAAAAACTTAAGTATGTTTTCAATAATTGTTTCAAGAACATGCTCAACCGAAACAGTCTCGATTTGACGCATAACGGTCAACTGTCACCCCCTTCTGCGAATGGACATTACAAGCACTATTAAAACTTGGTTGTAATTCAAGTATGCTTTGGAATAAAGAACTAAGTTTAGTCAGTGTTAGTTTTAAAGAAAACACTGCTGATTATTGCTGAAGTAAAAGCACTTAAATAAAGTATAAAAAAGTTTAGGGAAGTTTTAAATTTACATTAAATCAAATATACTGTACTATTTTTTTCTTTTATATAAAATATATATTTTACAAAATATTGTATTCCTAAAAAATTTCTAATAAAACAAAGCCATATATTTAACCAAAGTTGTGTTCAAAATTTGTAGTTGATATCACAAAAATTCAACATAAAAGTTCTCATAAGATTTTGTTTAGTAATACCAAAAATGACATAAATTCCATTGAATTTAAATGTATGCATTCTCTGTAAAAAAATTAATACATTTCTGTCCAAATATCACTTTCTGTTACAAAATATGGAACCTTGAGACTCAGACCTTTCTGACAATGTGTTTTGTCAAGACTAGAAAAGGTTTTGATTATGAATTACTGATGGGCAATGAAAAAGTATGGCAAAGAATGTGTATGAATTCTGGACCATTTATTACTATTAAGATAAGAAATGCAAACTAAAAAAATTTCCATCACTTTTTTCTTGGTGCGGACTCTGAGTTTTGAGGGTTGTTCATGAGTTTTGAGGGAGAAAAGAATGCACAGTGTTTGGGAAATAACTCTTATTTTTTTTTAGCAAAAAGAAGTTCAGCCTCCTTTTGCTATTGTTACCCTAAAGTGAGTAACAGCCTTTACAGAACATCCTATATAATTAAACAGGAGATTTTTCAGTGAAATACTCGTGGTTATTAAAAATGATTGTAAATTATCTGTGTCATAGTGCATTTCTTATCTAAACACACAGATCCTCCATTGACTGAAAATATAAAAGCTACCCTGAGAAATGGCAACAGTTGCCAAGGCAGGATTGGTTAGTAATTTATTATCAGAGGAACAATGAGTCGTGGGATCGGTTTGTCGATTCACATTTACAGACGAACACTCAATTCACGTACATTGGCTCTGATGCTTATATTGCAGAACCAAACATAATGGCGATCATTTCAGTCATTTATTAAAAAATTCCCAATGTACAATGCAAAGCATTCTTCCAGAGTGCGCCAACACACCCTATCCCAGAGTATCTGTATTGGCTTTCTATAGGCATCTGTCTGCTTGTCTTCCATAAGTCCGTTCATATATATGTCTGTTCTATCTCTCTAGCCTTCAGCCATTGATTTGGATAGTGCAGTAATATGTGACGGCATGGACAGCTCCTGTGGAGATGGAGTTGAGTTCTTACAGCTCATACTCAGTAGAAGAGGAGGGCAGGAGGTTTTGAGTACGGTTCCAGAATGGTTGGAGACTGATCTCTGACCTCAGGGAAAGCAGCAGGGTTTCAGGTACGTGAGATGATTCCTCCAATCTCAAAGGAACTTCACATTGTCCATCAACTTTTCTCATTTATCACAGTTAGGGAACTGGGAGACTGTTAGTGGGGTTAATTAGCCGCAGTGCTGAGCTATTATTGTGTGCTGTAGAGTATAAACTGCGTTAAAAGCCACCGCCTGCAAATCCTTTGTGTTCCATAAACAAAATATGCAAAATGCTCAGCATGTTAACTTAGCATGTTTGATTTGGTAATGTAAGAAAAAAACAACGTCCCGTAGATCAGGGCGCTTCAACGGGGGGGGGGGTTGACCCATAGGGGGGTCCATGGCGGGACTGTAGGGGGTCCACAAATTATTGTTGGATCTCAAACATTTTTATTTCGTGAAAGAATGGAAATGTGCTAAGGGTGTTTACTTCAACCTAAGATAAAGCTCAGCTTAATGTTTCATTGATACTCCCACATTAGAATTTAACTTTTTATACAAGTTTATGAGCATGCACTTCAATAATGAGTAATATTAATGCATTGTACATCATAACAAACTAAGTCAACAGATTCATATGGTACCACACTCATGCCAGGCTAAAAATGTAATGTTTATAAATTGCAATAGCAATTTTATATATATGTGACAAGGCTCTTTCTCTTTATACTTTTTTTATGGCAATGTATAATAATAATAATAGCAAACAGAAACATCAGATCAGGGTTTTGCATCATTCAAAACTAAATTGAGAAAGCCTTTTAATGAAGAATGAAAATGTAATTTGAATTGCAATATTACAATAGATTATACTGGAACTAGAAAAGGATAGTTGTCAAGACAGACTTCCTATAGCCTTTTTTGAAAGTCTTTTTTAAGTTTAATTGGCCTTATAGTTAGACAGACTAGTGGATAAATAAATTAGCTTTCATTTTATTTTCCTGGGTGGAAGAACACGTAATGCGTTATGAAATTATTATTAAATCAGGGATTGAAGCGGAGCCAATTTTTAAATTCTGAATTTTTAGCCCAACCCTGGAACAAAGCCTAATGGATTCAGGAATAAAGGAGCATTTTAATTTCTTCCATTTTGTCATAACATCCCAAACCAAGAAGATGAAGCGCATAGATTTTTTCATGTTTTTAATGCAGAATGGATTTTTGCATGATGGTAAACCAGAGTTGAGAGTACTCACACTGCATTCACTTTATAGCCCTTCATCCTGTAATTGTGGACAAATGTGGGCACAGAGGACTCAGGTGTAATCCTAATTTTTATTTATTATAAATGTTATATCACTGTCTTCGATAAAGTTTTGTCTATCTATTTATGGCGTTTTTATTTTAATTTGGGGTATTTTTGTATTTATTTACTTTAAAAAGTACCATATTTTCTATGCAAATTATGCTTACTTTTATGTTTTATTTTTTTAACTACATTAAAATATAATTCCAATAAGTTCTTAGAGCCAAAACCTAAAGATGAAGTGACTTTGCTGTCACCTGGTGTCTTATTTTGGCTTGTTTTAGGATGCTCTAAATTACAGTTTTTCCCATTCATTTCTATGGGTGCCCATTTTTGACCCAAATACAAAATTACGGAGTTTTTGCACACACTTAACATTGTAGAATTGAGTCAAAAACATGTTTTGTGTGTTCAGGAGGTAAACTTAGGAAAAGTAGCCAAGTCTAAAAAATAAATCAAAACTATTTTGCCCACATTTGTCCAGAATATGGTTTTAGGGTTATATTGGCAGCTGAAACAATTGTAGAATTTGTTTGTTGGCACTAAAAAAAAACACAAGTAGCCTAAATTGACTATTCCAAGACAGATCATAAGTATATTTGTACCACTTTCCCATTATTATTGCTGAACAGCCTTGCACATGTTGAGATCTGGATGCAGTTTTAGTTTATCAGTGAGTTGTAGCTTCAACCTGGTGGCACCTCTGATCTGGCATCACCAGGTTTGGAAGCACATCTCAGATCGCAGCCAGTCGAGGAAATTCAATATTCCATTGTGTCCCCAATTCGAGCGCGAGCAGCAGCCTCGATCCCTGGCGAGGACGAGTGCCACTGCATTTCTGGAGTAGATCCCGGGTGAGCCAGAGCGGAGGACGCGTCTCTCCTCCTTCCTGTCTCTGTCGGATCATGTATTCCGGATGGGGCCCACGTGTCGTGGAGGAAGCATGAAACGTTCCATCATTCCTTCCCCACCGGGCCTCGCTGGCAGAGTCGGAGCGGCTCCTGGAAGCTCCTGCCTGGGATGTGACCTTCACTCCCTCCCGTAGTCACAAAAGGTGGAGCGCACGCGTGGATGGTGACGCTCTCCTCCCGGCTGTACTTTTTGTCTTATGATAAAATGAAGAAAAGCGCTGCATTGTTTGAGGAAACATCTTGTTTCGAGCGATCGTTGGTCCAGAGCTTCACTGTATGTGACTTGTTTTGCTTTTGTGGTTTTAATTAATCTGCAGAAGCAGCCGTTAATTGCCGTCGCTGTCCGTCTCGTGCGCGAGCTGTAATGTGAATGATCTGAGTGAACTATTTACTGCTTCGCTGTGCATGTGGGGAGTTAAACAAGTTCAAAACAAATTAAAAACTTTCGGGCTTTTCCAATTATGGGGAAAATTGCTTGGATGAAGAAATGCAATTTAAGTTTTTCCAACTGTAAATATCCCTGTTTTGGAGAAAGGTTGTGGGCTAATTAGATGAATTAGCTTTTTATTGACAACAACATTAAACATGATTATTTTTAGTGGTGCTTTCGAAGGCTGTTTGCTATTGTCGGTTTTAAATAAACCACACATGTAACCTATCAATTACACAGCAGAGATTGACTTCATGATTGATATTTGATGAGTGTGTAGTATGTAGACGAGTAGGCGACACTCCATCGCTTAAACTGAATAATTCTCATGCACACAGTAATGGGAAAATCACATCACGTATAATAATGTGGCCGCTGTTTTCATTAATGGCTGACCTCTTCTCTGTCTCTCTTTCTGGCTGTTTCTCTTGACTATCTGATAACATCCTTGCAAATGATAGTTTCATTTTTATCACGGAAGTCAGCAGCCTTGGCACTTGGACAGGGAAAACAATCTTGCTAAGTACCAGGTTTCAGCCCACCCTCTCTCTCTCTCTCTCTCTCCTCTCTCTCTCTGCCTCTCCAACACAATAACGCCCTCTCCTTATCATTGCCGGAGGTTTACAATTGACCAAAACAAACAAATAACTCAAGAGGGGCACAAGGCCACTGCAAAACAATGGAGAGAAAAGAGAAGATGAAGGGAGAGAACAGGGGAATTTAGACAAATAGAGAATAAAAGCCTTTACAAAGGAAAGACATTATGGTTAAATGTGAGAAGTCTGAGGAAGGAATAAGGAGAAAGTGACACCTCAAACTATACACCAACTTTTGCATTTACTTTTTATGCAAAGTGATTTACAGAGCATTTGAACTGCAATTTACCCTTTGGTTACTTTGGTAATAGAAGCCATTGGCATTGCTAGCACCTTTTTATTCTACTTAAGCAACAAGAATTGTTTTTAAATTCATTCATTGAATTTAATATTCAATTACATTTATATATTCATTTACACTCTCAGAAAAAAAGGTACAAAAGCGGTCACTGGGGCTGTACCTTTTCAAAAGGTAAACTTTTGTCCATTTTAAGTGGTAATATGGACATTTTAAGTGTTGATATGTACATTTTAGGTGGTAATGTGTCAATTTCAGGAGCTAATATGTCCATTTTAGGTCCCAATATGTACATTTTAGGTGGTAATATGTCCATTTCAGGAGCTTATATGTCCATTTCAGGAGCTTATATGTCCATTTTAGGCCCCAATATTTACATTTTAGGTGGTAATATGTACGTTTTAGGTCCTAAAATGTACATTTAGGTGCTAATTTGTACATTCCAGGTGCTAATATGTACCACTAGGCTACCAATATGCAGCCTTTGGATACAAAAGTGTACCTTTTGAAAGGTACAGCCCCAGTGACAGCTTTTGTACCTTTTTTTTCTGAGAGTGTAGTTCATATATTATTAGTAGACTAGACATTCATTCATTTACAGACACTGATACGGGAACCCAAGAGTGTTGAAGCTACTTTGACACTGTAGTTTGAGAATCTAGTAGTTAAATAACCTAAAAATAGCATGCATTTTTTTTCTTCATTAGGGAATGATGCTAGTAACCCCAAAGGATGGGTTCAATTCCCAGTGAATGCATGATCTAGCATGTAACATATATCAAAGCTTCAGTATCCTTCTCATTTCTGCATTTCTCTCAAATTGATCCCTATATAATGCCCATCAGATGTTTTTTTAACCCAAAGGTTGGGATTTATACATGCAGAAACCGATTTCCTTGGTCTCTATGTTCCTCCATAATTCATAAAAGCCATGTGTCCTGAAACCTGTTGTCATATATTAATATTAATGACCCAAAACAAACATCATCACCCAGCGTGACTGATTGCACTCCACACAAATGTTTACATCTCTTTGAACAGCTGGAACTGCAGGTTAACCTTAAACAGCTGCTGTGCCGCAAGGTCTGCTGGGATACACACCTGCAAAAATATAAAAACAACAGAAGCAGAACTTTAGCCCACTTGCCCTCTCCACGTCCCTCAAACCGCATAGCGAGAGTTATTTTCTGTGCTGAGGTGACAGCTTTGCCTGCCAGCTCTCTGTATCAAACAGCTGGAGATCTGTGCGTGCATCTAATGCTGAAACAACCTGAGTGTTTGTGGTCTGTGTGCTGATGTTGGGCTAAAGGTTATGAGATCGAGTTGAGCAGCTGTTTGCCATAATCCTCCAACAATCAGGGAACTTTAAACAACTGAAAGTAGACAAATAAATAGATATTTACAATAGCATTCACAGTTTTAATAGCAGGTAAAGACATCAATGTATTCCCTTCTCCATCATTCATTCATTCATTCATTCATTCATTCATTCATGCATGCATGCATGCATCTTATTCATTCATGCATTCATTCATTCATTCACTCATTCATTCATGCATTCATTCGTTCACCCATTAATTAATGCATTCTGTCGTTCATTTGTCGTTCGTTCATTCATGAATTCATGCCTTCATGCATTCATGCATTCATTCATTCATTCATTCATTCATTTACAAAGACACTTCAATTTGAAGTGTGAGCATGTGGAAACAGACCAGAGGATATCTCAGTGGCCTAAAAGAGCATGTTTATGGTATCATGATTTGTCATGTCATCTTACACTGGTGAAGAGTTTGCAATAATTCAGATTCTTTTAAAGGGTCCATGAACTGGCTTTTTAAATTTTATTATATTGTTGTCTGAGGTCAACATTTGCTTGGTTTTTGCATTTAAAAAAAATTATTCACTCAATCATTAATTCATTCACTCACTCATTCATGCATGCATTCATTCATTCATTCACTCATTCATTCATTTATTCATTCATTCATCTTCCATGCATTCATTTATTCACACATGCATTCACTCATTCGTTCATGCATTCATCGTCATTCATTCATGCATTCATTCATTCACTCATTCATTTGTTCATTCATTCATTCATTCATTCATTCATTCATTCATTCATTTATTTATTCATTCATTCTTCATTTTGGTTACATAATTTTTTAACATATATCTTTATTTTTATTGGGTCAGTTTACTGTTGTTGTCTCTGTTGTCTACTGGAAGCTTGTTCTTTACTCGAAACAAATTCCTTGTGTGTGAACATATTTGGCAATAAAGCTCTTTCTAGTACTTCTACTACTTTTACAGTTTTTTTACAATCACTTTGCTACTATTTGCAGAACCTTGACGTCATTTTTCAAAACTCTAGACACAAAACTCAAAACGGTTATCACTTGTAACACAGGCTGTCTAATGTTCAAAACATTGCATTGTGCATTCACATCTTTAAATAAATCTTGCACTTGCACAATCATTGGTTCAAAAACAAATTTACTGTGAAATACCATTGAAACATAACTATAGATCACCCACACACAAGCAACCGATAGTTTCACTGAGTCATTGTTCGTACAATCATTAAATATTGTAGAACAAAATAGGGGATACAGGTTTCATTATGGTACTACATGTACAGTGAATATACATCTCTGTAAAAGTACTGCAGTTGTAGAGAGAATACACACATAGTGGAATCAAGTGTGTGATATATTGATGCAAAACACTACAGTACAATCACAACATAGGTTTATTGGAATCAAAAATATAAAATATTAAGCTACATCCATGGATATTGTAGTCTAATTGGTTCATAAGAGTATTGCAACAGTTACTTATCATTTTGAGCAGTTGTATCAATAGATAGTTAGATCATTGTAAGGAAATGAATAGACATTTTAAATGTAATGTGTGAATTGCCTTTTGAAATAGTCGTACTTTGATGTTAAGTTGTGTCATTGAACAGGTGATTTATGTTGAATGAACAAATGATCTAAGTTGTATGTGTGTTGTATCCAAGCAATTGAGAAATGGGTTAAAGTTTTGCAAAATGTGCATTTTGATCATTGGTTGTGAGTTTTGTGTCTAGAGTTGTGAAAAATGACATCAAGGTTCTGAAAATAGTAACAAAGTTATTGTAAAATGAGTGGAGAGACTCTTAGGAAATCATTCTGTCTTTGGGTGTTAAGGAATGAATGCATTTATGGTCTGCATTGTACTTTTAAGGTAAAATGTTTTGACAGGCACTTGTTCATACTTACCGTCCTGCTCATGTCCTATTCTTAGGACCCCTTAAATGTGTCCCATGGTGTAATAACACAACTAACACAACCATCACTTGATTAATTAAACCACTTGACTTAGTTCTTCGTTTGTCCGAAAACACTAAGACGGTTCCTTGAGGACCAGACTCAGGACCTCTCTATGACCTGGATCCTCATTAATGGTCCTTTCACCTTCTCTGCCCTTCTCTGGCAGCATTTCTTACACTTCTTTTAAAGTATGCCACAGTACATTTCTCCAGTCCTCTGCCAAACTGAGAGAGCATCAATCTTAGACCACTATGATGTCCTTTGCACCTCCGCCGAAGTCTTTCTCCTTGAGTAGCGTCTGGGCGGCCCAACCACACACACATCCACTAATCAAACCGGGCTTTTGAGCGGCATCTCCACAAAGTGCAAGAGAGACATTGGTAAATGACAGTTAAAGGAAGCATTCATCTTTCTTCTGCAATAAGCTGCGGAGACTCCTGAGCGTGGTGTCGGTCGCGCGTAGCGAGACCGTATGAAGACCGGTACGGCGGACACGAGCGTTATGATTAATGGCTCAATTTCCTCTCCCACTTTTTAAAGTGGATTGTCAATTTGCTCTCTGTGATTTGGTGACGTCTCATCTACTGAGTGGGTGGAGAAGACAATGTAAAAGATTGTGGTTGAGCAGTTTGATTATGATTATTGAGATGACAGCGAGACTTACAGGGACTCTTTTCCTGCTGACTTTGGGAGGAAATACAAAGACACTTCAATTTGAAGTGCGAACATGTGGAAGCAGACCAGAGGACATCTCAGTATCTCATGATTTGACATGTCATCTTACACGTGAAAAGTTTGAAATAATTCAGATTTCTGAAAGTAGTCAATCAATATGTCGTGTACATGTACATCTCTCTTCACACGTTAGACTTTCTAGGCTGGTGGACCAGGCGGCCCTCGAGGAATCCTACGGTTAGACAGATTGGAAGTGATGGCGTGCTCAGAACAGAGCTGACTGTACCACTTTGTATCGTCTGCTGCTTGATAATGTCTGAGTGTTGGTTTAAGCACATTCGGTGCAGTTCAGCGGGGTACACTCTGACTAATATTCATTTCGGAAACTGCCAGCCATCTATATAACGCAGGTTTTAAGGGTACCTGGTGGGGACCATGGCAGGAACCAAGTGTGATGGAGTCTTACGCTAATGAATCAGGGCACGTATTCAAAAATGATCTGTTCGTGCAAAATTTTCTTCAGCCTGCAGCAAATTGTGGAGGAGAGTATTTTCAGCAGAATGAGGACTCTCTCCGGTTTCTTAACGGTGCCACAGGGAGCACTTTGGGTTTAAAGTGCATTCGAGCTTGGTCAAATGAGAGTCAGTTTTAGGATGACCCTCAGCAGAACTCCAAGGCCTCCATCTCAGCCTAAATTAGAAACTTAATATGAATTATGCAGAGATGTAAGATCACATTTTACAAGCAGTATATTAGGGATGGCCAGTGTTTGTCAGATTTGTCAAGATTGTTCAATTCGGTGAACAAGTTATTCTGCTCTTCTGGCAGTGTACCCTATTCATCTTAAAGGAGTAGTTCACTTTTAAAAAAAAACCTTTGCTGATAATTTACTCACCCACATGTCATCCAAGATGTCCATGTCTTTCTTTCTTCAGTCGAAAAGAAATTAAGGTTTTTGATAAACATTTCAGGATTTTTCTCCATTTAATGGACTTCAATGGGAACCAAACGGTTCAAGGTCCAAATGAGAGTTTCATTTGGCTCAAAGGGCTTTAAACAACACCAGATGATGAATAAGGGTCTTATCAAGGACCCTTTTTTTTTCATTTTGATGAATGAGTTTGAACAGGAGAGTCACGAATGCTCATCACAGAGGCAAGCATTTGTGCTTATAAAACTTAAATTTTTATTTTTTTTTTTTAATAAATGGCCGCTCGTTTTGCTAGATAAGACCCTTATTCATCGTCTGGTGTAGTTTAAAGCCCTTTGAAGCTGCACTGAAACTCTCATTTGGACCTTGAACCGTTTGGACCCCATTGAAGTCCATTATATGGAGAAAAATCCTGGAATGTTTTCATCAAAAACCTTCATTTCTTTTCAACTGAATCAAGAAAGACATGGATATCTTAGATGACAGGGGTGAGTAAATTATCAGCAAAAGTTTTTTTTTAAAAAAGTGAACTACTTCAATCAGTTTTAATTTTAATTTTATATTTAAAAGTTTTAATCTGACATAGTTCTATATATATATATATATAAAAATGTTTTTAAAACCCATTAAAATCCTGCTGTTTTGGAGCACATATGATGAATAAAACTGCAAAGCATTGCCAAAAATCATCCTGTAGCAAATCCCACAATTGCAAACGAAGCCTTTTGTGATATTTTCATGATTGATCATTGATGTCAGTTCTGATTCCCATCCCTAACATTGTAACATTATTTCAGTCACTGGTTTATTGCATTACCTCACTATGGATCCAGTAGCAGAAGACGTTTTTTGATGTAATTGCCGTTTTTGCCTTGACTAATTCTGGAGTGTTACCCATGGCCAAACAACAAAAGACACCCCTCGGCTTGATCATTTAAACAAAGTGCTTCATCAAAAAGCGACTGACACTTTGAAATAATAGCTGGAGTAATTGAACTCGATAGTCATTACGCCCTTTTCACAAGCACGACGGTGATGCGAAATCCACGAACGCTCCCTTAAATAAACCTGTCAGGGAGTCATATTGTTCACGACTTCTCTTTCATATTGGGAAAAACAGAAGGAGACGGATGGCAGGCCTGGCCTTTTGAAACGGGTAGCAGGATTTGCTCATGTCTTCCTTTGGTGTTAATTGTTAGAAGTATTTCAAAGATCATTTTCACACGCAGGAGGGCGATTTACATTTCTCGAAGTTTAGCAACAAGCATTCGAGACGTAAGCCAGAGAGAGAGAGGGAGACATAGTCTGGAAGGAAAAAGACACTTCAGTTTGTCTGGAGCGCCGGATCTTTCTCACACACCTCTTGACTCCTGTTTACCCCGATTATAGTTTAAAGAGCGCTTTGAGGAGTTTCACATTTGCCGTCTCCTAGGTGGCAAACTTGGAGGCACTCATTGGCAGTCAGACGCCGCCCTTCAGGTTAACCGAGGTTAGGGAAGAGCCGCCTGGAGCAGGTTCGCTAGAATCCGAAGGAACGGCCCCCGGGGTTCATGGCAAGTCAGAGGGAGGGGGAACGGGATAAACGAAGGAACGGGGAAGGGATGTTCTCTGGCACAACGCTGAAGCCCCGAGGCCTTCATCTTCATTTCAATGCAAAATGACTTTGTCATATAATCTCTTTGGTGACTACAGCTCTGAGTTAGGAGCACGGAACAGAGGAATAATAAGGCAATGAGAGCAAAGAGGAGGGAGGAGTGCTGGGAATGTATATAGAGCACAAAAAAGCAAGCTTATCGAAAATAGAGGAAAACTAGGCTGAGAAGGGACGGTAAAGATGAGCAAGCTGCTGAGAACTGACTCCTTAATAAACAGAATTTGACAAAGGCCCGGCTCCCCGATGTTCGGTATCTGTCTTGTTGCCTGTTTGCCGAATTACAGCGGGTCATTGTTTTTCATTCAGTCCATCAGCGGCAGTGCCAGGACACTCCCAGGGTCCCAGCATAACAAACAATCCGACGGTGAGAATACAGGCCCCCAGCCCAACGGTAAACAGGAGAACAAAGCAGTGTGTGTCACGGTCACATAAAAAGATGGAACGCTTTGAAAAATATCACAGAAAACAATGCTTTTGTCAAACAAGCCAACATTCCAACACTTCCTTTCTAGTTAACCCTTAGGGGTCTGAGCTGTGTTCTGGGTCCTGGAGGTGTTCTGATGTGTGCTTTTTTCTGTTACTTGTGACATTTTCATGGCTAAAGTATTATTACACTAGCCTGGTTAAAACCAGACCATTCTCAGTTGTAACTGACGTATGCAGAGCGGAGATGACGTATGCAGAGCGGTGGCCGGCGGAGAAACAGTCGATGTGTTTCTTTGCTCCGTTTTTAACAAAAAGGAAACGTTCAAATCGCTTAAAACAGACGCGATAGCTGATTCGAATGAGTGATGTTCGACAGCGGCATCCATCTTTGTAATGTAGGCTACAAAATCTGCTTCAAAATCCCAGCGCTGTCGTCATCGTGTAAAGCCCGCCCAAACGTTTCTGATTGGTGCCACGATTTCAACGGATTGGAAATGGGCTTGAATGAGCTCTTTGCCAGACTTTCAGAGCAAATCTAAATTTGCCGGAAGTTGTCTGGGTTTTCCCAGGCTATTATTACACTGTATTCAGCACAAACTCTGCTACAATAATATGTCAGCAGCATGTATGTAAAATTTTGTAGTTTTGAGATAATGACATTTATGCGTGGTTTGTGAAAAAACAAAAAACAATTGTCACTGCAATAAGGTCATAAAACCCATACTGATTATTTCTTCACAAGACTTTTGAAAATTGTATCACAAAGCCTAGATGTATTTGCTCAAACTGTGTGAAAATCTTCCTGACGACTTATTTAGATAAGACAATAAAGTCTTTTAAAAAATGTTTGACGTGTTTTGGGGAAGATAGCTTTACAGCTCGTGCGCGCGTGTGGGCGTGGCTGCATTAGCGCTAATCAGCTCGACCTGGAGAACAGAACAAGTCGTTGCTTTCATACGGATTACTTAAAGCTACACTGTGTAACTCTTAGTTCATTCTTAGCTAAAAACACTTAGTTCTTTCAAAAATAAATGTGCTCATTAATGTATATTTACTTCGTTCAAGTAATAAAGTATTCTCGTGAGTGTATAATATGCCATTAAAAATACATACGGGTAAGGGGTTCTAATGTTGGTCTGCCATGTTGCCCCTCCATCTTGAAAGTACATTAGCCAAAGAGGGACATATCCCGTTAATTCAAGCTTCGCCTTTCACGTTTACATTTGAGTTAACACCCATGGACGAGGTTTGAACTGGAAGCCATGTTAATCTTGGACTACATTGGCCACCGTAGGAGTTAAAACGAAATCGGAATTGAGAGGAACAGAAAGTAATATTCACTGGATGGTCATATACCTTTTCACCGCTAGATGGCAGTAAAAATCACACAGATATACAACAGATAATATTTGTTTTTGGCATGATTTACATAATTTAAAAACGGAGACTTAAAGCTTTGTAAAGACATAACTCTCACATGTGTGTGGCAAGTATTCGCTGACTTAAAGATCAGTTTATGTCGCGTTTCAGAATGAACTTCAAATTGAGAGAGAAGGGAGAACGGGCATCATGTTTATTTTCTTTGTTTTACGAAAAACACAACATTTTGTTTTTAATATGAGTGCACACAAATAAAAGAAGACATTTAACTGTTTTGAATGACGTGTAACACTTATATGTAAGATCAAAATCAACAGTGAGTCTCTTTTGCACTGATAAGAATACAAGTTCGATATGGTGGACCCCAGAGGGTTAAAGGACATTTTTAGTTATCTTGTATCATCATTTACTAATTTCATATCCTTCCGAACCTATATGCGTCTCTACTTCTTCTGTGTGAAATAATGAAAGTCAATGAGAATTGTTGTTTGGAATTCTTCCAAATGTCTTGAAGAAACCGTCATACGGGTTTGGAACTGCGTGAGAGTGACTAAAGGATCATAGAATGTATATGAATTTCAGTTCATTTTAATTAAACATTCCTGAATTGAAATTGAAATTCTATTCTACTTGAGAACACTTCTTCTCTTTCCTCTTGGCTCTTTAATGCGCTACTCATTTCTCCTCTGTTAAGCCCATCCCTTCTCTCTTTGCCTTCAATAATGAGGCCAGCAGGGTTAAATTGGCACTGCATAAGTTGGCTTCTCTAAATTGAAACCGAGAGAGAACATTGCCAGTTGTGTTCCAATACACTTCCCTAGGCCTTCTGCCTGTTTCCAGAGCCGAGCCAAGAGAGCATATGGCCGCGTGTAGATACACAGCGAATCTTTCGCGTGACTGTCAGCCGAACACTCTCCCCTCCGCTCCGCTGTGAAGAGCGTCCTGATGTGTCTGTCCTGTAGACGTGTGGCACTTGTTACCCAAATCCTCTCTCTTTAGCCACATTCTGCTTAACATAAAGAGCAAACAACTGTGATAGAGCTGTTAACATGAATGACGTAAGTCGTCTCTGTATTCTCGAAGCCCAGACACTCATTCTCCTCACGCTTTGCTAAAATGAGCCCACTGGTGCATAAAATGAGATCGGTCTTTCAACTGATCTCAGAATTCAGGCACAAGTAACTCATGTGCACGTGAATGTTGTCTAAAGCGCACAATGATACGAATGCAGGATCTGGCTCTTGACAGAGGAGTTGAGAGTCGATATGGTGTGCTGATTGGCTGGAGGCTGGAGATGCCGTTGGGCCCTTGTGTCTGTGTAATCTGGCTCCTGACAGCCGCGCGCGGGCGTCTGAACACTTTACCAACCCCCCGGAGCTGACGGATGAACGATGGTCATCGTCAGGTCATCTAGAAACATCCGCAAGTCTCATATCTCAGCGTGGAGACGGACGGGTTACTCATACTAATGCTCAACTCGCTTTTCACAAGATCATGCTCTCGGACAACATTCACTAAGTTTATAAGACTGTTTAGTGGTGTTTCAATTGAGGACTCTAGTTTTATGAGGGCTGCGGGAGGAAAGCTGGTCAATTTTACAGCACCTGTGAGAGAGAGAGAGAGAGAGAGAGAGAGAGAGAGAGAGAGAGAGAGAGAGAGAGAGAGAAGAGAGAGAGAGAGAGAGAGAGAGAAAAGAGACAGTACAACTCAGTCAGATAGATTTGGTTTTGTACTTTTAATAGGTCTGATAATATCAATGGCATCTATCTATCTATCTATCTATCTATCTATCTATTCTATCTATCTATCTATCTATCTATCTATCTATCTATCTATTCATATCTATCTATCTGTCTGTCTGTCTGTCTGTCTGTCTGTCTGTCTGTCTGTCTGTCTGTCTGTCTGTCTGTCTATCTATCTATCTATCGTTCTATCGTTCTATCCATCGTTCTATCCTGCTATCTATCCTTCTTTCTTTCTATCTATTTATCATTCTTTTGTTCTATCTATCTATCGTTCTGTCTATCCTTGTATCTATCGTTCTGTCATTCTATCTATTTATCTTTCGTTCTATCGTTCTTTCTATCTATCATTCTTTTGTTTGTCCGTCCGTCCGTCCGTCTGTCTGTCTATCGTTCTTTCATCTATTTATCATTCTTTCGTTCTATCCATATCGTTTTAGGTCTATAAACCATCAAACGTTTTAAACTTGAATTAAGGTTAGTTTTAATTCCTCTCATCCCTGGTGTTTACACGATGCCTCAAAGTATTTCCAAGAACGCTATAGTACTTTTCGGTGGTGTTTTAATAGTGTGACCAGTGAAGAAAAGGCGGGAAATAACAGAACAAGGAAATGTGGAATGTTGTAAGAATGTATGCTGACTAGGATTTCTTTAGAATAGAAAATAAAGCTTATCCTAACTGATATCCCAGTTGATAATGGAACAATAACACTGTAATGTTTTTGAACTAGACACTTTTAAAGAGCACAATCCTGAATATTTGTGTATCTGATCTGTTGCAGGAGATTGCAGCCTACTTGATAACGTTTGAAAAACATGAAGAGTGGCTGACGACGTCCCCAAAACCAGGTAAGATGACACGTCTCCTTGTTTTATATGTAGAGTGTTACCTGAAAAGCAGAAAGGTACTGTACATTTCAGTACAACTGCCAGTTCCTGCACATTTCACGAGCATGTGCAGACAGATAATGGAATATTAATGACTATTTATAATGCAAGATGTGGCCAGGTCTATTAGCTTAATGCTGTCTTTGCTCACCAATGCCATTAATGTGGGTGGTAATGTGGTGAGATCGTAGAACATCACCCTACGGTGATAAGGGCTCAGCACCAAATTTACAGTGTTACTTGATTTACGGAGCAGCGATAATGAAAAAGCTTTTTACTTTTAATGCTAGTTTCTTATATCTATCCAAAGAGATAACAGCTGTGATATGATGATGAATGCAAATTAAGATATTATGTGGTTATATATGTAGCACACGTCAAGAGCTACCAAACGTTCCTTTTAAACTTTGACGTTCCAAATGTTTTCAGTGCAGTTTATTTCTATAGAAAGGCATGCAATTAAATTGAATCATGACATGAAGAACTTGAGAGTAAAGACGAATATATTCAACGGTACCAAAAAGAGCAATTTTGCATGCTTATCTGCAGCGTTCCAGAAAGATACGATTGGATTTATTCATAAACAGAAAACTGTGGAAAGAGCAAGTGTTTGTATGGGAGGCAAATCAAGGGAAAGGGGAAATGTGGGCAGACAAATCACGACGGGGTTTCGGGTTCAAGAGCTGTTTACATGGCCAGAGGTTACCTGGCCAGCATCTGGACCTGTCATTCACCCAATATGCACACAACACACACATTTGTAAGTACAGCAAGCAGAAGAGGCAAATAAGAGCTGCTTTACTGAGCGCACATCCGATCGAGTCTTTTAGAAGCAACCTTGTTTTCTTGCGTAACGGTATTTGGTGATTCAGCTCTGACATCAGATACCAAATGACTCATAAGATGCTTTTTGATTCGTTTGAGTTTTACGTAGGCACACCGACACACACACAGTGCCCCCAAAATATATTTTAGGAATTAAGCCACACATCAAAATGTCTGAGTGTCATTGCATTAGATAATAAAATAGCAAGAGTCATTTATTTTGATGAAAGAAGCACAAGGATATATTTCAAGCAGAACACAAAGATGTTTGTTGGCTTAAAGCAATCAAAGTTTTATACACTATTATAGAAAACATGCATTTCATATCCAGAAAGGTGGATATTGTTTTGTCGGATTTCATTTACACCATTCCAATGATGGTCAACTGTGATTTTTTTTTTTTTTTTTTGTGCAATATTTGGATATTGTCTTTGAAAACAAATGGTGTTCAAAAGTTTGGGTTCAGTGAGATTTTTTTATGTTTAAAAAAAAAACCAAGGCTGCATTTATTTGATCAAAAATACAGTAAAACATTAATATTGTTTAAAATAACTATTAAAATTATGAAATATATATTAAAATAATTTGTTCCTGTGATCAAAGACTTTTCAGCATCATTACTCCAATCCTTCAGAAATCATCGATTTGCTGCTCAAGAAACATTTCTGATCATCATCGATGTTCAAAACGGTAATATTTTTGTTAAAATATGACACTGAATAGAAATGACAGCATTTATCTATTTAAAACATTTATAAAAATATCTTTACTCTGTATTTATATAAAATATCTTTACTGTCTAAATTGAGATCTTTCACATTATCAATTTAATCAATTTAATCTCGACAAGGCTGTGTTTATTTGATCAAAAATACAGTAAAACAGTAATATTGTTTAAAAAATAACTATTAAAATTATGAAATATATATTAAAATAATGCATAATTTGTTCCTATGATCAAAGCTGAATTTCCAGCATCATTACTCCAGTCTTCAGTGTCACATGATCATTGATTTGCTCCTCAAGAAACATTTCTGATGATCATCGATGTTGAAAACGGTAATATTTTTGACACTTTTTTAGGATTGATGAATAGAAATGAACAGCATTTATCTATTTAAAACATTTATAAAAATGTCTTTACTGTTACCTCTGATCAATATAATGTTTCCTTGATTTATTTCAAACATTACAAACCCCCAACATTTGAACAGTAATGTACCTTTAAAAAAACAGTTTAATTTGCTTTTAGGGAGAATCTGTGTGCCCCCATTATGTGGTTCACATGAGAAAAGTGCATCCAAATTAGAGCTTAACGATGAAGCGTTAATGATATGATCGCAGTGTGTGACAGCGGCAGGACACAGAGCAGCAGGGAAGAGACTGCCGGGCAACTGTCCTCCACACACACACACACAAACAAACATGTAAACACAAGTGTTCCCACTGAGTCTCACACATGTGCACACACACACACACACAGCCCCTCACCGCCCCCGGCCTGCCTTTACATAATGGCACTGATTTCAGTCTGCAATTTGCCATGGCTGTTTAGTGCAGCGAGTGCTTTCCTGCTCCTAATGAAGCTTGTGTGACTCCAGGCTGTCTTCAGGGGTCACAACCAGTGTGAGTTCACACTGCAAGCGACGACTGGAGACACACAGCCGACATCAGTCCTAAATGCTTACACACACGCATTCATCTCGTAATATAATTAAAGCAATGAAAGCACTGCAATGATTGTGTCGTCGTATTAATTTGAAGTTAAAAGAGCGCTTGTATCTCAGTAGTGACTCTTTATGAAACGAGCGCTTGGGTAATTCAATCATGATATCTCATCTCAGGGTATTAATTTGTTTTTATAGCACTGATAAGACTTTTAAGGCCAGCTTTGATGTGTTTTTGTTGTTATTTGGCGATTTTTGTGCTAATATCATTCAGTGCTGTTATTTGTTCGCACGTATGTTGCTCTGCTGTGGATTGTGTGATGTTATTGGCCAGGTGTTCCTACAGTGTGTATTTGTATTCATAAATGTGTCCTGGCGTGTCCATATGTGCGCATGTTAACCTTTATATGCCTGTCAGGTCTTGGCATTGCCACTACTGTGTGGGTGTGTGTGTGTGTGAGGTAACAGCACTCCAGTGGCTTTTATTAGGAGTTTATTATACTTTTATTAGAATGATATTACACAGTTCCACACAGTTCCACAGTTCACATATACATATATCCATATATATATATATATATAATTTATAATTATTATAATATAATTATTAATATATATATATATATATATATATATATAATATATATATATATATATATATATATATATATATATATATATATATATATATATATAATATATATATATATATATATATATATATATATATTAAATATATATATATATATATATATATATATATATATATTAAATATATATTAAACATATATTTATAAGAATTATAAGAATTATTCATCATTTTAAGAAATATAATAGATTACAATAAAGTGTACATAATTATTGTAACAGAAATATAATTTGAAACATTGAACATACTAACTTGACTTATGTTATATTATGCATATTATATACAAACAAATTTTAAACGAATTACTACTAAAACTACATTATACTAATTGTAATTGATATATAAAATATAATTTTATATAATATCAAATGATATTTATGTAAATTTTGATCAAACATATAATTAGATGGATAATTATTATATAATATTAATAAAAAATCATGTGTTATAAAATGTTGTCATTATTAATAGTATACGATTTGTATGTAGTTTTTGTGATCTCATATTAATTGAGAGACTACAGTAGGTGGACAAAAAGAATGACACTTACCGCATTAAATCCACCGTGGCAAAAATAAACCAGCCGTATTTCAAAGTCGTTCGCTGAATGACCACCAGGTGGCGCAAAGGGACATTTAGCGAAAGCAAAACGTAATTATGTAAAAGTAGCCTACATTTTAAATAGAATATAGCTTTAAATAGAATATAAACCTTTATCAATGTTTTAAGTTTTCATAATTTTTTCAATTTAATTTCAGTATTGTGATTAATTAATTTAACTACATTTCACTTGAATTAATGTGCTACCAACTTTCAATGACTCTGAATGAGCCACGGCTGCAGATTACACAAAAACGGACACTTTTCAAAGTCTGTGATTGTAGCGCCTCTAGCAACAAAAGGCAGCAAATACACCCCAAATTTTACCGCCGCGGCAGAAATGCGGCGGTAAATACTCGTTCTGGTTGTCTACCTACTGTAAATGGAATATTTTTATTTGACCATTAAAATTGACTATGATAATTTCACGTGGAGCTGAAGTAAGAAGAAAAACAAAATGGCCATTGGGATAAATATGGGTATTAAATTAAAAAGGGAAAAGTAAATTTTTGCCATTTATCATTGGCAATTTAATTTTTGTCTTAAGTGTGAATACTGTTGAATTTCTGTGCTTTCTCTCTCACATATTCCGCGGTGCAGTCGCTCCCAGACTCTTTTAAAGAACATAAAGGGCCATTTCCCATCAAAACAATGACGTCCGAGGAATACCAATGCATGCCCGCTGCCGTTTTGTCAAAGTTTAATTCGGCTGATCTGCTTTGTGTCATGTGTCTCTCCTCTCTTCCGCAAGGGGAGTGCATCTGAGGTCGTAATTAAACACCACACGCTCATTCATGTGCAAATCCACCCAGGGCTCTTTGAAACCAAAGCAAAGGAGAATAGAACAAGGAGAAAATTGATAAACAGAGGGAAAGAAAAAACAGGGAGGACGCAGAGGAGAAGTGTCCGCACGTCTCCAGGAGTTCAAGTTTCCTGCTCGAGATGTATAGTGGACTTTGTAGGCCAGTGAACCGAGAAGACCCGTCTGTACCGCGGTGAATTTTAAACAGAACTGGAATAGAAACCACTTGTGCCGAACGGACATAAGTTGTTCTTAAAGGTACCTAATTGACCAATTAAAGCGCTAATGGTCCACGTCAGTTTGTCATCAGAGTTGATAAACATGAAAGTCGAGTGAATTGATCCATAACAGAAGTTTGATTGGGCAGAGGGACACACACACACACACACACACACATATATTGTGAGTCAGCATGTGTTTTATCTGACGTTCAGCCAGGAGAGAGATAGAGCGAGAGATCGATCTGCTCTCTCTATGTGATGTACACACCTTCTGGCAGCTCCAGACACAAACAGAATATATTCAATACACCGACACACTGTACTTGACTGTGATGATAGTCTACAGACTGCTTTACACTTCATCTTCTGCTTTGTTTTTATCACACGTGTCCACTGGTGCTAAGTCAGATGAGCTGAGCGGACGGTTTCCATTCGTTCTCTATGGCTGCCGAGCAGCAGGGGATTGTGGGATTGACAGTGCCGGTAAGCAAGTGATGAGAGTGTCAGAAGGAAAATTTGAACTTCACTCAAACGAAAGACAAAAAACGTCCTCATTGTGATGAGAAGGTAGTTTCAGAGCTTAAATCACATTGTTACATATCACTATGCATATAGTTTTCTCTTTCGTTGTATTTCATATATATATATATACACTCACCTGAAGGATTATTAGGAACACCTGTTCAATTTCTCATTAATGCAATTATCTAATCAACCAATCACATGGCAGTTGTTTCAATGCATTTAGGGTGTGGTCCTGGTCAAGACAATCTCCTGAACTCCAAACTGAATGTCAGAATGGGAAAGAAAGGTGATTTAAGCGATTTTGAGCGCGGTCATGGTTGTTGGTGCCAGACGGGCTGGTCAGTTACTGGGATTTTCATGCACAACCATTTCTAGGGTTTACAAAGAATGGTGTGAAAAGGGAATAACATCCAGATGCGGCAGTCTGTGGCGAAAATGCCTTGTTGATGCTAGAGGTCAGAGGAGAATGGGCCGACTGATTCAAGCTGATAGAAGAGCAACTTTGACTGAAATAACCACTCGTTACAACCGAGGTATTCAGCAAAGCATTTGTGAAGCCACAACACGCACAACCTTGAGGCGGATGGGCTACAACAGCAGAAGACTCACGGGTACCACTCATCTCCACTACAAATAGGAAAAAGAGGCTACAATTTGCAAGAGCTCACCAAAATTGGACAGTTGAAGACTGGAAAAATGTTGCCTGGTCTGATGAGTCTCGATTTCTGTTGAGACATTCAGATGGTAGAGTCAGAATTTGGCGTAAACAGAATGAGAACATGGATCCATCATGCCTTGTTACCACTGTGCAGGCTGGTGGTGGTGGTGTAATGGTGTGGGGGATGTTTTCTTGGCACACTTTAGGCCCCTTAGTGCCAATTGGGCATTGTTTAAATGCCACGGCCTACCTGAGGATTGTTTCTGACCATGTCCATCCCTTTATGGCCACCATGTCCCCATCCTCTGATGGCTACTTCCAGCAGGATAATGCACCATGTCACAAAGCTCGAATCATTTCAAATTGGTTTATTGAACATGACAATGAGTTCACTGTACTAAAATGACCCCCACAGTCACCAGATCTCAACCCAATAAAGCATCTTTGGGATGTGGTGGAACGGGAGCTTCGTGCCCTGGATGTGCATCCCACAAATCTCCATCAACTGCAAGATGCTATCCTATCAATATAGGCCAACATTTCTAAAGAATTTGGGCATCAACAAGGCATTGACCCTGTTGAATCAATGCCACGTAGAATTAAGGCAGTTCTGAAGGCGAAAGAGGGTCAAACACAGTATTAGTATGGTGTTCATAATAATCCTTTAGGTGAGTGTATATTTTATATAGTTTGTGAGATTGGATCGATTGAGTCTGCGCTGAACTATTTTTGGTGAGTTACAGCCATGATTATCTGCGATAGACATGGAGATTTCTTTACTTGAAATGCACAAACACAACACAATGTCTTGAGATGGTTTGACATGCAGCATAATGAAATAATATTGACATGGTCCAGTTATGTTCATCACACATCTACCAAATAAAGAAGCGAACACACACTCACACACATCAGTTTCTGTTTGATGCCCACCTCTTGTTTGAGCGCCTTCCCATAATCCCGAGTGAGCAGTTTGTCGGACATGCCTTTTATTAAAACACCAAAATAACAACAGTGAGCTTTGAAGGTTTCATCGAACATAGCGCTCTATTCCTCCAGGAAATAAACAACCGCTTTCATACAGCAAACAGTAAGTGTGGGTGAGAGAGAGAGCGAGCAAGATTTTAGATTTAACACACCTTTATTAACTCCACAACATTAAAAAAACACTACATTAACCAAAAAAAAAACACATTGGCCTACTCTAATTCCTCAATAAAGTGCAATGTGTCATTTTCAATCCAGCACAACATTCTTTGTACGGTCAATTTTTTTTCATATGAGAATAAAAAATAAAATCATGTTTTATCCTTCCTTTTATGAGCCCCTTAAACAACAATTCAACATTTTTACTACTGCCAGCAAATTCATAATTCCTACTAATATAAACCGTCATTTTGGCTTGACCTAAGATCAAATTTAACATCCGCCCCTTTCTTCTATTTTTATTTACAATATTTAAAAACAAAAATAAACACAATCATTGTACACTTCATTAACATTAGTAAATAAAACCTCCAATAAACCAAATAAAGGTCTCTATAAAATAAAAATAAAGTGCATAAAACAAAGAAAAAAATGTTTTTTCTTTCACCACAGAAAGGACAACTATCTTGCACATTCAGATTCAAAAAGGAGATAAAAGCGTTCCTCCCATTGGATTAAACATTGACACTATGACACTTTTGGATATCGCCATACTAGGAAAATGATCCGTTTTATCAGGAAGAGCTTGACTTGACAAAAGTTTCAGTCTTCTTCACTCAAATTTTCTCGCCACTTCTTCAATATAAAATAGACTGTCCTTGTTGATTTAATTCCAAGTCTCTGTGCAAAGGCATCAACATTGTCCAACACGATACCAGTTACTTCTATTAATCTTTCTTTTAACAACTTTGGCTTTTGTTAAAGTTTGTATCAACCTCAAAGTTGTATCTCCACATAAATGGAGTCGAGCACCATTAATCAATGGCTCTTCCAAAGACCAATACATAACACTGATCTTTAACCTGTATCATACACCATGATCTTCTTAAACTTTCAGAGAGAGAGAGAGAGAGAGAGAGAGAGGATTGTGGAGATGTAGGCAGTGGCAATACATACAGTGTGTGTGTGTGTGTGTGTGTGTGTGTGTGTGTGTGTGTGTGTGTGTGTGTGTGTGTGTGTGTGTGTGTGTGTGTGTGTGTGTGTGTGTGTGTGTTGTATGAGAGGAGAGAGAGAGAGAGAGAGAGAGAGAGAGAGAGAGAGAGAGAGAGAGAGAGAGAGAGAGAGAGAGAGGATAATGGAGATATAGGCAGTGGCGATACATACAGTGTGTGTGAGAGAGAGAGAGAGAGAGAGAGAGAGCAAGAAAGAGAGAGACTGTGTAGATGTAGGCAGTGGCGATTCATACTCTTTTAGTGTGTGTGTGTCGTGTGCCTGCCATAATGAATTGTGCGCTGTGCCGTCTCTCAGACAGTACGTCAGCTCCTCTGGCTCTTCCCGCTAGTTCTGCGTGTGTTGGCGCGCTGCAGCGGCAGACAGACTCTCTGCTCTGCACTAATGCTTTCTGGCAAGACACTGGGCATTTATTAATGCACGAAAAGAAATTGTTTGTGTGTGTGTGTGCATGTGTGAATGTTTGCATTAGTGCTGTCACGATACTGAACTTTCAGTAGTCTACCAATAGCAGTGATACTTCCTGGTACTTAATACCAATTTTAGACATGGTGGTTACAATTGTGTGTGTGTGTGTGTGTGTGTGCTTTTGTGCATGCATGCTGTTAGGTACTGAATGTGTGTGTGTGTGTGCTTATGTGCATGCATGCTATTAAGTACTGAATGTGTGTGTGTTTGTGTGCTTTTATGCATGCATGCTATTAAGTACTGAATGTGTGTGTACGTGTTTGTGTGCTTTTTGTGCATGCATGCTATTATGTACTGAATGTGGGCTTTTGTGATTTGTGTGTGTGTGTTTGTTTGCTTTTGTGCATGCATGCTATTAATTACTAAATGTGTGTGTACATGTGTGTGTGTGTGTGTGTGTGTGTGTGTGCTTTTTGTGCATGCATGCTATTATGTACTGAATGTGGGCTTTTGTTATTTGTGTGTGTGTGTGTGCTTTTTGTGCATGCATGCTACTAAGTACTGAATGTGTGTGTGTGTTTGTGTGCTTTTGTGCATGCATGCTATTAAGTACTGAATGTGTGTGTGTGTGTGTGTGTGTGTGTGTGTGTGTGTGTGTGTGTGTGTGTGTGTGTGTGTGCTTTTTGTGCATGCATACTATTATGTACTGAATGTGTGTGCGTGTGTGTGTGTGCTTTTTGTGCATGCATGCTATTATGTACTGAATGTGGGCTTTTGTGATTTGTGTGTGTGTTTGTTTGCTTTTGTGCATGCATGCTATGTACTAAATGTGTGTGTATGTGTATGCGTGTGTGTGTGTGTGTCTGTGTGTGTGTGCTTTTTGTGCATGCATGCTATTATGTACTGAATGTGGGCTGTTGTTATTTGTGTGTGTGTGTGTGTGTGCTTTTGTGCATGCATGCTATTAAGTACTGAATGTGTGTGTTTGTGTGCTTTTTGTGCATGCATACTATAATGTACTGAATGTGTGTGTGTTTTTGTGTATGCTTGCTATTGTGTACTGAATATGGGCTTTTGTGATTTGTGTGTGTGTGTGTGCGTGTGCTCGCGTGTCCTGAGTGAAGCGGTCCGTCCGAGAGGTAGTTGAGCAAGATGAAACGAGAGGGGTCTGGGAAGTGGCAACATGTCAATATGAAATAGAGAGAGAAGAAAGAGACAGGAGCCAGAGGAGAGCAGCGAGAGATGATGGATGAGAGATGCCGTGTGAGACGCACTGAACCATACGGGAAGAGCAGAGGAAGAAATCTGACGGAATTGGAAAAGAGAAAACACAGCGAGCAGAAGATATGTGAAGGATGAGCACGCGCTGACGAGAGCAGCGATACGTCTGTGTGGTCCGGGAACACACTGTTGACCAGTGAGAGAATCCCGGCTCCATGAAACATACAACACACCAAACTATCACAGCTGAGTCGTGCGCGTTGAGTTGGCGTGTGTATTTTTGATAGTGGTTGGTCATAGCACATCGTTTGATCTGAGTGCCGGGTGACCTGATTCTGTCGGCCCCGAGCTCATGAATAATCCAAAACAAACCATCATAAACAAACACATTAATGCATTCTGCCATGTGCAGTACACCGCCTTGCGTGTGTCCGTCATCAGGGCTTGTGTTTGTTTAGCACACTGTGAGTCACAGATCAGATTGGTCAAGTTTTCAAATACTTGTTCCACATCTTTTTGACATTTTTGGCTCTCTTTTAGTACTGAACATGCTTTTTAAAAATAAATGCCCAGAATACACAAGTATGAGAATGCAAACACCTCTTGTAAAAAATTGGTACACAATTTAAAATGCAACACAATTATTTGATGCATTCTTAGCATTGCCATAAGGGGCGCTCAGATTTAATTAAAAAAAATCTTCATTTGTACGGGTTTGGAACGAAATGATGGTGAAAAATTAATTACATAATTAAAATTTTTGGGTGAACGAACCCAAGTATATGTTATCCAGTTGAAAGAATAAAAAAATGACATTTGACAGAGCATTTGAAAGTCAAATAATTTAGAAATGTTCCATTTATGGTGAGAAATAACTATTGTAAACATTAAATATACACTTGGTTATTTCTAAAGCTCACTTGAATTTGTTCTAGATCATTAGACGTGGCTTTGGAAGCCTTAGGAGGTGCCTTCATACAAACATCATTAACTAACTGAGCAGCTGCCTTCCATTTCGGACACACAGCCCAAGAGTTAATGTGTTTCTGTGTGTGTGTGTGTGAGTGTGTGTATGAGTGTATGAGTCATATGGGAGAGAGAGGTAAAGCTCATGGGCAGATCACCCCTGCGAGGCTCAGTGTCTCCTCGTCATAAAGACTGAATTCAATTATTTAGCAGCATTTGCAGAACAGACGTCAACTCACCGTCCCTCCTCTAGGGATGAAGTGTGTGTCCTCTAGGGATGAAGTGTGTGTCTATGAAGAGTACATCTGCTGTGAAAAAAAGCTGAATTTATGACTTAAATAGCGGTAGTGATTAGCATATAATGGTAAAACGAAGCTAAGAAGCTTCTTGGAAATATTAAACCTGGTATTTAGCGTTCTTTCAAGGTGAACATTAGGGTTTATAACTCCCGAGTGTGTTAGTTCTTAAAGGGATAGATCGCGCAAAAAAGTTGTTGTTTTTTTTTCTCTCTCCTGTGCAATACAATGGTATGGAAGCTTGTTTTCGCCACAGAATGAAAAATAAAAAAGGTAATTGCGACTTTTTATCTTACAATTTGGACTTTTTTTCTCACAATTGCGAGATGTAAAGTCAGAATTGCGAGATATAAAGTCACAATAGTGAGATATAAAGTCAGAGTTGCTTGATATAAAGTCACAATTGCGAAGATATAAAGTCAAAATTGCGTGATAAAAAGTCACAATTGTGAGATATAAAGTCAGAATTGTGTGATATAAAGTCAGAATTGCGTGATATAAAGTCAGAATTGCGAGAATAAAGTCAGAATTGCGAGATATAAAGTATAAAATTGCTAGATATAAAGTCGCAATTGCGTGATCTAAAGTCAGAATTGTGAGTTAAGTCAGAATTGCGAGATATAAAGTAAGAATTGCTAGATATAAAGTCAGAATTGCGAGAATAAAGTCAGAATTGCGAGATATAAAGTAAGAATTGCTAGATATAAAGTCAGAATTGCGAGATATCAAGTATAAAATTGCTAGATATAAAGTCGCAATTGCGTGTTATAAAGTCAATATTGCAAGATATAAGGTAAGAATTGCGTGCATATAGTCACAATTGCGTGTTATAAAGTCAGAAATATAAGATTTAAACTATTCTGAGGGGAAAAAATTTAGTCTTTTTTCCCCTCTGAAAATTAGCCTGATAACTCGCAATTGCGACTTTATATCTCACAATTCTGAGAAAAGATGTCAGAATTTCGACATATAAACTCGCAATTGTGTTATAAAGTCAGAATTGCAAGATGTAAACTTGCAATTGTGAGACAAAAAGTCAGAATTGTGAAATAAAAAGTCGCAATTTTTTTCTCAGCAATTCTGACTCTATATCTTGCAATTCTAACTTTATATCTCGACTTTATATAAGTATTTTAATTGACCCCAGCTCTCAATGGCACATTCAGATCTTTGATTCGTTCATAAATGATTATATCCACTTCTTGTGTTCTCTCACTGACTGGATGACTCGGTTGCAATGTGTAACGACTCAGCGGAGGGGAAAATTATCAATGAATAACTTTAATATTGAGATATTGAACAAAAGCTGTATAGTCTGTATCTATAATGATTTGGCATCCTTATTTTATCCTAAGTTTGAAATCCTGTAATTGCATTTAACACGAAAGGTCAACACAGTCTGCTGAACATCTCCTTTCGTGGAAAGCCGCACGAGGGAGAGTAAATGATGACAGAATGATAATTTTTGGGTGAACTATCCCTTTAAATGAGACCACAGCGCTCAGGGTGTGATTAAACGACACCCTGGAAACCACAAAGCCGTCCCAGTCTTCCTGAAAGCATGTTTTCCAGCTTCTGATAATGCACATGTTCAACACGGAATGATGGAGAGTTTTGACTTCAATTAATTCTTCATCATTGCATTAATTAATCTAAATCTATAGTTAATTAATTATGCAGTGTATTTTTTTTCTTGTGCATGTTTAAAAAGTCAAAAAGGTTGTTGGATGATGTTTTAAATTGGAAAATTAATATTCATAACTCCTAATGAAGTTTCTTGAATGACCCTCGATTCATGGCTTTACTGAGATTTAATTAACGATCCTGGCAGCCGACACCTTTGACAGAACGGGTGGCTGTAATCGAGTCACGTGGAGTGACTTATTGTTCGAACATGATAAAACATACAAACATTAATATCTTGCGAACGCTGAGCTCTCTTAAGATCCTCAAAGACATCTCATAATATGCCATTCACAAATTATCCTGGCAAACATTCAGAGTAAAACTGCTTAAGTGTGAAAATAATGTCATGCAAGACTGAGCAGTAATGAATATATTAGGACTCGGGCATCTGATCCAAGGTCAGAGGAAAATTTGCAGCAACATTTATAGACCCCGTAGAATTTTCAATAATTGCCGTCCTGTCATAAAAGTTTAACCCTCAAACCGTGATATTGATGCCAGACATCGACCGACAGCTAAATTAATCACATTACGATAGAGTGGGAGATTTATTACAGATTTCCTTTTCATTTATTTATGCACATTATTGTTTTATTTGCTATTTTAGTGTGGTTTTGGTTTCTATGCAGTTTAAGCATATTCTGGGTGCTTGTTAAGGTGTTTGATAAATATTACACTCTAAAAAATGCTGGGTTGTTTTAACCCAATTTTGGGTAAAATATGGACAAACCCAGCCATTGGGTTACAAATGCAATTTAAAAATGTAACCCAATGGCTGGGTTTGTCCATATTTTACCCAAAATTGGGTTAAAACAACCCAGCATTTTTTAGAGTGTACACACTCAAACAAATGTTGGGTTGTTTTAACCCAAGTTTGGGTCAAATATGGACAACCCCAAATGTTGGGTTAAAAATATCATTTAAAATTTTAACCAACTTTCAACAGTATTTTTTTTTTAAATTACTTTTAACCCAACATTTGGGTTTGTTCATATTTGACCCAAATATAGGTTGAAACAACCCTGCATTTTTAGAGTGTATACAGTGTTTCACCCAGATTAAGGTAATATTGTGTATTATTACTGTCTTTACACTCTAAAAATGCTGGGTTGTTTAACCCAACTTTGGGTCAAAAATGGAGAAACCCAGCCATTGGTTTAAAAATGTAAAAGAAAAAATTAACCCAATGACTGGGTTTGTCCATATTTGACCTAAAGTTGGGTTAAAACACCCCAGCAATTTTTAGAGTGTATTGTCTTTAGTCTTCAGTCTGCCAGGCTTGTGTGTGTGTGTCTGTGCTCTCGGCGACGCTGTCCGTGGTCCTGAAATCCCACTGACTCCTCAGACACATCGTCTCCAGACTGATTATGACAGTTATGATCACATCAGCACTTGTGTGTGTGAACTCGGCATGACCTCGGCGTCCTCCAGTGAGTAAAGCCCGACCCATCGCTGCAATCAGTCAACACACTGACCTTTATCACCTCACGCTTGACCCTAAGTCAACACAGGCCAACATAAGGCAGCGTTCACATATTCTTGCATTCAGAAACAACTGGATGTAAATAGTCCATTTGCTCAAACAACGTGTATAATCCACATTTTCTGATTGGTCACTTGTAAATATGTGCTTGTGATGTGAATCTGACAGGCTTCAGTGTCACATGATCTTTCAGAAATCATTCTAATATGATGAGTTGGTGCTCAATTATTAATTATTCGTTTGTTATTGGCACTCATTTACGTAAATACTCGCCAAGACCGGCATTTTGATATTATTTTGTGTGTGTGTTTGACTGTTTAAGCGCACTAAGCAGTAAAAAAGAACTAAATTTAGACCTGAGAGGCGGCTTTATGTGCGCACCCATTCACAAAATCTATGAATGAGTAAAAATGATGCACAATACGTGCAATCCCACGCCGTATACCACCAACAATATTAATCCAGAGCAAATGCAACGAGTGGGTGAGGGGAGACTGGTTTGTGTGTAACTCGCTGTAGGAGAGATGAGAGAGCGAGAAAGCACAGCTGGTTCCATGTATCAATTATGCGTAGTATTGGAAGCCTTTTCATATTCTTCCATATCGATATGTTTACAAAAATCTATATTTTTGACAACACTACAGATGCCTTTTTAAAAGACTACAATTGAAAAACATAGCCTATATAAAATTCAAATGACTGTGTTACACCATAGACTGTTAAAAATATGGACAAAGCGTCTCACTCGTAGAAGAAATGGTTCTATTTAGAACCAGAAATGGTTCCATCCCCGCTTCATATATGAAACTCCTTTAATAAAAGGTTCTATTGGCCAAGTATCGGAACCCCAGGGTTCTATATAGAACCCACAGGAACCCTTTTTTTAAGAGTGTATAGAACCTTTTAGGGGTTCCAAATACGTAGCGCTGATAGAACCTTTTAAGGTTCCATGTGGAACCTTTTCTTCTAAGAGTGATGACATCACCCATAGAGTTTCTGAAGAACAGTTTTGACGCTGTTTATGGGCGGTGCCATCTTGGAAAATCTTGAGAAATACAAAATACAAATGTTCAGAAAGGATACAGAGGTGGTATGATGTGTTGTGTCAGATCATGGCCGAGACGTCAAATTCCACTCGGCGCAGCCCGTTATCAGCTGTCAATCAAAGTTAACCGCCCTTATTTGTCATACATTTTATATCTAAATACGATCTAAACTAACGAGTTAGAAAAAAATTCACGCCCCTCACAGTTGTCAGGCACTCGGAACCAATCGAAAAATACAATAAAAGTCCATGGGACCAACCTGTAAAAGCAGGAATTTATTCTGTGAAAACGGACATTTTAACATGATGTCTATGGATATTTGCTCCCCTTTGGGACCTGCCCCTAGCGGATTTTAGATGTATTGCAGTTTTCCGCACTTCCGGGTAGGCTTCATTTTTCAGATTAGAATGTTGCCGCTTGCGTTACACACTGCTGCTGAAGTCCACCTGCATTTGGCGGGTGTTAATGTCAATCACTGCTCCGGATTCAATGCAAGAGTTTCCCCAAGGCAGGACCTTCCGTTCAGCGTCACATAAGAGTACATTCAACACTGGCAGTGTTTTGTGGTGAAAAGACAGCACTCTCCTGTAATCCTGCGTATGTGCAGTGTGTCATGGAAGCCCTCAGCGTTTGCTACTCCACATTCTGTCGACGAGATCAGAATGTTCTCTCTCAGTAGGCAGCGGCCATGTTTCATTAATCAGCACCCGCGATCTCTCCGAATCGAGCTTCTCCCGCCGGCCCCCGTCCCTCACCCCTACGCCGGGCTCCGCGAGGCCTTTCCCATCCAGATGAAGCCGTTGACGGGCGCAGGGGTCTTTTCCATCGCCACGCTGAGGGCTTTTTAATTTAAGGTAATTAATTGCTGACCTCGTTTGACGCGGCACTTTATGAGTCTTTGGCGACAGCCTGTGATTTTCTGTGCTTCCCGCTGCTAGCGAGAACTCCTGCGATGATGCTGGCACAACCGAGAACGAGCGGTAGCAGGGATGAGGCGACGGGTGAGTGGGGTGGGAGAGGGGTTGTTGTTATGTGATTGGAGGAGGGAGGGACACAGAAATGATCTGGTGCTTTCTAAAAGAGACGAGTGATTTCCCCTGTCTGCTGTTCTTCCTGCTCTGGTGGAGGCTGCATCCCTCCGTCTGTCTCCAGACTTGACTGTCAGGGGCATCCACTCCATTTAATCAAACACATTTTTGTGATTACATTCGCCTCCACATTCCAGAGAGAGAGTGGGAGAGAGGGAGAGATGGAAAGAGGAAGCGAGTGTTGTGGATCAGTAAACCACCTAGTGCCACAGTGTCTGCTGACAAAGTAAATCACACACACATAAGAGACGAGCTGGGCAGCCCATTACGAAAGCACTTCCAACTCGCCTCTTTCAAGCTCACAAAAAAATGAAAACTCTGCCATCATTTACTCACCCTCATGTCTTTTTCTTCTAGAACACAAAAGGAGATATTTTAAGCAGACTGTAGCTGCTCTTTTCCTTACAGTGAATGTGAATGGAGACCAGCAGATGAGTGTGACTTTCAGTGATTAACCACTTGTTTCTCTCAAGCTATCATATGACTTTAGAAGACACTGATCTTTGAGACGTCTAAAATTACACATGCAATCATTTAAAATTATTAAGTAAAGGCCATTGCACACTGAGTACGAAATTTTCGTATGCGTTTTTTCGTGTTCGTCAGCCTAATAATTCGTCACGCACAGAAACCTTGCACACTGAGTCCAATGCGTATTTATTAAACCTTTGCGGAAAAAACCCCGCAAAAATACAAAACAAATTCGTCAAGCAGTGAGGATGATTTTGTTGCCCTCTCTCTATTGAAAAGAGAAGAAAGATAAAATATTGCGTTTGCATCCATAATCCTGAAATTGCGCCGAGAGGAAACACCTCCTTATCAAGGAGTTGCGATTAAAAATTTACTTCAGAACGTCAGTGGAAAAGTATGATGCTGGAGCCACATTTTAAAAACAAGATCACTAATTTCCGTGAACCAATCGATTCTGAACAGAGACTGGCAGTATGTCTAAGGTATGGAGACACACACGCGAGCGGCCCGGTGGAAGCGCTGGGCAGACAGAACAGCTGTATAGGCTGTTATAGCCTATATTGTAGCCTACCCAAATAGGCCTAATACATTAGTTATTGAATTGGCTGCTCAATCACACCTTTTAATAGATCTGAAATTTCAATCAGAGGTTTATTCCTTTCAGAATCCAATCGAGAGAAGAGAACATAAACACTTGATCGAATTGAAAACCGAAACTAAAAGCACTGCTCATATGTGCAATGATGGCCCTGAATTGTCAAAAAAACCTCTCAAAATGCTGGCTGTGGATGCGAAAAACGCAGAAAACCAAACCCGATCCGAATTTTTTATGACGGACGAAAGTTTCGGAGGCGGTGTGCAAGCGTGATTGACATTAGCCTACTTACAGGTTGTGGCCCAACAACTGCTGCCTCTGGTTTCAAAGTTGGAACACTCTAAAAAAATTTGGGTTGTTTTAACCTAATTTTGGGTAAAATATGGACAAACCCAGCCATTGGGTTAAAAAATGTAATCCAATGGCTGGGTTTGTCCATATTTTACCCAAAATTGGGTTAAAACAACCCAGCATTTTTTAGAGTGTAATAATAATAAAGGTTTCTTGAGCTTTAAATCATCATATTAGAATTTTTTTTGACGGATCATGTGACACTGAAGACTGGAGTAATGATGCTGAAAATTTAGCTTTGATCACAGGAACAAAAATAGATTAAAATAGAAAACTGTTCATTTATTTAAATAATACTGCTTTTCTGTATTTTTTACAATAAATGCAGTCTTGGTGAACATACAGACTTTTTTTAACAAAATCATTCTGAACCCAAACTTTTGAACGCTAGTGTCCAGGCCAAATAAGGAGCATTAACGTGGTCATTCATTAGTAAGGACTTATTAATGTTGACTATCAACAGGAGTGCATACAGTGAAGGTCTTGTGTTCTTCTACTTGATTAGTTGGATAAATCCTTGTATATTTCTCAGTAGAATGATTAGCGGTGATCATCACTATTATATGTGCTCATGCTTCGTGATCTGAACAAACGTTGCAGAATTTCAGTGCATTACTGGTTCTGGATCATTTGTTGAGAAGTGAGGTGAGCTGTTATTTTAAGTGATCAGACTTAGATTTGCGCCTCGGTGCAGTTTAATTGATGTCGGTGTGAACACACTTTTAGAGACAATATGGGCCACTAAACCCAGCACAACTTCCAGGAACCCCTGCTTCATGTTAAGTACCATTCTGCTCCACTTATTATATTTCTATGGTTTTGCACTGGAGATGACTCTCATTCATTCCTCTATAAATAGAGAGACCGTTTACATTTCTGTCTGGGCCAGTCAGAGGAAGGCTGAATTTCTCCTCCCCGTATATTGATTTCAACTGTAGCAAAGGGATGGTAATAAGGCTGCCCCATAAATACAAGCATTTTAGCATTAGCAATTTTTAAAAAACATGAAATAATTCACAAAAACACCCCACAGGCCTTTTAACATGCTTGGTGCATAGACTTAAAGTTATTCTATTGTTTCATATTTGATCATATTTTCATTGATGCTTAATTCAAGTGGATGGTGGCTGAACAAGCTCCAAAAATGATTGCCCTATTTAAAATGCCACAAAAAAAGGACTTATTTGTAGGACTGCAAAATTTAGTCAAAAATCGTGTGATATTATATATATATATATATATATATATATATATATATATATATATATATATATATATATATATATATAATTTTAAATTGCAATTATATTTTTGCATTATTATTATTGCTATTTAGTCATATATATATATATATATATATATATATATATAGTAATATTGCTGGTAAACTTTTTCATTTTCATGTCAGATACCAATCCTGATAGCGCAGATGCTAAACAGAGGAAATTCTGTTTCTTTTGATGGCGATGGGGTTGCTTTGGCTGTATGAAACTGATCTGACAAAACGAAACTGTTCGACTCATCCTTGGCCACACAGAACTCGCTATAGATTTTGAACTCTAATCATTTACAAATCAGGACAAAAAAGTCAGCAAGTTCCGTCTGGGCTTCTCATTGATATTGAAACCCACGCGTTCCCCATTTCTGTGGTGTCTCGTATCCTCCTCCCCTGCAGCCCACTTTCTTTTCAATGATTTAAACCAATGGACTGCGGGAGAATGGAGACGGAGCGCCGATGACGACAGCAGTGCTTTATTTATGCACACATGAAGCTCCGTCCGCCGTTAATTAGTAAGCAAGTGTTGAATATCAGAAAGATATTACATATGCAGAAGAAAGCATTTCAAATCACTTGAGATGGACTGAATTCAAGGCCTTGATCGTTTTGGGTTGAAAGGAGGACTAGGTTGGCGTCATGTTTTAGTTGTGGGCGAGGGCTAAATAAAACACGTCTTTTCCTCTCTCTTGCTGTCTTTGTATGCATGCATCATGTGAGGACCGTGTGTGTGAGTGTGTGTGGCTTCCCCCCTAAGGCTACCGCCCGCAGGCATCATTAAGCATGATTTACAGTCTCTGATTTCATCCACTTCATGTCATTTAGATCAGCGTGATGCATGCTGAGAGGAGCTGGGCTGACCGCTCACTTACTGTTTCAGCTTGTTGACAGTGTAAAGCAGTGTTGAGGGGTTTGGAAATGAGGTTGTGTTACTAGAAGTGCTTGATACATGTTCAAACTCAACCTGTTTGCATTTCTGGTTTTATTGCAAACAATTCAGTCTGCAGTTTGTTTGTTTTACAAAAATGACTTTATAACTAAAAACTTGCTCAAACTCTTAAAGAGATAGTTCACCCAAAAATGAAATACTGTCATTAATAACTCATCCTCATGTCGTTTCAAACCTGTAAGGCTGTACTTCATTTTCTGAAAACAAATGAAGGTCTTTTTGATGAAATCTGAGGGCTTTCCGTCCCTCCGTTGAATATGCAACTACTTTGACGCTTCTAAAAGTTCATAAAGTGATCGTAAAAACTTGTCGATATGAATCAAGATGTTTAAATTTCGGGTTCTTGCAGAAGGTCAAACTGATGTGTAACACGAGAATGAACCTCATTGGTTCTTTCACATCTAGCAAAAATGCTTGAGCTTCTGTTTACCACAACTGATGTGTGAGTTGATGAACGTTTATATGTGAATAAAAGCCTAAATTCAATCTGTTCATCATATAAAGTCATCAAGTCTCAGAAAATTTTGACTAAACCGCTCAATTCCTATGGATTATCCTTACAATCGCTTTACCAACTTTTTGAAGCGTCAAAGTGGTAGTTGCGTAGCTGTCAATGGAGGGACAGAAATTTCATCAAAAAGACCTTCATTTGTGTTCTGAAGAAAAAAGTTCGTACTTGTAACGACATGAGGGTCGTTAGTAGTTAATGTAGTTAATGGCAGAATTAAATTTTTGGGTGAACTGTCCCTTTAAACATCTTACGTTTGAAATTGATGTCACCTAATCCGCTTATGTTTCAAATAACAGGTGTTGGCCAGGACAGGTGTAGGTTAATTACAGGGAATTGAATTAAGAATGCCTTTTTAAAAGCCTAATTTTTTTGAGTAGATGGATGGATGGATGGATGGATGGATGGATGGATGGATGGATGATAGATGGATGGATGGATGATAGATGGATGATAGATGGATGATGATGGATGGATGGATGGATGGATGGATGGATGGATGATAGATGGATGATAGATGGATGATAGATGGATGATGGATGGATGGATAGATGATAGATGGATGATAGATGGATGATAGATGGATTATAAATGGATGATAGATGGATAATAGATGGATGATAGATGGATTATAAATGGATTATAAATGGATGATAGATGGATGATGGATGGATCATGGATGGATGATAGATGGATGATGGATGGATGATAGATGGATGATAGATGGATTATAAATGGATGATAGATGGATGATAGATGGATGATGGTTGGATGGATGGATGGATGGATGGATGGATGATGCATTAATGGGTGGATTGATGGATGGATGGATGGATGGATGGGTGGATGGATGGGTGGATTGATGGATGGATGGATGGATGGATGGGTGGATTGATGGATGGACGGACGGACGGACTGGACGGACGAACGGACGGACGGACGGACGGACACGGACAGACAGACAGACAGACAGACAGACAGACAGACAGACAGACAGATAGATAGATAGATAGACCATGTGCTTTTATTTTATCTTCCTCCTGCTGCGCGTTGAATATTCTTGGTATGTTTCTGAGGTTTTTGGGTCACCGTTTACGCCTCTAAATGCCTACAACACTTTCAGGTCCTGTATTTGTGCACAATATCCTCTCTGGGAAGTGTACTTCTCATCCATACTGTGGTGTAATGCCTTGAACGGCATGTTGCAAACCCACTGTGGCTTCCGTTATCTGCTCTAAGCTTCGCTTCTCGTCAACATCTCTTCCCTTCTCAACTCCGTGAAACCCGTGCACGTATCCACCCCTCCCGGCCGGGAACTGCACAGACCCCATTATCCTCCCGCAGCAGATTTCGGCTCCGGAGCACATTAAATCTCCAGCAGGGATCAGGGTAAACAAATAAACAGGTAAATCGGCTTTTACCAAGTCTGCCGCTGAGAGCTCCCCGCTCGCTTCGATCACATCTTCCTCGTAATCTCTCTCCTCTACTCCGGCTTTGATTGCAGCGCAAGTCAGACTCTTGCGCGGGTGTGAGACGCGATTATACCGCTTCATTCTTAGCAGCAGCGTCTGGAGAAGGCCTGCGCTCCCATTGGTGGAGATGAACATCAGTAAGCAGGTGAACCCGCCTCCGTGATCATGGAAAAGTGAGGCGCCGCTCTGCGAAACCCTCGGGAGAGAGATGAATCATATCAGCACCAGTGTGTTTTAAAGGTGCTGACCGCTCGTCTGCCACAAACCGCCCTCAGCGAGAGTGTGTGTGAGACGAACGCAGAGAGAATGATTAGACTGCTGCTCACATTGAGCAGAGAAGGGCATTGGGGAGGAAAATGGAAAGGCTCGTTTTTACCTTTTCAGGCATTTTTAAGTTGCAGTTCTCTCAAAAAATAATACTGTGTTCTGAGACGTACAATATGCAAATGTTTCTAGCTTAATATCATGTGTCATTGCGTTATGAAATCTGTCTGCAAATAATAACATGATAGATTTTCAGTTTCCACAAGGGGTGCTGTAACAGACTGGTTTGTGTTTTTCAAGTCATAGTGACAGAGCAAATGTTTGAAAATAATCTTAATCTCATGCTAAATAAAATCCTGTTTTCAATGCATATTTTTCATGTAAAATATCTATAAATATTTAGCAACGCTGCAATCAGAAATGCAATTGAATTCGAGTTGAAGTAAAGCATGAAGAGTTGCATTTTAAATGTAGATGTAAGGAAGCTGTCACGACCGCTGGCTGTAGAGAAAGCGCACAACGTCGGAGAACTAACAGAAAGTCTTTATTTGACAATCTAATAATGAACATGCTAGAGAATCAGGGAAAAACACAACCACTTCCAACATGACGTAAACAGACCGGACTTATGAACTAAGGAAACCCAGGGCTTAAATACAGAGAGGATGATGAGCATAACTTAGGAACATGAGAACTCAATGAATAACCATGGAAACAAACTAGCAAAGGGAACACTAACAAAACAGCAATAAAAACAGAAAACAAAACCAAAGAAGCATAACTACATCAGACAGAAGTAGAATTCAAATGAATAAATTTATATTACTACGGATGGATGGATGGATGGATGGATGGATGGATGGATGGATGGATGGATGGATGGATGGTAGGATGCATGGATGGATGGATAAATGGTTGTATGGATGGATGGATGGATGGATGGATGGATGGATGGATTGATGGATGGATGGATGGATAAATTGATGGTAGAATGGATGGAATAATGGATGTTAGGATGGATGGATGGATGGATGGATGTATAAAATATTTCCCCAGAATGCATTGCCTGTGTTGAAAAATAATTTTGGATGGATGGATGGATGGATGCATGGGTGGTAGGATGGATAATGGATGGTGTGATGGATAAAGGATGGTAGGATGGAAAAATGGATGGTAGGATGTATAAATGGATGGTAAGATGAACAAATTGGTGGTAGGATGGATAAATGGATGATAGGATGGATAGATAAATGGATGGTAGGATGGAAAATGGATGGTAAGATGGATAAATGGATGGTAGGATGAAAAAATGGATGGTAGGATGGATGGACGGATGACAGGATGGATAGATAAATGGATGGTAGGATGGAAAAATGGATGATAGGATGGATAGATAAATGGATGGTAGGATGGAAAATGGATGGTAGGATGGAAAAATGGATGGTAGGATGGAAAAAATGGATGGTAAGATGGATAAATGGATGGTAGGATGGAAACATGGATGGTAGGATGGAAACATGGATGGTAGGATGGAAAAATGGACGGTAAGATGGATAAATGGATGGTAGGATAAATAAATGGATGGTGAGATGGATGGATAAAATAGCATGACATTTCCCAGAATGCATTGCCTGTGTTGAAAATATTTTTCTTTTAATTACCTAGTTTTGGCATGAACCTCTGTGTGGCGCAGGCTGATAGATCTTACTCATTTGGTTGCGAATCACATCATTATCTACATTTCACAGCTGATTGCTGGTTGAGTCTGATTGGTGGTTGTTGCATCAGCGGCCAATGAGCTGTGGCTCAACATTCAAACAAATACCGGTAGTGTTGCTGTTATCAGTCTGCAGCCGGTTTTAGAAACCCTCCCTCTTCCCCAGCTCCACCTGTATAGATCTACTACAGGGTTCATAATACATCTAATAATACAATACATGCCCACAGCAATGTCTGTGAATGTACTGGCAGAAGCAAAACTCTACAGTGTAGCAGATCTATTACGCCCAGACCTGATTAACATTGCCATATCCATTACCATGCCAATCTCTACCATACACATCTCCAGAGAGTTTTCATGACAGAAGTGTAGTTACAGAGAACATCCTTTTCCTGATTTCCAAGTTCTGAAGCCAGTTTAATTTTTTAATTTGTCACTGTAGATAATCGTTAATTTTTTCTAATTTTAACTTGTTTATAGTTATAGAATAAATTCTGCCAGTGCAGCAAGACAAAACATGCAGAAAAAACTAAAAATGAAAACAAGTCTCAATTTCTTATGCAGTCTTGTTTCACAAGTAACTATATCTTGCTTTAAAGAACTTTAGATAGAAGGTTTTTTTTTTTGACAGTAACACATCTAGTTTAATGGCACAGGTTACAATATCGCCCCCTTGAGTACTGGAGTTTATTACAGCCACAGTAGCGCCAAAAACAATGTTTTACAAGCAGCGCTTAAACGGAGAAGCCAGAGAACAGAGAGGAAGTGTGTGTGTGTTCTCTACGGGCCTCTCTGCAGGAGGGTATGATGGGATCATATGGTCCCTCTCTCTCGTCTGCTGTCTCAGCACACATGCTGCTGCGGGCGACCCCACGCTGGGTCACACACTTTCACAGCGGCTGTGGATGCGCTCACAGCTGCAGTCCTTCTGCTCCCAGGGTGCCTTGCAGGAGCGGAGCTACAGTTTTGTCGTTCTTTGTCTTCGGTCATCCCCTAAAGACACCAGCTCGACGACGACTTCTTCAAAAACCTGAAGAAATAAGCAAAAAGAAGAGCGGCCTCTAGCTAGGAAGAGTTAACAATGTTTGACAAGCAGACACATTCCCACATGTGCGCAGCTGTGCGCTCCAGAACCACACACACACACACACGTCCCACATCCCCTTCACCTGCTGCTCTGCTAGACACACACGGCTCTCTCTGGAGATGCCATCATGACTCCTGACTGCCAGAACCAGGAGAATGAGAGGACAGCAGGAACAGAGGAGATGAAGCCATGGGAGAGATAGGAAAGGATCAAAATAAGACAATTTTACTACATTTACTTTTTCAATTGAAAAAAAATATATATATATTTAACTTTTTATTTTGCTTTATTAAATGCTTATAAAATCTTACTCATAGATTCTTAAAATGTTTTTATTTTTTATTTTTTTGCCATTTCAACTCTATCTCTAACCCTTAGAATAAAATTGGCACATTTTGTGTTTGGACTTAAAGGGGTCATACCAAGCTTAGTATAATTCAGCTGTTTCCCTGAGGTCTACTTAAAATGTTATTAAAGGAGTAGTTCACTTTTAAAAATATTTTTACTATAAATTTACTCACCCCGATGTCATCCAAGATGTCCATGTCTTTCTTTCTTCAGTCGAAAAGAAATTAAGGTTTTTGATGAAAACATTCCAGCATTTTTTTACATATAACGCACTTTACTGGTAACCAAATGGTTCATGGTCCAAAAGACACTTTCAGTGCAAACTGTTCAAAGGGCTTTAAACGATTCCAGATGATAAATAAGGGTCTTATCAAGCAAAACGATCACTCATTTATTTAAAAAATAAATAAAAAGTTTAAGTTTTATAAGCTCAAATGCTCACCTTGCTCTGTTCTGTGATGCGCGTCGTGACTCTCCTGTTCGAATTCGTTTATCAAAATGAATGAATCTTTTTCGTGTCATTTGGTTCATTCAACGAATGAAATGAACGAATTGATTCGGAAAAAGATTCGTTCAAAATAAGCATCAAAATAAGTTAAGCAGTTTTCAACTTTTTTTACACAAGTTATACAAGATTCAACTTTTTAAGTCATTTTGATGTAATTTAAGTTAAAATTACTTACATATTTAAGTACAAATTAAAGGTAGCAACATTTTTTACAGTGTAATACAGTAATAATTAAACAAATTAACTGTCTTCTATTTTAAAATGTTCTATTTCTGTGAATTTTCTGCATCATTACGCCAGTCTTCAGTGTCATGTGATCCTTCAAAAATCACTCTTATATGATGATTTGCTGTTAAAAAAAAAAAAAAAAAACATTTCTGATAATTCTTAATGTTGAAATCAGTTGTGCTGCTTAATATTTTATGGAAACTGTAATATTTTTTCAGGATTCTCAAATAGATATGGAAAAGGTATAAAATATGAAATTATTTTGTAACATTATAGTCTTTACTGTCATCAAAAGATTCTTACCGACCCCAAACTGAATGGTAGTGTGATTGAGCTTATTGTACAGTTGTGATCAAGTGATGAAATATGGTCATATTTCAAGGTTTTTTGTAGTCTAGTTTCAATACCTAGTCTGGGTGGTTGAGTTAGATTTGCATTAGGCATTGCATGTGCATCCTGTGTTTGCATGAAAAGGGGACTCAGATGATTGTAACAGAAGCATAAATCAGTGTAAGAAGAAACGGAGGCTTTCAGTGAGCAGGAGATAGAGAGAGCGACCCCGCAGGTTAGAGAAGAGAAGATGAGCTCTCGCATTCAGTTCACGTCCAGCACATTTCATGCCCTTTGCTGAGCTGTTGATCTCGGCCCGCTCACGCTGCACACGCAGAGTTATCGTACCGTACGCCATATGCTTCACATCCATCAGCACAGCTGCAAGAGAACAGGATACACAACCTATGTGCATTAAACACATCTGGACTTAAAAAAGGCTAGCCTGAAAGTACTCAGTTGAAATGTGTTATGATACTGTAGTACTTGCATTGTTGTCTACTTTGGATTAATGGCTTCTGCTTATATTATTCTCACTGATATGTTGCTATGGATAACCCATCAAGCTAAATATGTCCTCTCTTAAATTGCAATGTTAAAGTTTCTCTAATAAACCGTAAATTTTACGGTAAAAAACGGCAGCTGTGGTTGCCAGAACTTTGACCGTTAGAATTAAATTAGAAACGTGCTAATAGTTTTACAGATTAAATTTAAAATTTACAGTAATAAAATCGTATTTTATTTTCAGAATACACTGACAACCAACAATCATCACAGCAGTAATGAGGGTTATATGAGCAATCACAGCTCATCACAAGTGAATACTTGTATAACTTCATACTTATTTAAAGAAGCTGCACAATGTCATTCACACAAACATTAAAATGAAATAAAAATACAATAAACATTAATTTAACAACATTAAATGTAACATAAAACCCTAATGTACATAACTGATTAGAAAAAAAAACAATAAAACTATGAGGAACCATAGTTATTTCAACAAAAATACATAAAATGTGAAGTGTCACACAGGGAATTGTGGGAATGTCAATTGTTCTTTTTCACTTTCAAAAACTGTAAATTTAACGGTATTTTACTGTAAAATTATATCACAGTTATTTACCGTGTATAGTACGGAAACTTTCTGTTTACCAATTAACAGTTTTGCACTGTAGCATTTTTACAGTATTTTACCGTTAAAATCACGGTTATTTTTTACAGTAGGATTTTTGATGGTCTTTTGTGGTTATGCTTTATCGCTGATGTGTTTTTAATCATACAGACCCCATTTGGAAGCTGCAAATCTATAGTTGTGGCTAGCATTGAGCAATATCAGATGCTGGGACAGAGATTCAGTGTCTGGCTGCCCTCTGCAGTGAACATGAAGCATTGCACAAGGGCACAATGAGCTTGACCTGAAAACAGTGAGCTTATACGAAGGAGATGTGTCTTTCTTAGATGAGCAGATCTGAACTCAGTCTCTCATCAACTTTCACAGCCCATTTTGTCTGTTTGTTTCAGTTCTCAACCCCTCTTCTTTCTCTCTCACTCTTTGCATCGAACTTTCACCACAGCGAAAAACCTTAAGCCTTGGCATCTGTAGAGCTCATGCTAAACTTTATGTAGCTTGTAAGTGCTTTTCAAAGTGCATTCAAAGACTTAGCTGTTTTATTCTGCAGTATCTTTTTTGTGTCAACGTTCAGCGATTTGAATTATTGCGCACAAAGCCGTCGCATCTTTCTTTTCTTCTTTAGGGTTGTGTTTATGTGCATATTGTCCACGTTTCTCATCCGAACACACACCCGACATCGGCACAAACGCAGATAGAAATACGTGTTGAAATAATGTTTGGCGTATTTGTAGCTCCGGCAAACAGTCCGGGTGGGGGATGCGCTCGTTCCTCTCTGGGGACGAGCCACTTCTGTCATCCTCAGCGGCAACGTCTGCATCACTCTATTCGATCAGCTCCACAAATCGGGGGGCAGAGAGCGAAAAAAGACAGAAGCCGAGGGATATAGACCGCCTGTAAAAAAGAGAGAGGAGCAGGGATGGTGAGGATTGTTTGTCTTGTTCAGAGGCGTTAGGCTGAATGAACTCGTCCTTGATTTACACACACTGTGGATAGACCACGGGTCTCCAAACACAGCGGGCCGTTGATCTCTAAAGCTGCCTTTAATTTCCACCGGCTCACAGCGTGATAAAGGAAAGTCATATGCATATGTTGAAAATGATTAACCTGTACATGATGTTTTGTGAACCTGGATGTTCTGGCAACGATTGATTGAATGCATTTCTTGTTGAAGACACCAGTGCTTGCGAGGTTGTAAAATTGCAATTCATTATGCAGATTTCATTGCATGAACGCACAAAATCCATTGTTGCATTCAAAATCTGCAAGATGCAACAGACTGGAATTGACCGAAGACGTGCTTTTAAAAGTTAAACATCTTTTAACTTTAAAAACGTGGCATTTGTGGGCAAATATGCCGGAATTAGTTGGAGATCTGCAAGTAGTTTTTGAAAGAAGTCTCTAATGCTTGTCAAGGTTGCATTCATTTGACAAAAACAGCAATACTTTATATTTTTGTGAAAACTGATATTTCATTAGGATTTGAACTGCATTTATTTGACTTTAAAGGAGTAGTTCACTTTTATATTTTACTCACCTCACGGTCATTCAAGATGTCCATGTCTTTCTTTCTTCAGTTCGAAAGAAATTAAGGTTTTTGATGAAAACATTCCAGGATTTTCTCCATATAATGGACTTCAATGGGGTCCAAACGGTTCAAGGTCCAAAAGACACTTTTAGTGCAAACTGTTCAAAGGGCTTTAAACGATTCCAGACGATGAATAAGGGTCTTATCAATTGAAACGATCGCTCATATAATAACATAAATAACAAAGTTGAAGTTTTATAAGCTCAAATGCTCGCCTTGCTCTGTTCTGTGATGCACGTGTCGTGACTTTCCTGTTCGAACTCATTCATCGAAACTAACGAATCTTCTCCCCTAAGTCAATTCGTTCGTTTTGTTGCTGAATGAACCAAATGACTCGGAAAAAGATTGTTCATTTTGATGAACGAGTTCGAACAGGAGCCATTTGAACAGTTTGCAGTTTGCACTGAAAGTGTCTTTTAGACCTTGAACCGTTTGGTTCCCATTGAAGTCCATTATATGGAGAAAAACTCCTGGAATGTTTTCATCAAAAACCTTAATTTCCTTTTCGAACTGAAGAAAGAAAGACATGGACATTCTTGGATGACATGGGGTGAGTAAATTATCAGTAAACATTTTTTGTTTAATAGTTAACTACTCCTTTGATCAGTTTAATGCAAATTTGCTGAATAAAAGTATCAATTTCTTCAAAATCAAAAAACATACTCACCCCAAACTTTTGAACGGTAGTGTATATTTTTATGTTCCATAGATAAATAAATTCATAAAGGTTTGGATTGGCACAAGGGTGAGTAAATGATGGCAGAAGTTTCATTTTTGGTTGCACTGTCTCTTTAACAGTACAATGTGAAGTAGGAGATTCTTAAACTTTACTTCTCAAGAAGTTTAAAAATTGATTTGGCTTGAACTAGTAAATCTGGCAGTGTTTATCACACCTACAACAGAAGGTATCTCCAGAAACAGAGCAGGAGAAAGTTTTCGAAACTGAAAGTTTAAGACTAGTTTTGGCGCTTAGTCTAACATAACATACTGTACAGGTGAAAGCAGGCTCTTGAATTCCAAGTGGCTGAGAGAGGATGGAAATTCATTAATTATGAAAACGCAATTATGGAATTAATTGTGTGGATGAAGAAAATTAGACTGTTCTGAGAAATATCAATGCAGTGCAGCCTTGCAGACACATTTTGGCACGTCCTCAAATTCCTGTAAATTCTGGGGCAGCATTCATCCATGTCAGCCGGTGCTGAAGCCAGGGGCGTACGGGTGAGTTCAGATCCACCTGGGTGAGCAATCAGACCAGAGAATGAAAAAATAATATAAATTACAACAGTTATGGTCTATATGTTTCAATTTAATGTGCTTGTAATGATAAATTATTTTAGTTGCGCTGCCCAAAAGAGGACTTGAGCAGTGTCGTGCCGGCCAGGACATTAGAACAATTGCTGCTGTCAGGGGAGGCTGTGGCCATTAGTCAATAAATTAAAGAGTAATTACAATGGTTTCTGCTTCTGTGACTCTATCTGCGAGACCTCACACAGGTGGAATAGAAATGTGCTCAGAGAGAGAGAGAGAGAGAGAGAGAGAGAGAGAGATGTTTCTGAATCACATCCCAGCTTCAATGGACTGACAGCAGAGAAAGTTTGCCAGAAAGTTCCTTTCTCCTTAACTCATTGAGATCCCTGAGGAAAGGAAGATGGATCTCCACAAAAGATGTTCTTAAATGTGTAGCTTTACTGTATTACCTTCACATTTACATATATGCTTCTGATAAAAGCCTTAAAGGTTCAGTATTAAAAACTGTATAAATCTGAGGGTCAAAAAAGTCTGAAAGAAAAACTTAGTTATGAATTTAATGTTAAGTTAATTTAAAGAAATAATTCATCCAAAAATAGAAATTATTTACCTTATATATATATATATATATATATATATATATATATATATATATATATATATATATATATATATATATATATATATGGCTGTCAAACGATTAATCGCATCCAAAATAAAAGTTTGTCTTTACATAATATATGTGGGTGCACTGTGTATAATCATTTTGTATGTATATATATATATATATATATATATATATATATATATATATATATATATACACACACATGCATGTATATTTAAGAAATATATTATTTATATATTATTCAAAAATATTATTTATATACAAAATATTTTAATTATATATAATATAAATTATATATAAATCTATATACAGTTTATACATGAACATATTTCTTAAATACATACAAGCATGTGTGTGTATTTATATATTTATAATATAATTATACACAGTGCACCCACACATATTATGTAAACACAAACTTTTATTTTGGATGTGATTAATCGCAATTAATCATTTGACAGCCCTAATATATATATATATATATATATATATATATATATATATATATTATTATTATTTTTTTTTGCATATGTAAGAGACCATAAATTAAATTCATGCAGGAATTCTATTCCTGACACGGACTGAACTTTTATTCTCACAGTAGATACGCGAGTGCCAACCCTTCCCATCCAATAAAAGCCTTGCTCCTGCCAGTAAGCATAACGGGTAAACCTGAGTCCACTCACCTGCAGCAGAGATAATCCCAGTCCGCAGGTAAAGGCACACTTGCATTAGACAAATCCCCTGGGATTCTCACGCCCGGGGTTGTTCTGTGTGCATTCCAGTGCCTAATAATATATGACACCCCTACTGCTCTGCTTTATAATACTCAATCATAGAGCGCAAACATATTCCACCAGCAAACGTGCTAAGGGTTAGTGCATACTGAGAATAACCAATCAGATCTCAAATCCGCAGAGAGAGAGGGGGGCAAGAAGTCAGTGAACTTAGTACAGGAGGAGTAGATTGTGTTAAAGTGAGTAGCTGGATAGTTAATCACTATACACATTCCTAGGTTTTTGATTTTTCCCAGAGTTTTCAAGTTTGTCTGGCTTTAGTAGGATAATTCTGACTTTCTGTGTTGATTGGATGGATGTATGGATGAATGGATTGATTGATTGATAGTATGTAAAATATTTATGCATCAATGCATATTTCAGACAGTAGTATTTCTCAGTAGTATTTCAACCCTGCACTTGGTTTGAACTCATGTTTAATGTTTTTTTCCACTAACAAAGTCTAAAATGCATAGTACTGTTCACGGGATACACACTACTCTTTATATCTGTAGTATTATAGTAAGTATGCTATTCTGATATCCCACATCCCTCCAGCTTCAGCATTGACTCTCCGTGTCAAACAGAGCAGTAAACACACACACACACACACACACACACACACAAACATATTATGGTCACTTCCTCATTCTGCTCGTCTTCAACCTCATCTAGCCATGCTAATGAGTTTATTAGAAAAATTTCCAATCACAGTATTCAGACACACCCCTCGAACACACAAACACACACACATGAATCTCCACTGGTGCAAACAACTTTCTCAAGGGCAAATGCAGAAGTTTAGCAGAGCTTCTATACCGAGCGATGCAGGTGTGTGTGTGTGTGTGTGTGTGTGTGACGGCAGACGCACACACCAGAATCTGCCTCCGTCTCTACGGGATTCCCCATTATCGCCTGAGACACAAATAGCCTTTGAATTGTGGGTAACAGGTGTCCGGAAGTCACAAACAAATTATTGCTACGTCTGAGATGAGAGTCGTTCAGAACGCGCTGTTTGTTTGGACAAAGCCAGCTGAGCGTTTGCGTGCTCTCGCAACCTTTTTTTGTGGCTTTCATCAACAGCCGCCTCATCTTCACTAATGAGGCGTAATCTTAATCAGCGTGTCGCCCCCTATGAGACGGGCACCGTGCCATTCTGACGGCTTAACACCGGTGGAAGGTGTCATTGGCTTAACGAGGGGCGTAAATCTGACACGGCGGGACCGAAAAAGGTACTTTATTGCCCCGGGGCGACACACACACTCTTTCATAGAAGAGGAGCCGAGAGACAGAGAGAGGGAAAGTTGAAGTACTGCCTCCAGTGAAAGAGCCTCTTGTCTTTGGGCTTGTGTCTCGCCCAGCTGTGTGGCTGTGACAGCTGTAAACGCAATGAGACATTCAGCGGATTTGGCCGCGTCCTCCGCCGGAGAGACCCCACGTGGCGCTCTCGACGCCGGAACTGCTCCCCCACCTGTGGTGCACACCTGCACACAATTTCACGCTTGATTTATGACGTGTAGGTACCGCAAGTTATAGTTCTGGTGCTGTAGTGTGAAAGTTAAGTGTCAGACTGTTGCAGGTGACCTCATTCCTCTCGTGGACCACCTACATCTGACGACTGCGCATATGAGGAGAATGAGGCACAGGGTTTTATTCATTTGATGAATTAGAATTAGTGCTGGGCCATGATTGATCACATCCAAAATAAAAGTGTGTGTTTACATAATATATGCTATCTTTGTGAGGACCAAATGTCCCCACAAGGATATAGTAAAACCTGAGATTACCTACATTGCAAGGGAAATTGATTAATAAACATAATTGTACACTCTAAATAATGCTCAAATTTGGGTCAAATATGGACAAATCCAAATGTTGGGTTAAAAAAGTAATTAAAAAAATTACAGTTGAAAGTTAATTTTGAATTTTAAATGACATTTTAACCTAACATTTGGGTTTGTCCATATTGACCCAAATTTGGGTTGAAACGACCCAGCATTTTTTAGACTGGGTCGTTTCAACCCAAATTTGGGTCATTTTTTAATTTGGGTCAAATATGGACAACCAAATGTTGGGTTAAAGAATTGGGTTAAACTTTGTTGGGTTAAAAAATTTGGGTTGAAGACGACCCAGTGTTTTTTAGACATGGTCGTTTCAACCCAAATTTGGGTCATTTTTTTAATTTGGGCCAAATATGGACAACCAAATGTTGGGTTAAAAAGTAATTTAAAAAATACAGTTGAAAGTTAATTTTGAATTTTAAATGACATTTTTAACCCAACATTTGGGTTTGTCCATATTTGACCCAAATTTGGGTTGAAACGACCCATCATTTTTTAGACTGTGGGATTTATTTGTGTGCAAAAATGCAGAAAGTTTTGTGTGATGGGCAGTATAAGGGAGAGAAATTAAGGTTTTTGATGAAAGCATTCCGTGATTTTTCTCCATATAATGGACTTCATTGGGAATGCCAAACGGTTCAAGGTCCAAATGAGAGTTTCAGTGCAGCTTCAAAGGGCTTTAAACGACACCAGATGATGAATAAGGGTCTTATCTAGCGAAATGATTGGTCAGTTCTCAAAATAAATAAAAAAGTAAATATAAATATGTTTTAAATAAATAAGTTTTATAAGCTCAAATGCTCGCGCTTGCTCTGTTCTGTAATGAGCATTCATGACTCTCCTGGTTCGAACTCGTTCATCAAAATGAACAAATCATTTTCAAATCATGACTCGAAGGGTCCTGAGATAAGACCCTTACTCATCGTCTGGAGTCGTTTAAAGCCCTTCTGAACAGTTTGCAGTTTGCACTGAAACTCTCATCTGGACCTTGAACTGTTTGGTTCCCAATGAAGTCCATTATATGGAGAAAAATGCTGGAATGTTTTCATCAAACATCCTTAATTTCTTTTGACTGCAAGAAGAAAGACATGGACATCTTGAATGACATAGGGGTGAGTAAATTATCAGCAAAAGTTTTTTTTTTTAAGTGAACTACTCCTTTAAATAATCACAACTTTTGGCTGCATTTTTATACAAACGTTTGGCTAGATGCCGCACTGCAATTCAAATTAATTTTCTAAACTGCACAAAAAAACACACTTTAGATATCTGTCTCTTTCTGTTTAAGTCAAGTCAACTCTCTTGGCCAGAATCATCAGAATGTGAGACTTGGTGAGTATTGAGGGGGGTTGAGGAGAAGGAAAGTGGCCACCCACCGACTGGGGAGATGAATCCAGGAAATGGGGGTCAAAAGCATGTGAACCATGAGTGACTGCTGGGATGATGCAGCGCTCATTGATATGCATGTCTCTGCTGGTATTTGTGGTGAGGGTTTGGAATGAGGCGAGAGCAGATGATCCAGCCCTCGACTACTGCAGTATTTATAAGTCAGAGTCTCCCAAAATGAGCAACTGGACAAAGAGGAAGTATCTATCTCCCTCGTTCTCTCTCTTCCACTGAGAGCGCTATTTATCTTGCTGCTCTCTGATAAATGGTGGACCCGAATGTACCTCATTCATTGGTGTAGCTCTCGTTGTCTCGCTGCGTCAGCCTTTTCTACAGCTCCACCACAGCGCTCTCTAAACTATTCATGAAGTGCTCGTCAAACATTGTTAAATCTAGATAAACCTTAAGGAAGAGGTTTGTGTGTTGACAGCTGCGGCAAACTTCAGATGCCTGATTTCCAGTACTGAATTGCGATAGTCTATCAATTTGCCCGAGGAAAAGCAGTGGTAATGTCCAGAGTTTCACTTGACAGCTGGTTGTAGCTTATGAGAAATATGCATCATGGTTGTATCGGAGGGATTTGTTTTGGGATAGAAGAGATTTGTTTGGATGTGCTCCGTCTTAGAGACACATGTCACCCTAAAGCTCTTGTTTATCCCGTCAGCTGTTCATCTGACGGTCCCATTTCACATATGCACAGTGATTTTTGCCCAGTCATTTCTGAGTATATCGTTTCTACAGTGGAATTGGTTTAACATTTAATATCTTAATATGTTCAGGAAACAGTTCAGAATAACTTGCATAAATCAGTGGTTCTCATGCCGCAAATTTTACACTGGATATAAAGCAGCAAACAAACACAGAACCAACATTTTGCATAAAAATGCATCCATTGATATTGCAAAAAATGTGAGTCTATGAATATATTAATAAATGAATGCATTTTCCAAAACATATGGTCTGCAGTAGCTCTATTCAGTGTAGTCTGGGTCTCGTTTTCTTTTATCTTGCGTATTTTGCTCATGGTTTTTTGAGGATGAGTTTACCCGTCCATGTTGGCATGACTAATTTGACTGGCTTCTACAAAGTGACTGACATATTGCAGAGTTTGTGACATGACGTTTTGTGTTGTAACCCACTAGTTGAGAGATTTAAAGGAGTAGTTCACTTTTTAAAAACATTTGCTGATAATTTACTCACCCCCGTGTCATCCAAGATGTCCATGTCTTTCTTTCTTCAGTTGAAAAGAAATAAAGGTTTTTGATGAAAACATTCCAGGATTTTTCTCCATATAATGGACTTCAATGGGAACCAAACGGTTCAAGATCCAAAAGACAGTTTCAGTACAAACTGTTCAAAGGGCTTTAAACGACACCAGATGATGAATAAGGGTCTTATCAAGTGAAACGATCACTCATTTAATAAAAAAATAACTAAGTTTAAGTCAAAATGAACAAATCTTTTCCGAGAGTTCAATCCGTTCGTTTCGTTCATTGAATGAACCAAATGACTCTGAAAAGATTTGTTCATTTTGATGAACGAGTTTGATCAGGAGAGTCACGAATGCGCATCACAGAACAGAGCAAGGTGAGCATTTGAGCTTATAAAACTTAAACTTTGTTATTTATTTATTAGATGAGCGATCGTTTCGCTGATAAGACCCTTATTTATCATCTGGAATCGTTTAAAGCCCTTTGAACAGTTTGCATTTTGCACTGAAACTCTCATTTGGACCTTGAACCGTTTGGTTCCCAATGAAGTCCATTATATGGAGAAAAATCCTGGAATGTTTTCATCAAAAACCTTAATTTCTTTTCAACTGAAGAAAGAAAGACATGGACATCTTGGATAACATAGGGGTGAGTAAATTATCAGCAAAAGTTTTTTATAAAAAGTGAACTACACCTTTAACCTATTGTTTGCATATATTACTTAACATTTTATGTCACAGTCATTCAATCAAGAATTTTAAGTTGAGCTGTTAGATGTTCAGTAGCCAGAACAAAGCAATGAAGGAGGTTTACATAACATATTAATGTATTGTGTTCTATTCAATTCATTTCTTAAGGTTTCTTTATTTGAAAAGGTCTTAAAAAAGTCAAATGTATGCAGAAAACTCTGTCGTGTCTGTCCTTTCCTCTTCTCTTTTTGTTTTGCCTCTTTGTGTCTGTGTTATTTTCTTGAGTATTTCTCCTTGACTGTTCTAGTCGGGTCAGCATCAGTTCCCAGATGCTGGTGTGCGTCATATGAGGGTGTGTGTGGTGTCTAGTGTAGGATGTACAGAATGGGTCAATGGGCTGCAGTGACAGAACAGTCCTGCCCACCACGTCTCCACATGGATAAAGGAGAACCGATCCATTCCAATTTATTGATGGGAACAATATGAGACACTAGAATGACTAAAGCCACAGCGCTTTCTCTCTCCTTCTCTCTTTCTGCTCCTCTCAGTGGAGAGCCATCAGTGTCAAGAGGACGGACAGAAAGAATATTAAAACAGTATTATGAAGAAGAGTGGAAAATACATACAGAGCCCCCAATGGTATTTGGACGCTGAAGTCACGCTTAAAAACGTCTGAATGTCGTCGCTTTAGATTTATCCTGCTATCATAAGCTCCGTTCTTGTTTGTAATGCCCATTTTTCACAATTCAATCTTTTTCGGATGCATAAAATGAAATCCCACCTTACTGAAATGCATCACATAATGGAAGTTAAATGGTCTGCGAATGCTGTTTTGTGTTGATTTTAAGCGTCCAAACACATTTTTGAGGCCACTGCATGTCACAACACAGACGGACGGAAACACAGCCGTGAGCTGAGAGGGTTGAAACCTAAAAAATACATCCAGCGCCTCTCAGTATCATTTGAAAAGATGAATCTAATCTTCCTGCAATCAGCTCTCTTGCTCCAGCGCCTGTCTCTCGCATGATCTTCAGCGGCGGTCTCTCGGCACGCTCCATCCCCTCCCCACAGGCCACGGACGCTTCGCTTTGCGGTTATTAACCTGAACAGTGGGCGCATCTGAGTCTGGGTTAATAAGCTGCTGTCTTCACCTCACTCTTTGTCGGGAGAACAATGTTGTCAAGCCTACAGAAATTGGCAATTTACAACAGAGATGGAAATGGAAGGCGAGGTACTCGTCTGTGGAATGCTTTCTATAGCCGGGCCCACCGGCAGGAGCCTCGCTCTCCCACAGCCTTTTAATGATGGATATGAAATTACAGAGGTGTGAGACTGAGATGAGACGGGAACGAGAATGGACAGAGACATGGTGAAGGCGTGCTAAACCAGCAGCGAGTGTACTGTACTTTATTTAGAGCCGGTTTAAAAGAGGTCAGAGTCAGATAAATAACCAGATATCAGGTTGACGCCGACTGGCGGAGACAAGTCTTGAGAAACGTCATATAAATCATAGGATTTGGGCGGGCGTTTTGACAGATGATGCATTATAAATGTGGGCGAAATAAACAAATTATGTACGGACTATAGGAATACATATATTATACTGTAGGAGTATATAGGAATATAATTTTTTTACAGAAAAGTGATTCAAACTGTACTGAAAATATAAGGATGTTTTATATAAGCTTAGAGACTGTTTTCATCAAACTGTTTCCGTTCAAAAATTAGAGCTACTTATTTCATGTATGATAATATATTGTGAATATATGATAAAATTGGCTAACAAACTCACTTAAGGTTTATAGCTTGCAATTTTTATTTATTTATTTATATTTTTTCATTGTACTTGTGGTTTAGTTGCTTCTATTTTATTATTTTTTCCATTAATTTTGAATACATTTAAAGGTTTTTTACATTTTGAAAAAAACTTTTGCTGATAATTTACTCACCCCATGCCATCCAAGATGTCCATGCCTTTCTTTCTTCAGTCGAAAAGAAATTAAGGTTTTTGATGAAAGGTTTTTGATGGTATAATGGACTTCATTGGGAACCAAACAGTTCAAGGTCCAAAAGGCAGTTTCAGTGCAAACTGCAAACTGACACGAATCAAAATGAACAAATCTTTTTCCGTGTCATTTGGTTCATTGGCAATGAACGTATGAACGAGTTGACTCTGGAAAGATATTTCGTCATTTTGATGAACAAGTTCGAATAGTAGAGTCACGCATCATAGAACAGAGCAAGGCGACCATTTGAGCTTATAAAACTTAAACTTTGTTTTTTTTTTGTTGTTTTTTTTTTTAAATAAGCGATTGTTTTGCTTGATTAGACCCTTTTTCATCGTCTGGAATCGTTTAAAGCCCTTTGAACAGTTTGCACTGAAACTGTCTTTTGGACACCCATTGAAGTCCATTATAAGGAGAAAATCCTGGAATGTTTTAATCAAAAACCTTAATTTCTTTTCGACTGAAGAAAGAAAGACATGGACATCTTGGATGACATGGGGTGAGTAAATTATCAGCAAATGTTTTTTTAAAAAGTGAACTACTCCTTTAAGTACAAACTAAAGTAAATCATGGTTGTTGTTTTTTTGCTCTGATTCTAAGCTCAGACTACTCCGTCATTCATTTCTTTCCAATTTCACAAATTGGACACCTTTATGCAACTAGAAAATTCTAGATATAACTGCACTGCCAATCAAGATTTTGATTTTATAATTCGCTGAGAAAACTCACTCCATCTGATTGCTTCTCTCTGTTGTTTACCAGTGAACGAATAACTGAAAGTTTGACAGAGTAAGATAGACGAGGGTTAGAGATGGTCAGTTTCGGTTTTGGTTTTCCTCTAACCAAAAGTACAGTCCGGCTCTCATCCCCAAGGCGTCATATAGGTGACGCTTTTGACATTACGTCTACATCTGACGCACATTTCACCCTTTAGCATAAATATGAGACACAGATATATATGGGCCAGAAGGCGCCTCCTAGTGGTGTAACCCTAACACTACCCCAGACCTAAACCTACCCAGAACCGAAGCGTGTTATATGGACACTGAAAGGGCTGTTGGATTTCACCTATATGACGCCCTATAGGATGAGAATGTGTTGAAAAGTACAGTGAGTGTAATGCCCATTTCTTATCATTCTGATATCATATCATTTTGGTGTGAGGGAGAGCTTTTGTCTTTGTTCTGTTAGTATGTATGTATGTGAAGTATTTTTTTTTGAGGTCCCCTCTGAAAACGAGATGCCACATCTCAAGGGGTTTTCCTCTTACCAATAAACTTCAGTGTGATGCATTTGGCCCAACTTTGATAGAAAGTATAAAGGAAGGCAGCTGATTGTTTCCGGCAGTATACTGTATCTCCCAGGCCTAACGCAGTGGTTCAGCAGAGGAGCACTTGATCGAGCTGCTTTGAAGCATGTGTTGATTTTGATTGATTTTTGAAGGCACGTTCCTCTTCGTTATTTGCGCATTACAGTGCAAGGACACAACTCCGTCAGGACACCGCGAGGAAACTGCCTCTACAACAACAGAGCGGAGATCTGCTTCTTTTCAAAGACGCTGTGCTTCCCACGCTGCCTTTTTGTAATACCCTGCGGTCTGGTGAAAATGATTTTGACTCCCTGTGGGTGTGGAGCTGGCTGAGAGATTGAGGAGGGGGGTGAAGCTGTGTGTGTGTGTGTGTGTAATCATGGACATGGTACAGCCCAGGCCTCTGACAAACACAGATAGTCCACAGCCTCCATGCTGTTGTATTCATGAGGAGTCCTGCACCTCAATAACTTAATTAACCTCGTGTAGAAGCCCACCGCACACCGTCCGTCCACGGCAGATAACATGCAGGAAACACACCATGTGCTTTATCTCGATCTGTCTCCTATCTCTGAGTCCCTGTGCAGGTGTGTGTGGTCAGATTGTGACCGTGTTCTAGGTGTCTTGTATCTCTTTATTTGTTTAACAATGCCAGTGTCAACTGTGTGAGATGTTTGTGCCAAGCATTATTAGCTTAATAGAAGTTATGATCATTTTCAGAAGTTTTTTCATTCATCTTATTCATTCTTATTCATTCTTTCTTTCATTCTTTCTTTCTTTCTTTCTTTCTTTCTTTCTTTCTTTCTTTCTTTCTTTCTTTCTTTCTTTCTTTCTTTCTTTCTTTCTTTTCTTTCTTTCTTTCTATCTTATCTATCTATCTATCTATCTATCTATCTATCTATCATATCTATCTATCTATCTATCTATCTATCTATCTATCTATCTATCTATCTATCTATCTATCTATCTATCTATCTATCTATCTATCTATCTATCTATCTATCTATTTTATCTGTCTGTCGTTCTATCCATCCATCCATCCATCCATCCATCCATCATCTATCCATCTATCCATCTATCCATCTGTTTGTCTTGTCTTTATAGATAAAATCAGATTCATCTCTTTCAAATTACAATTCAACTTCCTGTGTGGTGGCCAATTAAAATTCACGCTCATGAATTGCTGGTGAGCCAGTTCTGAATGTTGCTCATCCCTGGTGTCAACAGTAAAGCAGCTCGTAATGCAGCCTTAACTTTAACATGCTTACTTTGCTGCCATGCAAGCACTGGCTGTTTCCTTCTGTAAATGCAATCTTGTTTACCTCACTGTTGGGCGTATGTTTTTTTTCTTTTGGGGGGTGGAGGGGTCATAAATAGAGTATGTTGCGACCCGAGGGCAGAGAAAACAGTTTAAAAACATCTCTAACATAAGCGGCGTAATGTTTCTGGTAATGATTTAATTAGGTTTAATAGCTTCCGTGGCTTTACCCTTTTCACACTCATCCAGTTAACACAATGCAGAAGCCTCAATGCGATTTTCCCCGAGGGCCGAAACTTAGCGGCGTCTTTCCATTACTGTTCACACCACAGCTCCAAATGCCACCACCATTGATAACCTCCAACCCCCAGAGGGAAAGCCTGAAAACGAGACGCAATCGGGAAGCCCATCCTATGCAGCAACTCCAGTATGCAATTATTCAGCCATGAATGCTGTGGCCTTTCCATGCCCTTTGGAAAAATCACCCTGACCAAATGCACGCTGGGTTGCGCGGTCTGGGGGCGCTGTGCATTTTAAGGTTAGAGCTTGTTGCCTGTGGTCGCCTCATTGATCCCGGGCAGCCTAGTGCTCTCTGCTTTTTGGAGATAAGGCAACAGACTCGACCCTCTCCTTATCCCACCAGCCCCGCCAGACTTACAAACAAACACCCAATTTCTAATCCACTTGTCGGCTGCTGAAGACAGACAGCCCTTTATTTATACCCTTTCAAGCCATCCTCGAGGTTCGCTGTTTCGATAAGCCATGTAGGGACATCAGTTTTCTTGTTTGGAGGCACTCTGACAGAGACGAAACCCTGCACCCATCACTGTCCTGATCCCCCGTCTGTTTTAGCCAGACTGAGACAGAGGAGCTGAACCGGGCGAAGCTTAAGGTTCATGTGATCAGCGTTCTGTCATGCTAAGCATGAAAATTGGATCAAACTCGTGTCTAGAACTGTGCTGATAGGACATAGTGGAGGAGACTATACAGTATGACGCAGTCAATGAATTATTCTTGGTTCCAGATGTAAGTTTACAGTCAACATGACATTTAAAGCTACACTGTGTGATTTGTATCCCCATCTAGTGGTGAAAAGGTATATGACCATCCAGTGAATGTTAGTTTCTGTTCCTCTCAATTCCGATTTCATTTTAACTCCTACGGTGGCCAAGGTAGTCCAAGATTAACATGGCTTCCAGTTCGACCTCGTCCATGGGTGTTAACTCAAACGTAAACGCGAAAGGCGAAGCTTGAATTAACGGCTAATGTACTTTCAAGAAGGAGGGGCAACATGGCGACCGACATTAGAACCCCTTACCTGTATGTATTTTCAATGGCATATTATACACTCACAAGAGTACTTTATTACTTGAACGAAGTAAATATACATTAATGAGCACATGTATATTTTTGAAAGAACTGTTTTTAGCTAAGAATAAACTTAAATAATTACACAGTGTAGCTTTAAAATTGACCACATGTGCTCTAATTCTAAGTGCAATACATAATCTAGTCTTATGCGCTCTTTTCATGTAGCTAAAACCGATTTTTTTTGTCAGTTAACATTAAAGTAAATGTTACAGCAATGATATCAAATGAGGATAGATCCCATCACATTATGGAAGGAGAATGTGAGCATCATTTTATGTTGACTATCACACAATTGTGCAAAATTCAGAATTTAAAAATGTTATTTCATGAGTGTTTGAGTTTATTTTTTTAAAACTCATTTCTGCTACAACAATTGCAGCCCAAAGTGTTGTACAATACAAGCATAAAACCAAACATAAAACAAATCTACACAAAAGACCAAAATGAAGTTCTCTCCGGATCAGACTCAAAAGCCAAGATGTAAAAGTGCTTCTTCAAAGCTATTTAAAAGCATTCAGGGTGGTTTTAACCATCCACAACGGCGTAATAATCTGGTACTGGCTGTCGAAAAGGCGAGCCTGTTCTCATCCTTTGGCGTCATATGGCGACGCCATATGACATTTCGTCAAAATACTACACACATGGGACCCTTTAGCGTCACTATAACACACAGAACCCAAGGCGCCATATAGGTGACTGGCATCCTTTAGCGTCAATATGAGACGCAGACACTACCCCTGGACCTAAACCTACCCATAACGATGCGTGTTATATTGACGCTAAAGGGTGCCATGTGCGTAGTATTTTGACGAAATATCATATCAAAGAAATGAAAATGTGTTGAAAAGGCATGATCATTTAATTGTACTTGCATCTTGCATCCTGTTTGTTAGCTCAATTCAAATTCACCGATAAAAAACCCACAACGTTCAGTTTCAAAACCGCTGCGATTAGCACCGCATTTCGATAAAACGGCTTTAACACTGATGGAATCTTGTCTCCAGAAAAACCCTCAACACCCCTCAGACTGCAGAAATCAAATTCTGTTCAATCAGACCCACAATTACATTAGAGCCCATCCGATCGCAGCACACCGACAGTACATGTGCTCGTCCACATGTGTTTTGGCGTTCGGTGTGTGGCACAGTCCTGTCACCATTGTAATGAGGTGATTGATTGATGAGTGTGATTGCTGACATTGAGAGGTGGGCAGGTGGAAAAATACAAGGGGGGTGATTTGTTACCGCCTGCCACCTCTGTTATCGCTTATAAATCAACAGGCAAGGTGAGGAGATATGAAAACAGGCGGAGAGAGGCAGGACTCCTGCAAGGATAAATAGATCAGCTCCTGCGCCATATGGAATACCAGTCCTTTAGGTGGCTAAATGCCAGCGTGACTGTACACACACCAGGAGCTGCTGTCTGTTAACAGGCATCACATGCCCTGATGGTCGAGTCAAGCAGTGGCATCTTCAGAGAAGGCTTGATTTGGGTCTCTTTTGTGTGTCTGCAACAGTTACACACACCTATATTTGGCCTTGTTCATTTGGTAGTATGCTATTCCACACATGGCCAAATTCAGTTAAAGGGATACTCCACTTTTTTTTGGAAATAGGCTGATTTTACCATTCCCCAGAGTTCCATTCAGACGATTTATTTAGAAGAATATCAGTAACCAGATAGTTTCTGGTCTCATTGACTTCCATAGTATATTTTTTCCTACTATCAAAGTCAATGAGACCAGAAACTGTCTGGTTACTGATATTCTTCTAAATATCAGAAAATTGGCTGAATGGGTTTCGAAAATGGTAAAACTCAACTGTTTAACTGTAAAATGAGCCTATATCCAAAAAAGTGGAGTATCCCTTTAAAAGGGCAGTAAATAAATCAAAAATAGTACTGTTCATACTAGCACTAAAGTGGTTGTACTATTTCTATGTTTCTACATATACATGGACATATTCTACATTTGCCAAAATATGGAATAATTAACAGAGTATATTGCATGTTCAAAATATACAGCAATTACGCATCACGTTTGAGCTTCTGCAAGAACTAATGAGGTTCATTCTCGTGTTACGTGGCGCGTTTGAGCTTCAGCAAGCTTCTGGTTCGGTTGAACTTTCTGTTTAGGTGCACTGATCAATGGTAATATGTAAATAAAAGTCTCAATTAAATCTGTTCATCATATAAAGTGATAGAGTCTCAGGGCTGCAACGATTAGTCGACATTGTCGACAACGTCAACAATAAAAAATTTTCGACAAATATCTTTTTTGTCGAGTAGTCGTTTGATCTCACGTGACCTAATGTAAGGACGTGCAATATCGCGTTATAACCGCTACGGCGCTTTGGCGCTAGAGTGTAATGCAGCCCTTTATAAATGCAAGTGCGGTAAAAGAAAAAAACAGCGCGAATTATGACGGAGTGCAAACGAATCCGAACTAGTACGGTTTGGCAAAGTTTTACAAAACTTAAAACCAACAATGCTGTCATGTGCAATACATGCAAGGCAGAACTTGCTTTTCACGGGAGCACCACCTGCATGTTGGAGCACTTAAAGAGGAAACATCCCGGCAAAAGAGGAGCCGGTGAGAGATCGATTATCTTTATTAGATCATGCAATACTATTAATAGTAATAATATCATCAATAATAACATAATTACAGTAATGTGATTTTTTTTATAGAATAAAGCTTGATTGAGCTTAGGAGTCAGGGTTTTTTATTATTGTAACACTATTTGGTATTATAGTCTTATTACTTGCCTGTATTTTGTTCCATAATCATGAAGACTTACAAAAGGAGACGTTAGGAATAATATCATGGCAGTTACTTTTTCTATTTCATTCTGTAAATTAAAAGGTGAATGAGAACATCTCTGTCACTCGCTTCAGAGTCTCTCTTTGGGTCAAATATGGACAAACCCAGCCATTGAGTTAATTTTTAATTACATTTTTAACCCAACGTTTGAGTTTGTCCATATTTGACCCAAAGTTGGGTTAAAACAACCTAGCATTTTTTAGTGTGTATCTTTAGCTTTTCAGGACATCACTTGTGCAAATGTGGGAACATTCTGAATTTGGCTTATTCATGACGTGTTGTGTCTTGCTTCTTCTTTTACCGTTATAATTAAGCCGATATGTGTCTTTCGGGTGTATACGGGCTTCATTAGAAAGCTCTCTCACCACCACAGCACAGACGCCTTATTTATGTGGAAAATGAACTGAGTAAAAATGAATAATTTAGAAACCTGTGGCAGGAGAATTTCTAACTTTCCTGAACGTTTCTCAAGTCGCTATGAGGAAAATCAAACACATTGCCAGAATGTGGTGTCTGTACGTGTAGCTTTGCAATTTTGCCCTTTGATATTGCATTATAATTGGTGTCTTTAAAAAATACACCTGCTATGAATTAGGGTGGCCCATAAAGTCATTCCATGATTGCATTATAATATCCTTCTAAAACATGTCGGCACTCAAGTGCGACTACTACAGATTTGATGTATTATGAATACGTTCTAAAGCATTACAATCCCATTTATTATTCATTATACACGTATCTAAAGCTCTGCTGAAGTCCTACACGTTGTATCGACTGCCTATGTTTAATCAAACGTACACCGGCCTTTGAATGAGACAGTATTCCCAACCACATCCCTTTAAGAACGTTTCTTCCCTGTCTATATTTTCCATTTCTGTCTGGTACATTAAGTCTCTGAAACAGAAGAGGCGTCCTGTCATCCAAATGTGATAACGGAACAGTTAGCGTTCCTTTTGCCCTGCTCTCCATGTATAAATATGTATAATTCTGATAAGATTAATTGGATCGCCTAAGTACACACAGAGAAGGAGAGAGACTCTTGTTCCGGCTGCTTTCCGCAAATCTGCTCCGGGCCCACCTCACATTCCCCTGCTAAAGTGCTTCATTTTTTTTCTGGAACAAACTGCCTTCAATTAAAAAAGAAAATGGCTTACCCAAAGGTCCCGAGGAAAAGGAGTCGAGCAAATGGCTTGAACACACTCACGATAAATAGTCCTGTTAAAATATTAAGCATTCTGAGAAGCGTTCGATACAAAATGCTCACCTTTGTCTTAATGGGGGAAACATGTTTCTTTGAATTTCCACTTCTAAGAGAAATGATTCTCGCTTACTGTGAGGGATCTGAAAACATTTGCAGGTCATATTTCACAACAAAATTATGAAAGCAATTATATATTTATTTAAAGTAAAAAAAAAGATGCTTACTTTTAGGACCTTTTTGCATTTTTGCTATATTATTTTGTAGGGCTGTCAAATCGATAATCGCGATTAATTCGCATCCAAAATAAAAGTTTGTGTTTACATAATATATGTGGGTGTACTGTGTATAATTATTTTGTGTGTGTGTGTATATATATATATATATATATATATATATATATAAAACATTTATATAATTATAAATATATAAATAATTATATATTTATAATTATATATATAATATTTATATATAAATACACACACATGCATATACAGTATATTTAAGAAAAAAATATTTATATATATAAAATATATATATATATATATATATATATATATATAATATAATTATTATTTATAAATCTATACAAATCTATATATATAAATCTATATATATATATAAATAATTATTATAAACAGTGCATTCATATATATTATGTTAACTCAAACTTTGATTTTGGATGCGATTAATCGCTCTTAATCGTTTGACAGACCTATTATTTTTTTGATAATTAAGCACAATTTCATATGTTTTTATTTATTCATTTATTTTAATTATCCTTAATTAAGCAATTGTTTTCATATTGTATATTTATGCTAATGTGATTTTGGGAGTAAATTGAGGTTTCACTGAAAATGTCACAATGCAAAAACCTTTTTACACCTGTACTTAATATAGTAATAACAGTAAATTATGCAGAATTAAAAGTACCTAACCCTAAACCAAACCCTGACTATAACTGTAACTCTATATTAAGTAAAAGTAGTTTATTAATATTACTCAGTTTCTTTTTGTTTGTGTTCTTACATGCTATAGATCACAAATGTTCCATATCTGTTGACCCTTAGTGCCAGTACAGGAAATGCAGTTTTGTACGTTACTTATTCAGATTTCCTGTTCCTGTGTTATGTTATGGAGAGAGAGAGAAAATCCCAAAATTAACTACAGACCAAAGATCTCTCCCATAAACAGCATGGCACGTTCTGGCAGGGCACTTCAGGCTTCTTCATTGGTTTTGGCAAACAACACCCAAGAATCGTTCCCATGGCATTGGTCGTCACCGGTGAAAAATGAGCAGAACCAGCCAGTGCATATAACACAACCTATAAAGAGTCATCAAACCAATTCCCTTTAAAATAAAGTCCCAAGACCGATTGTTTCTGTGTCAAACCAAGAAGTGGGCAGAGAGGATTTCTCTAAGAATGCAGCGCTGGCAATAAACCTCCAGTATAAATGGGAACGGACGGGCCACATAAAGGGCCTCAATGTGATATTAATCCTGCACCGCAACGGTCTGGAAAGCACTCCGTCAAGCTAACGTGTTTTACTCCATCTCTGATACGGTTATGATAATAATGAGCTGTTCGTTTCACACATCAGCTCTGAGCGATGGGGGCTCAAGTCATTGGTGTGTTAAAGTGTTTTATTATTGGTGGAATTATGAATAATTTGTAGGGAAATCCTTCCATTAGTATATAAACTGAGGGAGGTTGGTATACTTTCAATGCTGTGTGCTTTAATTTCAGATTGCATAATATTACCTGTGCTATAACCCATGAGAAAAACAGCTAATAAATCATACTAAGTGATGTTTTTTTGAAAAATGTAATGCAGAAAGTTTTGTGTGATGGGTTGGTTTAGTGTTAGGGGACAGAATGATAGTCCCTCCAGAAAAACGTGATTATGCGATCGCTAAATTCAATGCAAAATCAGCCAATTTTTTTCAAATACGCTGCACTTTTGCCGCATTAAATGCCGATTTCCATGCAAAATATGCGGAGTTTGCATGATTTCATAATCCTCGCATTTTCATTGCAAAAAAGTTATATATCTTAGCTGAAAGTTTGAAAAATGTTGCGTTTGCTTCACACAAGAGTAGCTATTTCCCCCTGTTTCCATGGGATGGTTATGAAGTTGGTGATTGACATCTCACAAATTGAACTCTGATATAACGCTCTTTCACACGCTCTACCATCACATCGTTACTTAATAAACAACATAATATAAAAGAAGTAGCATCAAACAGAAATTACCCGCACACATGGGGTGTTCAAGGCGCATATAACACTGCAGTTCAGAGTTCAGACAGGGAGCGTGCAGCTCTTAAAGGGGCCACACCTTATTTACACTCGTTACAGTCTGAAATTAAAACAAGATGAGAAATTAAATATTCCCAGCTTTTTTTATCAAACCGCAAGTTCCACGCAATTTTTGCAAGTTCCCGCAATTTCATCGCATAAAATTGCATAAAATATCCTGCATACTCCATCACATTTTTAAAGAAGACGGGCCGCGTAATCAAGTATTTTTGCCCGCAACAATCACAAAAAAAGTCGCGTTTTTTTGGAAGGACTGAATACGTTATAAAAATCATTACGTCTATGGAAAGTCCTCATAAAATATAAAAACTTTTTGATTAATTTTATTATTATATACATATTCATATTGATTTTTTACTATTGTTTTAGTTTTAGGGCCTGATTTACTAACACAAGCACAAGCCCTGTTGTGGCATTAAAAAATGATGGAAACACTTTACTTGAAGGGGTGTGCATAAGACTGACATGACACCTTCATAACCATGACATGACATGTGTTATGAATATGAAATTGTGTTTATGCATGTTTATGACAACTGTCATTAAGTGTCATTCGCTCAATAATGACATTTTTAATGCAAATATGACATTGTTGAAGATGTCTTTGTCATGAAAACCAATACATCATAACCTGTCAGTGTCTTAGGACTAAAAAGTTGTGGACGGTTATTATTGCATATGCGTTTGTAGGAGTTTCCCTTTCAGACGCAACATTTCTAGAAGGAGAGTTTTGAAATGAATCATGCAAGGTGATTTACTAGGTTTGCGCTAGTCAAATTATATTTGCACCTAAAAAAAGCATGTCTTAAACCAGATGCTAATTTGCTCTGCTCTTGGTAGATTGTGTTGGTCATTATGGAAATGATCTGACTCCATCTGTGTTCTTTATTTTGCGTGTTGTCAGAAGATCACAAGCAGAACTTTAATGAAATTATGCTTTTTATGCTAATTTACCCTGTTTAGTAAACCTGGCCCTTCTTTCAAAAACATAATTTCATTTCGTTTTTTTCTTTCATGTTTTTTGGCATACAAGACGCTTTCTACATTTTCGACTACATTATATAATAGTACATAAAAGTGTGTGTTTATCGCTCATAGCCTTTCAATCCCTCTTATTCTGTGGGCGGTGTCATTAAAACACTCTCTTTTTCTCCGTCTCAGGCCGCAGAATGGGTCTATGATCCTCTACAACAGGAAGAAGGTGAAGTACAGAAAAGATGGCTACTGCTGGAAAAAGAGGAAAGATGGGAAAACCACGCGGGAGGATCACATGAAGCTCAAAGTGCAGGGAGTCGAGGTGAGACGCTGTTCGCTATTAGAAACGTGATGTGATCTTTCCACAGCGGGAAACCTCAATGCAATCAAACCATGTGACTAACCGGTTTATATGTCAGATTTGGAGGACTTGGCGTCACCAAATAGATTGGAAATATGATTGTGTTCGAACAGGTTTCCAGATACTGAAGTGCTGTTGTTTTTTATCTGGCTGATTTCATGGCTCAAGTATGTTCATCATTGATCTTGCTTGAGCGAGGATGTGTTTGTGTGTTTGTCCATTTTACATGACCTTTCTAAGATCTGAAGCCCTCTCGAAAACAGCCCTCCCCTCGCACCGCTGGCCGTCCCACTGCGGATGACTCTAATGTGTCAGCTCAGGCATGGCCCCTTTAAATGAAGAACCGTAATGAAGCATGTCTCCGGTCTCCGCGTTCCCGCTCACTGCCTCTAATGAAGAGAAATGTCAGCCAATTGCCGATTTAGCGTGGTGATAGAACGAGCCTACGGATGAGTGCGGCCGCGCGGTCTCATCTGATGCCGTACCTACAGCGAGTTCGTTCACCTGAGCCGCGCGCACTGATCTTACTCAGCTTTATGAGACGGAGGCAACGTTGTAGGCATGTGTAGCCTTTAAAGGGATGGATCATCCAAATAGTACAATTCTGTCATTGTTTATTAACCACTGTGACTATAAAACGCAAAATTAAATGTTTAGCTGTTTCTTTTTTATACAGCTAGAGTTAATGGGAACCAATTATGTTTGTTTTAAAGGAGTAGTTCACTTTAAAAAAAAAACTTTTGCTGATAATTTACTCACCCCATGTCATCCAAGATGTCCATGTCTTTCTGTCTTCAGTTGAAAAGAAATTAAGGTTTTTGATGAAAACATTCCAGGATTTTTCTCCTTATAATGGACTTCAATGGGGTCCAAACGGTTCAAGGTCCAAATGAGAGTTTCAGTGCAGCTTCAAAGGGCTTTAAACGTCACCAGACAATGAATAAGGGTCTTATCTTTCGAAACGATCCCTCATTTCAAAAATAAATAACAAAGTTTACGTTTTATAAGCTCAAATGCTCACCTTGCTCTGTTCTGTGATGCGCGTTTGAGACTCTCCTGTTCGAACTCGTTCATCAAAATGAATGAATCCTTTTAGAGTCATTTCATTCGTTGAATGAACCAAATGACTCGAAAAATATTTGTTAATTTATGTCTGGTGACGTTTAAATGTCTTTGAAGCTGCACTGAAACTCTCGTTTGGACCTTTGAACCAGTTTGGTTCCCATTGAAGTCCATTATATGGAGAAAATCCTGGAATGTTTTAATCAAAAACCTTAATTTCTTTTCGACTGAAGAAAGAAAGACATGGACATCTTGAACGACAGAAGGGTGAGTAAACATAACAGAATGATCATTATAAGTGTTTCATATTTTCCAGGCACATTTAATGCTTCTAAAATACATGATTTTAGTCACTGATTCATTAAGAGAACCAGTCTCTTGTTTGAATGATTGTACAAACAAATGACTCTTATGGACTGGTTCTTAAAATGTATAATTCTAAACAAATTGTATTGACTTCTTTTATGATAACTTTTTGTCTGTTTTTGTGCTTGAATGGCCCTGGTCTCTATATGCTTTTGTTATTTTGAAAAGAACAGCGTGAAAATGCCCTCATGTCGTTCCAAAGATTTAAAAGATGGGTAAAAGATTGCAGAATGTTCTATTGCGTGAACTCTTTAAAACGTAATTTCCAGGCAAATGTAATTCTTTAAACGTTTAACACATTTCATGCCTGTCATATTTCCTGAGCTTGTGTTTAATCGTGTATTTGTCCGTCTGTGAAAAGCATTATGTGTGGTGCCGATCGCAGTCTCTGCTATGGAACATCCCTCGGGCCATTTTTCAATGCGGATCATTCCTCCAAATTTGTTTGACATGTTGAAAACAGGGTAGAAAATGGGTGGACAGCTGATGTTGAATCAATAATCATACAAGATGTTTCTGTCTGGAGGGACGGCAGGTCTGAACGAACAACGACATTCTGACTGATGACGGTTTCACCTGCACTGGGTTGAAAGGGCAACGGTGGCGAGACTTTTGCTTTGTTTTCCAGTTTGCTGGCCGTGTAATTAAATGTATTAGGATGTAAAATTCTAGGACAGAACTATTTCCGGAGATTCATCCTTTTGGAAATTTGCATTTTACTGTACATTAAATTGGGATACACATATTTCAGGCCGTTTGTGTGTGTGTTCAACCAATAAGCACATTTCTTATTTCTGGATCCAATCAAGCAAAGTAGGATACATTAGCGTACATTAAGACTAAAATCAGATTCAAATGTGTTTTATTTTGTCTCTATGAGACACTCATGGGGATTTGGGGCTGCAACAATGACACAAATGCCCAAAGGCTTGAGAGAGAGAGAGGGAGAGAGAGAGAGAGAGAGAGAGAGAGAGAGAGAGAGAGAGAGACAGAGAGAGAGAGAGAGAGAGAGAGGGAGATAGACAGAGAGAGTTCAAAAGAAAAGGCGCTGCAGGGGATCTATGCAGTTTTTAAATGGGAAATATTATTCATTTTGTAGCAAGGTTTCCATTTTTCCTTAGACTAAAATAATCATAATATAGCTTTGTACATCCATTTATCAACCTTCTCTGACCCTTGCATTTAAACATGTTTTTACTACAGTCCCTTTATGACTGACCCCTATTACAGACATCTCACCCTGCAAAAATGTATTATTATTCTATAGTATAATATATAATATTAATTTAAGCTGTGAAACATGGGTTCGTTCATTTAATAGCATTTTATGCCCAAAGTGAAAGTAATGTAGATTGTGTTGAAATAGAGGGAGCATCTCAAAGTGTGAACATAAGATGCATTTGATGCATGTATGAGCTGTTCATTTTTAATGAATCAGTAAAAAAGATTCACTGATTCATTCACAGAACCGACTCATAGGAGTCACTTGTTTGAAGGTTCTTTTTTTCAAATAGGTCAAAAAGATACAATAGTTCATTAGAAGATCTCTTGGAAGTAATTTATTTGTGAATCAAACCTATTAATTTATTGTATGTTTATATATTGTATTTTTATGATTTGCGTAATTTTATCTTACCGCATTTAATTTCTGACTGCATAATTACAACATACATTAGGTACTTGAACAGCAGTGTTGGGAAACAGTTCACCAGAGCACTTCTAAAGGCACAGAAACCTGCCCCTGAGCTCTCCATCATAAGCCATTCCTGCCCTCTAGACACCAAACACACATTAAAACACTCTCTCTATCCCTTCACTCGCTCTGTTTGCTCTGATAAAGAACTAAGCCATTTACCAGCATCCACCAGAGTCCCTGGTTACCTAGCGATGGTGGCAGTAGCCATGGGAGCGGTAGTCACAGCGACAGAGAGGATAATTGCAGTAGTTAGGTAGTTTCACTGAAGAAACTATGATGATGGAGCTGCGAATGAAACCAGTGGGGATGGGATCTGTGTGTGTGTGTGTGTGTGTGTGTGTGTGGTCCTGGTATTCCCTATTCCCTACATTTATAAATCATACTGAATAATGTTTTTTGAAAATCTGATATAGCAGAAAGTTTTCTGTGAAGGAAAGTTTTAAGGTTAGGGTTAGTGTGGGGATTGAATAAATATACAGATATTTACAGTACAAAAATATTACACCGAATGTCCCCATAAAACTCTAGAAACCCAACGTGTGTGAGAGAGAGAGACTCACCAAATCTTTGTTTTAAAATAAAAACATTTTGTAACTTTTTTTGGTAATTTTACCATATTAAATGTTTGAATTAATTATTTCAACTATATTTATTTAAATTGTAATGTAAATTTCACTGTAAAAAATGATTGTGATTTTAAAGGTAAAATACTACTTTTAAAAATGCTACTTTTAAAAAGACTACATTTAAAAGACTACTAGTAAAAATGCTACGGTGCAAAACTGTTAATTGGTTAACAGAAAGTTTCCTTACTATACGGTAAATAATTGGGAGAGATTTAATGGTACATTTAATATAATTTTACTGTAAAATACAGTTAGATTTGCAGTTTTTGGAAGTAAAAAAGAACAATTCATTGTATAATTTACAGTGAAATACCGTAATTTGTTCAAACACTTCGCATTTGATGTAATTTTACTGTAAAATACAGTTAGATTTGCAGTTTTTAGAAGTAAAAAATAACAATTCATTGTATAATTTACAGTGAAATACCGTAATTTGTTCAAACACTTCGCATTTGATGTAATTTTACTGTAAAATACCGTTAGATTTGCAGTTTTTGGAAGTAAAAAAGAACAATTCATTGTATAATTTACAGTGAAACCCGTAAATTGTTCAAACACTTCACATTTGATGTATTTTTGTTGAAATAACTATGTTTCTTCATAGTTGTCTTCGTTGTTTTCTAATCAGTTATGTACACTAGAGTTTTATGTTACATGTATGTTGTTAAATTACTGTTTATGGCTTTTTTTAATTTCATACCATGATGGTGTTTAATGTTTTTGCAAATGAGACTGTCCAGAGTAAATACAATAGTATAAACTTTCTTGAAGAAGAGTTGCTTATGATGAGCTTTGATTGATCATGTGACTTTCATCACTGCTGTGATTGGTGATTTTCAGTGTAATACAATGGTACAAAACAAATATTAATACTCCAATATGTCGGTAAATGAACATTATAGGTAATGAAATATGGTTTATTATAGTACATTTTATTTAAGTCTATAAAACCATATTTTTTGACGGTAAAGTTCTGGCAACCACAGCTGCCGGTATTTTACCGTAAAATTATATATATTTTTTTACAGTGTACATAGAACACAATCAAAACTTAAACATGAAAATGTCAGTCCAAAAACATTAATCTTCATATAATTACTTATTTATTGCTTTATTTGTGTTTTGTGCTGAAATACGCCCCAGACTTGTGTTTGTTTTCTGTGAGATTCACCCGTGAGGAACAGAGCGTTATTTGCAGAGGGAAAGAATAGTTTAGTATCCCAGTCACGAGGAATTTTCCTGCAGTGAGGCAAACTGTTCTACCCACAACTCTATTTAATCCGATTTGCTTTGTGCCATTTGCTTTTGTTTTTTCATCAGTTGTGATATTTAAGCCTATTATTTAGTTTAGTTTGTCTTGCTTTGAAAGGCTGCGTGCGACACGTGTGCCGTAGTGTGTGTACTGTCGTGAAAACCAATTCCACCGGCCCAAGTTCGTCTGGCAAATAAAGACTCTGTTGTGCGCATTATGATTGAATGTACACACACATCTGTTGTGCGTATAGACACACACATACACCCCCACCCGAATAGCATAAGACTGAAGATGTAACAGATGTGCATCCGTCGTGCGAGTTGTTCCATTCGCCTGGAGACTCACAGATTAAACCAACAGGAATAAATCAAGGCTATTAGAAAGGCTGCTAATGCCTAGAGTGGAGAAACATACAGGCCAATGCTGCTTAATTAAGAGACGGAGACTGACCAAGAAACAATCAGTAAAACTGGCCCATCTTGTGTCTCTTTGACCTCCGAGCCAGCAGGGGGTGTGAGAGACCGATCAAGGGTGATTACCGAGTAATCACATGTGTTTTGCTGTGGCAATCTGTGAAAGAGGTCTTGGAAACCATTGGGGTTTTTACCATAGATATCCATAATAAAGGCTAGATGTCTCGTCTGCGCTGCTGGCCAATGGAGGTCGACGTCCGCACCTGGCGGCCATCTTGTCACAGGCAGCTCGCTCACTCGTAACATTGTTTTAATGGTGCATGTACTTTTTAAATAACCATAACTTGCTCAATTTTCTTCCGATTTTCAAATGGTTTGGTTTGTTATAAACGTCAGAAGATTTAGTTATGATACTGCATACTTATGAATAATAAGTGTATAAATAAATAATCATCCAGAATTATAGCCATATTAATAATGTTTGTAAGAAACCAAACCGTTTGTTGGGTGAACCTGCTATTGTTGCGGAGCGGGCATGTAATTTTTTAGCAATCAAAAAGCATGTCTAATTAATTGAAATCACGTTATTAACTTTATATATATATATATATATATATATATATATATATATATATATATATATGAAGAGTTCAGATGCAAAAGCCTCTAAATGCCATTTGAAATTTTCTTCTAAAATGACCGTTTTTATCAAGCTTGTATATTTAAGTTCAGTAATTTCACTTAAATGACAATTAATAGGTAATCTTCATTGCCATTTAAGTGAAATTACTGAACTTTAATATACAAGCTTGATAAAAATTATCATTTTAGAAGAAAATTTCAAATGGCACTTATGTTCAAGGCTTTTGCATCTGAACTCTTCATATATATATATATATATATATATATATATATATATATATATATATATATATATATATATATATATATATATATATATATATATATATATATATATATATATATATATATGAAGAAAAAATCACACTAATTCTGTGTTTTTGCTGGTAATAAAATGAAGCCGTAAAACACAAATTTTATCATTTATCATAAACGTTTTGTCAAATAACATGCTGCACGATGAGCTTTACTGTTAAAATTAAAACATGGATTATTCCTTAAATTCAGTTTTGTTTAAAAAAATCATAATTTATTTGGATTACTGTTAGTGTAATATTACATTTGGACATATTTACATTCTACTGTACAACAGTAATATATTTCTGTCAAGTTAAACCAAACTTTTATTTTGGCGGTTGCCGTGAAGACCTTTTGAGTTTCTGTGTGTTTGTCATAATGATAGTTTCTCAAATGAAGCGGTTAAATGATCACGAAAGTGACTTTCAGAGTGGATCTATAGCCTTGAGAGGAAGTTCAATCATTTCTGTCTTCATATAGGCTAAAAACGTGCTTCAGTGTGTGTGTGTGGTAAATGAAACTGCGCGTCGGCTGCACCATTCATTCACACGGAACAAGGCAAGTAGGATTTGTATTTAAATAGTCTTTGTGGTTTCACACACACATCGCGATTTGATTTCAAGTGTACTGAACCGCTTTCTATTTATTCCTCGAAAATAAACAATAAATTCCTTTTTTATGACTGAATTTCGTCAGTATTTTAGGGGGGCGGGGGTCGTTTTGGGGACCGAAACAGTGCAGTGCAGATTTCACGGTTCGTAAACACAAATGTAATGCTTTCATATGCAATACAATGCAGCAAATCAACAAGTTGCATTGACTTGTGATCTACGCAGATCCACATGTGCAGTGCTTTACCTGCATTTCTTAAAGCTAAACTCTGTTAAATGCATTCATGCACTAAAACCTCCCAGACTCAAGTCCCCTTGGGAAGTTCCTACAAGTTCAGAAGTTATAATTATGATGTGATGTGGCTTCAATGATTCTGGTTGGCATCATTTTTGTTCTGCTCTCACAAAGTCAGGAAGCTTTTTGGTGCTAATGCAACAACAAAAACACAGTAAAGGATGTACATTAGGGGTGTAATTGGTGCTTTATCTGTATTTATCATTCTTGTGCAGCCATAGAGAATGGTGGGAGGTGTAGTTTAGTCTGGCGCCTCATAAACCAACTTTATCACTGTTTTTCATCTCCTGTACACAAAATGCACAAAAGGGGAAACTGTTTGGTCGAATATTTATTGTTACAACTTTGCCATGATTGTTTAATTGAGTCACAAAGTGTCTATATGCACTCGTGACGTAATTCCGGTCATTCCAACATGACTTTAAAGCATCGTAAGAGGCCAGGCTAGACCTGAGTGGAGTGACTCAGCAGGTGTGTTTGTGATAGAGCTGATCTCTCCTCTCAAGGATTCACTCCACAACCCTCCTCTTCCTCACAATCCGCTCAAACGAATTTGGAACTCACAGCAGGTAGGTGTATCGAACCCCGAGTCCCTGGTGTGGAGGCTGGAGAAGAAATAGAGGCAGGAATCCATAAAGAAACTTTGTGAATGAGTAAGACGATCGTGGGTGAGCCTCTGAGGAGAACACCGAGAGAGCTTGTGAGGTGCAGAGAAATAAAAGCATATGGATTATTGCTAGAGCTTCTGGGAATTCCCGGAGCGGAAAAGAAAAGATGGCTGCCAATGGTGCTGGAAGCTGTCAACTTGTGTTTATCATTGAGTTCCATCTCTCGCTAACTCTGTCTCACTGACTTTCATATGCTTTTTGTGGACATGAAACAGCATATTGTGCATTTGTCAAAGCTAATCTCATCCAGCTCAGGGAGACAAAGTTTCTTAAAAAGAGGAACCGTTTCACCCAAATTATCCCAGCCGGTATACTATCAGCTCAGGCTAATGCGCTTCCTCATGTCTAGCGTTTAGCGGTGTTACTGCCGTAAACACATTCAGTTCTGCTCCATGTTTTATTTGATTGTGCTAAAAGCAGACACTCATTTGGAGGAACGTTTCTCTGCTACTTAAACGTAAATTGTATAATCATGAAACGATTGCACACAAATTATTAGATTAATCCACAAACAGTGCTTTGTTTCTTTTTGAAGACGAATACTCAAGAGCGTGTGCGTGTAAAACAGCTGTTAATAGTCCTCTAGAGATTAGACTTTGTCTTATCACGATGCTTAAAGGCACAATATGTACGATTTTTAGAATAAAATATCCAAAAAATCTAAAAAACGATAGGTTACACTTTGTTTTAATGTGTCCGTGTTACAATGCATGCATTTAAGAACAACCTGAAAGTAATGTGTACTTATAGGGTCATGTTTAAGTTTAGGCTTTGGTTTAGAATTAGTTGCATGTAATTAGGAATAATTCATAGTTATTGCATGCAACGTAACAAGGACATTGTAAAATTAAGTGTTATCAAAATTAAGTGTTTCTGTCGCTTTCCAGCGCTCAGAGTACTTGGACGTGGCTGTGGTTACAAGAAGTAAAAACGATATAAATACTGTTCGTTTTCTCACACAAACCACTCGTTTCGTGTCTTAGGCCATCAATGTGTACTTACATTTTACGAGTCATTAAATCATGTTTAATTTGGACTTCTCTGTGCATGCTCTTTGAGGTGGTGACCATAGACCTCCATTATATGACTGACAGACAAGAACGGTTTGACCTAAAAATATCTAAATTGAAAATACTGTGGAAACAAAGACACTTACATCTTGGATGCCCTTGAAGTAAGCTAAAACATACCAAAAATTGATTTCAAAGTGAGCTATCCCTTTAAAGTTTGTAAGATTTTTATTTAATTTTATTTTCTGCCAGGTACAAATAATCACACACTAAAGAAAATCCCTAACCCTGAGAAATATTACTGTAGCTAATGATACATATTAATTGCACTCGCTTCACCTCAATCCCCATTGTGCAAAAAAATTACAAAAAAAACATTGATTTTGAAAAGTAAAACTGATTGATCTGAAGTCAGACGCCCGACTATTGGAGGTGTGTTTGTGCATCCCAGCTTCAACCCAACAGGAAGCTTCCATAGATTATTTATCTGTGCTCGAAGGACTACGTGGCTCCTGCATTATTCACAGTGTAAAAGCAAGAGAGGCAATTTGGTCCGGCGTTATGTTCAATAAGCAAAGCATCAATCCCGAGCCGTGACGCAGGGCTCTGGTCCGGGCAGTGGATGAGGTCGGAGACGTATAAAGTTGTCTCGTGTGCCTTCTGCTCCTATCTCCGGCTGTAAGTCCGATAAGACGGACGGCAGCCAGTGTGGTTTCCCGAGCAAAAAGATGCAATCATGCCAGACTCACCCGGGGTAATCGAAGGTGGGGAAATAATATTTTATTCAATCAATCAGGGTACTGTTGTGATCTTCCCGTCATTGTTCCCGTCTTGCTCTTTCCGAGTCCATTTTCATTTATTTATTTTCAGACCACATATTATATTCTTGCTGAATAACCATTTTAGGACCAGATGGAGGTTGGGTTTACATGCATGCAAAATCTACACACACTCACCTAGATGTAAATATATGTGTACTCACACACGCTGATACAGGCGATGCCTGGAGACTCAATCGATATGCTTCTCTTTCCTGCAAAGGCTGAAGGAGCCATTGAGATCATTCTTGGCTCGTGGCCACAAGCTCTTTTATCCTTCAAAGTGTGTGTGTGTGTGTGTGTGTGTGCTGTGGCCTTCCAGTATTGATGTTGTGGTGTGTGCCATGTCTGTGTTTTATTGAGTTTGTGTTACTGTATGTTGTGAATGTTGTGTGTCTTTGACTCAATGGAGACTCATATTATCACCGTATCCTCTAAAAGAGTAACTCATTCAGACATTCTCTCCTCATCTTTTATACTTTATGGAGTTGTGTTTCATTTTGTTTGTTTCTTTTTTAATCATTATAGTAAAACAAATAAAATAGATGAATATAAAGTATGAATTAAAAAATATGTTCATTCAATACATATGTACGTATATGTAATTGCAATTATTTAACCTGTTAATTGTCGCCCGTTTTAAAGAATTAAAGTTTTAAAGACATTTGGCAGATTTTTGTAGAAGTGAAATAAATTAAGAAAGTGAAACTGAAAAAAGTTATAGAAGTTTGAGTTTATGGAAATGTTCAATGTAAATATATATATATATATATATATATATATATATATATATATATATATATATATATATATATATATATATATATATATATTTATTTTTATTTATTATTATTTTTTCTATTTATTTTTCTCAAAAAAAATGAGCTTTTCAGTGAGATTTTGTTTGGCGCAAGTACACGCCTTGGGAGTATGAAAATATTCTTGTTGCAAATTGATAAATTATGGCTTTGTTTTGATAAATCAGTCACCAAATGTGGAAACTAGAGATTATAAGCTTTCAAATTATATAAAATTTGTCAATATTACTTAAATTTATATTTTATATTTATTTATATGTTGCATGTAATTTATGTTTAATAAAGCCCACTTACTTCTGTTTTAAATGGATATCACTGAAATAATGATAAATTGCAGACAGTAATGTTAGTTTTCAGGAACTGCTTTAAATGATTCAGTGAGTTAACTTAGTGAATGATTCATCAGACTGATTCAAACTGGTTCAAATCTCCTTAGCAGCTGCATAGCAATGCCTCTCACCCAACTTTAAGCACCACAATATGCTTTCTAGTAAAATTCTAGTTAAAAACTACTATTTTACAGCATGTCATTTTTTATTTTATTTCCATGTTTCCTGTAGTCTTTTTCTCCCAGACAAACATGACTCTTTGATTCAGAGCATCTAACAGGCCTTTCCTACAGAGCGGCAAATTGAGTCGCTTTTCAGGCTTTTCACTTTGTGTTTTTGTGGCATGACAGGCAGGTTACGCTTGCATGCGGCCGCTAATGCCCTCGCCAACATGTACGGTTGATCCGTGGAGCTCAGAAGACCCGTCCCGAGTAAACACGCTGAAACGCTCATAAACACACGCCACACTGACTCATTCAGCCAGACATCTGACGTGAAACACAAAAACAGAATTACGTTCTCAATCCAAAGTGCTCTTTCAATGCGTAAATCACAGAGGAGGAACGTGCAGCTCACGCAAGTGTGCCAAATGAAAGTCTCCAGAGGACAAGAAAACAGAGAGAGGGAGTGGTATTAAGCAACAAGGCATTCAGGGGTGTGCTGAGAATTTAAGCTCTTATCCAAAACTTGCTGTCGGCTACCTTAAAAAGGTTGCCGTCTTCTCACGGCGCGTCTGAAACTTACATGCGACAGATTTAAAACTCTTCAGATGGCAACTATCATGCAAATATGAGTGCAAAACACACATTAGACTCGACTCACAGCTGGTAAAAATATAGTTTGACATTTGCTAAGTTAATGGTGTGATGCTTTAATAACCATATAGATACACAGTACATATAAATAAACAGTTTTATTCGTATAAGTTAAAATAATGTACTTTTTTATCCATTTTCTTCCCTGCACCATCTAAAATGAGTTTGTCACAATGTATTATAAGATGTTTTATTATCTGCCAAGGATGCAAGTAATACAAGTTTTGGATTCGGCATCAGGAGCGTGTCAGCAATGTCTGAACCGCTTACTTCACCGCTGGCAAATGGGCTTTGAATATAACTTGGCTGCCTGAAAGGTGAAAAAGTGAAATCGTGCTACCTGACTAGATAAAACTGTCTGAGAAAAATGGCTATTGTCATTCCTTTTGCCTAATAGGTTAAAAAAATTCAACACCCATAATACACTGGGGACATTACATCCAAGGCCACTCCCACTGCTATGGATACACTTGACCAGTCAAATACCGTTTTGCTTCATTAGGAAATACTTCTTAGCAAACTTTTAGTCACAATGGTGTCGACTTTTAGTAAAGTAAACGTTTAAGCAGGAGTCAATTACTTTCATTTTCCACTGAAGGATTCAGTGCATGGTTGCCATCGGCTTAAGGCTGCAAAGAATTGTAAATATGGCGAGAATGCCTCAATGGAAAATCTGAAAAACTCCAACATTGTAGTCCACATTTCAAACTGGATGACCTTGACTATGTTTTTATGCCAAACGGAGGAAACTCGAGTCAGTCTTTCTCAACCCCCCGAAGCAAACGCCATTGTGTACAGGAAAGAAAGCTGTTGCCGTAGTTTTCATTTTTACCATAATGCTGTTTTAAGAGGGACAAAACAATTTTAAGTGATACACCTACCCTTACAATTTTTATTAATAACCCTCTGTTGATCAAACTCTCTGTGGGCAGGGATCCAAAAACAGTAGCACCTCAATTGAGTACACAAGATCCAGGGGTGGAGTTGGATCCAGATCAGGGGGTGGAGCTTGGTAGGTTTAATGGTGGGTTTAGGGATCAGGGGTGGAGCTGGGTAGGTTTAGGGGTGGGTTTAGAGATTAGGGGGTGGAGCTGGGTGGGTTTAGGGATCGGTGTTGGAGTTAGGTAGGTTTAGGGATCAGGGGGTGGAGCTGGGTAGGTTTAGGGGTGGGTTTAGGGATCAGGTGGAGCTGGGATAGGTTTAGGGGTGGGTTTAGGGATCAGGGGGTGGAGCTGGGTAGGTTTAGGGGGGGTTTAGGGATCAGGGGTGGAGCTGAGTGAGTTTAGGGGTGGGGTTTAGGGATCATGGGGTGGAGCTGGGTAGGTTCGAGGTGGGTTTAGGGATCAGGGAGTGGAGCTGGCTAGGTTTAGGGGTGGGTTTAGAGATCAGGGGTGGGAGCTGGGTAGGTTTAGGGGTGGGTTTAGGGATCATGGGGTGGAGCTGGGTAGGTTTAGGGGTGGGTTTAGGGATCAGGGAGTGGAGCTGGGTAGGTTTAGGGTGGGTTTAGGGAACAGGGAGTGGAGCTGGCTAGGTTTAGGGGTGGGTTTCAGGGAACAGGGAGTGGAGCTGGCTAGGTTTAGGGTGGGTTTAGAGATCAGGGGTGGAGCTCGGTAGGTTTAGGGGTGGGTTTAGAGATCAGGGGGTGGAGCTGGGTAGGTTTAGGGGTGGGTTTAGGGATCAGGGGTGGAGCTCGGGTAGGTTTAGGGGTGGGTTTAGGGATCATGGGGTGGAGCTGGGTAGGTTTAGGGGTGGGTTTAGGGAACAGGGGAGTGGAGCTGGGTAGGTTTAGGGGTGGGTTTAGAGATCAGGGGGTGGAGCTTGGTAGGTTTAGGGGTGGGTTTATGGATCAGGGGGTGGAGCTGGGTAGGTTTGGGGTGGGTTTAGGGATCAGGGGGTGGAGCTGGGTAGGTTTAGGGGTGGGTTTAGGGATCAGGGGTGGAGCTGGGTAGGTTTGGGGTGGGTTTAGGGATCAGGGGGTGGAGCTGGGTAGGTTTAGAGGGTGGATAAATCTGCAAAGTGAAACTTTTAACATGTTGTCTGTCTAGGCAGACAGCTCACAATATGGTACAAGGAACTCATTTGTTCATTTCTTCAGAATATCCAATTGTCACCAAGTAATATAGTTAATTATGTTGTTTAGATGCTGATCAGTTTTATGCAAACACCTTTTGAATATATTCAATGATAATATTATAAAATAGTAATTGTTATGTAATTATATTATTTAAATGACCCTAAGTCTACTAAATGTGCTTGTTTTATGAAAGGGACATCACTGATAATGTAATGATAAAATACAGAGTCAAATGTTGGTTCAGGAACTTCTTTGAACGATTCAGTGAGTTCTTTCAGCAAAGTCGTCAATTGACCAATTCAAGCCAATAACTTTCAAATAATTCACAGACAAACCCGGTCAAAAGAGTTATTTGTTTGTTAGAGTTGTAGAATGTGCCTCTTTAAACACTTCTTATCCAATCAGAATTCAGAACTCTTGTTTGTGTTGTTTTTTTTAACACTGATGTATTGTCCAATCAGCATCCAGGACCAAAACTATCCCTTTTATGTGTTTAAACACGATGTGAGGGCAGTCGGAAAGAAAGAGAGAGTAACGGAGTGAGAGAACTCAAGTGGAAGATACACAGCCTCAGGCAAACAGAAAACAATTGCTTCACTTCCTCCCGTAACCTATTTCACCTTTAAACAGCAGATCTCTTTCACTCAATTAATTTCTTCACACTGGCTGTGGAGTGCAGTGAAAAGGCCTTTTAAATCCGTCTTTTATTTCAGAATTTACCCTCTCTTCTCTCTGTTGTACACTCCGTTTTGTTTACATGCCACTATTTGTTTTTTATCCTCTTCTGTTGTGAAGACTTGTGGACTTCACACATTGAAAACACATGGGGGCGGATTCACCGAACAATCAAACGGAGAAGAGCGTTAGAACTGGGCATGGATCCAGACCTGCGACGAGGAGCATCTTTGACATGTTAGAGAGCCAGCATGTATAATTTCTGTCGTTAATTGGGTGCTAAAACAACACAGACAGTGTGCGCAATCCATTTTAAATGAATTCCCTCCATATAGTATCTTGGGAAGCCATTCAAACACACAGAACAGAGCCACATACATCCATACAATAGCAAATCCATCCCTAAACTTCTCCTCTCTCCCGTTCTCCCTCGCTCATTCCTGCCCTCCCTCTCCACCCTCTGGCTCCTGCATAAACACATTCATTTGCATCCTTCAAATCCACAGACAACAGAAGTTGACACGCAAAAAGCCATGACGGGAAACACGCATTTGCATTTGCAAACAAGCCTCCCCTGTCCCCTGCGCTCCTGTGTCTGCTTGTCACAGATTGTTTTTGCTGCTTAAATATATTTTTCACTGATTGACTGCAGGATTAATGACGAACCTGCGGCAAAGGCTCCGGGTGTGAGGAGGAGAATGTCGAATCTTGACCCATCCTGCGCTATGTGACTGGGTTGTGCTGCTCTGCTAGTCCTCTGATTTAGGGGTCAACGGGTGCAGCTCACTCGAACGACCTCTTGTCGATCTCTTGTCGTCATGGCAACCGTGACGGTTCAGGTAGAGCAGACGTGTGATTATCCGCGAACAGGTTTTCCCTGCCGAACTCCCACTGTCTTCTGACATGATATGGAAGAGAAAATTGTCCTGAGATGAGCATGGGAAAGTGATTCACTCGCGGCCAGTGAGTCACCACCCGTTGTTCCTTTATTCGTCAGTGTCCAGTCATCCTGACAGTGGGCTGTTTTGATGTTCGCCTCAGTTTAGAGCCCAGGATGCTCATTTAGGGACACAGAATCTGGTTTAGATGCATCTGTAGGCAGGAAACAGAAAATCATTGTGTCTGCTCTAGGTGCATTTTAAATAGGGATGCATCATCATAGAAAAAGTTTATACAAAGAACTGTCACACACACACATATATAGTGTGTGTGTATATATATATATATATATATATATATATATATATATACACACTGTAAAAAATATTTTCATTATTAGTAATCAATCACAACATGTTTTCTTTTGTCAAATCAACTTAAATAATTTATGTAGTTCATATAACATAATATTTTGAGTTTCTAATGATTAAATCATTGTATTAACTCAATTTTTACATTTCAATGAATTTTAAAATTTTTAATTTTATTAAATATATGGACAAGTCAAGTAACCTATATTAAAAAAGTTGTGAAAAAAATGACTTAAAATGTTAATAATGTTATAATTATAATAATTACTGTATATTATATTAACTAATATTATAATACTATTAAGATCATTTTAATATAATAATATTTTTAATAATATAAAAATAAATATTAATTGTAATATTATGGGTAACATAATAAATCACACTGTGTAGCGCTTCCAATATTTGTCAAGATCATGCAGGCCATTATTTTACCTCCATTTTTAAATAAAAAATATTTTGCTTTCAAAAGACCTTATTGAGATCATGATGCTAAATGTAATTCTCATTACTGTAATGTGAAAGAAAATTTTATACAAAATATGAATACAAAAAAATGAAATGTGTAAATGTAACTATAAATAACTACAAGCAATAAATAAATTGTAAATAGGAATCTATTGTTTTAATTATAATGCATTTGTTCCAGTGCACTAATGCTGGTTTAAATGGAAGAAATTCAGAGTTTATTTTATGCTCATATCACTAAAAATATAGAAAAAAGGTAATTAGAAATTCTCATAATGGAGACTAAGAATAGCAAAAACAGTTATTTAGGGATGAAATATAACTTGTACTTTTCCGTGTAGCTCATATGTTTTTGAGCTGATTGTCCTGGTATATTGAAGACAGATAGTGAAGCATTGGTTAATTCCCAGTGTCGCTCGTCATCCGTTCTGAGCTCTGACCATTACCACCATCTCTAACTGCAGATCATGATGTTCCTCCAGTTCAGCAGATGTTTGTTAGCAGCTGTATCAATGATTACGAAGTGTCTGAGCATGTTTCAGCAGAACTCGGCCGAGTGACGGGCGCACAGGCTGGCAGAGCTCCTCTCTCTCTGCGTTCCCTCCAACAGCTCGCAGACGACACACACTTCCTCCTTTTGAGCTCCGAGTTTGCATAATTACCCAGGTAATTGCGGAGTAATTGGCGCCGTCACCTGCTCCCAAGACACGCCAGCATTGTTTTATCAACAGCTGGAATCAAACCTGCGTGAGAAGAGGGATAAGGAAAGAGAGAAAGAGACACGTTTTAGAAAGAAAGAAAGTAGAAAGTTGTCTGCCCGAGGGACGGTTACTCTCTGTTATGAATGGAAATGTATGAAAATGCGCCCTGCCCGCAGCCAAAAAAGACAAGAATGAAAGGAGAGGACATGGGGAATGCAGAGAGGAGAGGAAAAGTCGAAGGTAGCACAAGAATTAGGGAGAGGAAACCAAGGACGTAAATAAACAAGAAGTGTGTGACTGAGACACAGTGTGAGAAGAGAAGAGAGATCGTGTCTATCTCCAGGGGAGAAAACGAGGTGTCAGCCTGTTTCTCTCTGACTGTCTGGTGCTCTTTCTCGCTGTGAGGCTGTGGAGGAGAAGAGAGTGTTTGGTTAAAGCCTGGTGTATTATTCATTCTGTTTAATAGTCTGGGCTTCTTTAAAAACCTGCAGGTAGTTCAGAAACCCTGTTCTTCTTAAAGGGCCAGTGCACCTCTGAACGAGGTTTCTGTCATCATTCACCTCACATAAAGCAGTGGCGTTTGACATCACTGATGTGGTTTGCAAGTTAGGACTTTTCCATTTCCATTTCGCTTGTATATTTGTACATTTATGGGGTTTTATTTGTAATATTTTGCAGCTCAGCAGGCCTAATCCTCATTATGGAAAAGAGCTGTAGACATTCGACATGTTTTCTTTTGTTTCACTGAAGAAAGTAAAAGTCAGGTGGGTTTGGGAAAGACATTAAAGGGTGAACTGTTTCTTTAAACTCAGTGTGAAATAGTGTTCACAAATAATGATATGTCTGGCTGAAAAAGAAGAAACTCACAATAAGACAAGGAATCACAACAAAAAGTAATTGGGGTGCAATTTTCACTTCATGCTCGAAAGCTTTGGGGGATTGTGCTTAAAAATAAGTATCTTCTGCTCACCAAGGCTGCATTTATTTGATCAAAACTACAGTAATATTGTGAAACATTTCTTTGATTGCAAATAGTATTACCTGCTCAAAAAAAAAAAATCTTATTATAATCAGTTGTGCTGCTTCAGATTTTTGTGTAAAACATACATTTTGTTTTCAGGATTCTTTGATGGATAGAAAAAGTAAAAAGAAAAAAATCTTATGTAACATTATTAATGTCTTTACTGTCACACTCTTAGAAAAAAAGGGTTCGGTTTTTTATATGAAGCACAGGGTTCTTTACACAACTCCAAAGAAACTTTTATGCTAAAAAAGATTCTATATTGACGAGAAAGAACCCTTTTGGCACAAAGGTTCTTCATAGGCGATTATTCATTTATATATTACATTATTCTGCAACGTTTTGTCGTTGTAATTAAATTATTGTTTATTAATCATGCTGATTTTTGGAGGAGAAAAGCTGAAATGGCACTATTACGTGATATTGATTAACTACATAAAATGATATAAACATATACATGACTGTACAAAGTTTAAGAATTGGTAAGATTTTATTATGTTTTTAAAGAAGTCTCTTCTGTTACTAAGGCTGAATTTTCTGATAAAAAAAATACACAAAAAAACACATGACAATATTATGAAATATTATGACATATTTAAAATGACTTTTTTATGTTAATATATATTAAAATGTAATTTATTCCTCTGAAAAAAGCTGAATATTCAGCATCATTACTCCAGTCTTCAGTGTCACATGATCCTTCACAAATCACTCTAATATGACTGATTTTATGCTCCAAAAACATGTATGATTATTATCCATGTGTGAAAACAGTTTTTTACATTTTTTTACAACAGCTTTTATCTGAAATGGAAAGCTTTTGTTACATTAAACATAACCCTTTAAAGAAGTTTGGTGTCAGTAAGAATTTGTATTTTATTTTTGGGGAAATAAATAAGAAATCAATACTTCTATTCATCAAGGATGAGTTACATTCATCAAAAGTTACAGTAAAGACATTTATAATGTTAGAAAATATTCTAATTAAATAAATGCTGTTCTTTGAACTTTCTATTCATCAAAGAATCCTGAAATAAAAATGTAAAAAACTGTTTTCAACATGGATAATAATCATACATGTTTTTGGAGCATAAAATCATCATATTAGAGTCATTTGTGAAGGATACATGTGACACTGAAGACTGGAGTAATGATGCTGAAAATTCAGCTTTTTCAGAGGAATGAATTACATTCTAATATATATTAACATTAAAAAAGTCATTTTAAATTGTCATAATATTTCACAATATTACTGTGTTTTTTGTGTATTTTTTATCAAAAAATTGCAGCCTTGGTGAGCAGAAGAGACTTCTTTAAAAACATAAAAAACTTGTATCCGAATCTAAACCTTTGACCGGTAGTGTACATTTTCTAACCCCTATATCTCTGAATTTTGGGATCATTCATAAATACATTTTAGGGTCTTAATGTTTGTCAATAATATGAAATATTTAATCCGGAAAGGACAAAACAAATGTAATGAATGAACCCAAAAGGTTCCAGAACCTTCTTCCTGGTTACATAGAACCCTAAATTGTTCTTATTATTGAACCTTTAAAAAGGGTTCTGTATAGAACCTTTAGGGGTTCCAGATATGTAGCACTGACAGAACCTTTTAAGGTTCTATGTAGAACCTTTTCTTCTTGAGAGTGCACTTTTGATCAATGTAAAGCATCCTTTAATGTCTTTCCCAAAAAATATCTTTCAGACCCTAAACTTTTGAACGGTGTGAGGAAGGTACAAGATACTGGTGTGTTAAAGGATCATAACAGGTCCAGATGGGAGTGACACCTTGAGCCTTGTCCTCGTGTTCTTCACATTTACAGAGCAAACAACACGAACGCCTCCTACACAGCAGCCTCTGTCACACGTCGATCAGCATCGCATCGACACGGCGAGAAGTTTTACCTGCATGCATTCACACACAACTTATTCATTCCTAGAACCGAGAGCAGCATCTGCTCTATAACCTGAGTGAGCTTTCGTTTATTCAATGACTTGCGCTTCAGATAGATTCATATGAAACATGTGCTTTATGGCCAGACTCAATAGGACTGCACACGTCTAGGCAGGAATGCAGCGAAGGACGCAGGAATTCACTGTCAAGGTCGTTACTCCTATTAACTGCCGCTGATTCGTTTGCAACATCCGACAGAATTATAGAGTGAGGCGTAATCTGAGAGAGCCCACATCTCCCCGGCTGCTCGATACACACAGGAGGAGACGGACACACACTCAGCGTCTGTCTGGTTGTGGCACAGCAGCATCTGCTGGTGAAAGACTCGCACAGGCTTGGGGTTTCTGCATCATGAGTCACACAAGCATAAATATAGCGCTCTGCTTTTAACATGTAATGTTCATCCACACATCCACCGAGGTTCATCCTCCTCGTGTTCACGCCTTGACCGGGTTTCTGCGGGAGGGTGTCTGCGTTCCCAGAGCCCTGCGGGGGTAATGAGAGGGAATTCCTCCTGCTGAATTGATTCTCTAGCTGAGACGAATAGGGAAAAACTGCCTCAGCCAGCATGTCTGGCAGCGAGCTGTCATGTGGAACGCAAGAGGTGAGGATTTTGAGCCGAGCTGTTCATGTTTATTGAGGCGCAGTCTGGCTGTGGTGGGATTATCTAGCAAGACAAAATTAAAGCATTATTAAATGCAAGCTGGGGAGATTGGTGTGCATTCGTTAAAGGGACACTCCACCCAAAAATGAAAATCTTGCATCACCCTCAAGTTGTTGCAAAACTGTATGAGTTTCTTTAGGAAGATATTCTGAAGAACGATTGGGACCAAATAGTTGTTTGGCACCATTGACTTCACATAGTAGAAAAAATACTATGGAAGTCAATGGTGCCAAAGTTCCAATGGTTCTTCATAAATATCTTTGTGTTCAGCAGAAGAGAGAAACCATACACTCTAAGAAATGCTGGGTTGTTTTAACCCAACTTTGGGTTGAATATGGACAAACCCAAATGTTGGTTCTAAAAATGTAATGTAAAAATTTAACCCAACGGCTGGGTTCAGTCCATATTTGACCCAAAGTTGGGTTAAAACAACCCAGCATTTTTTAGAGTGTACAGGTTTGGCAACTTGAGGTGAGTAAATGATGCAAAATTTTAATTTTTGGGTGGAGTATCCCTTTAAAGATAGCTTAATTCTGTGTTTATTTGAGTTCAGTGGTTCAAAGTCATTTGTAGTTTGGTTGTGTTGGAAATATGATACAAAATTTTAAACAGTCTGTGAGTCAGGGTTGTGCACCCTCACAATTGAATTTAGATTAGGGATGTGCCCGCAGCCGAACACTATTTTCGGAAAGGAAATGACGTATTATATGGAGCCAATCAATGGACATGGTGATACAAAGAATACAACAGAAATTTCAATGCTATTGCTTTCTCTCGCAATTATGTTTTTGGGTAATGGAATTGAAAATTATTTGCGGACATCAGGGAGCTGCTATGGATATGCAAGGTATTGAAATTACTTTTCAAATGTGCTCTCGCTCTTTACTTTCACTTTCCAATTCGTGAGTCACGCGTACTGTGTGTATAGGGAGTGACCGCATATTTTACAAGATATCATATTTTCCAAAGATGTGCACCAAATCCTTCAACCTTTCTGAATTTCAGTTTATGCTTCCTGCCCATCCCTAATTGAGATTGTCTTTTAGATTCCAATTTGGTTACTGGAAACAGGATGCAGAATTACAATTCCAAATTTAAATGTAGATTTAAAAAAATAGAAAGAGCACAATCGCACAAATTTAAAATGTTGTTTGAAAGTATTGAAGTTTGAAGGTTTATAGGTCTTAGTGCATGTTTACAATGCCACCTATGAAACTTCATCATAATTAAAGGAGTAGATCACTTTTCAAAAGCTTTTGCTGATTATTTACCACCCACATGTCATCCAAGATGTCCATGTCTTTCTCTTTCTTCAGTCCAAAGAAATTAAGGTTTTTGATTAAAACATTCCAGGATTTTCCCATATAATGGGACTTCAATGGGAACCAAATGGTTCAAGGTCCAAATGAGAGTTTCAGTGCAGCTTCAAAGGGCTTTAAAATGACACCAGATGATGAAATAAGGGTCTTATCTAGCGAATCAATCGGTCATTTCAAAAATAAATACAAAAGTTTAAGTTTTCTAACCACAAATGGTCGCCTTGTATCTATGATGCAGCGTTCATGACTCTTTCAAACTCGTCAAAATCTTTTGTTGAGTCATGACTCGAAGAGTTCTCAGATAAGACCCTTATTCATCATCTGGTGTTGTTTAAAGCACTTTGAAGCTGCATTGAAACTCTCATTTGGATCTTGAACCGTTTCGGACCCCATTGAAGTCCATTATATGGAGAAAATCCTGGAATGTTTTCATCAAAAACTTTAATTTCTTTCGACTGAAGAAAGAAAGACGTGGACATTTTGGATGACATGGGGGTGAGTAAATTATCAGCAAAAGTTTTTTAAAAGTGAACTACTCCTTTAAGGATGGTATTCACCCAGGTTGTCCTGCAGGTCTGGCCACATCTCCCTCTCACTGGCTGCGAACTTCAGCTGCAATTGTGAGGAAATTTTCAAAAGGCCAGCACATTTGTGTTCAGGAAGAGAGAGTGCCTGACCTTTCAGAAAGACGATACCTGTTTCCCTTTCTCTCCATTTTCGCACTCGTTCTCTCATGTTTCTCTCTCTCTCTCGCATCTGCTAACATCACGCCCGCCCGCCGGTAGAAATTCAATCTCGTTTTGAACATGCTTCAATTCGAAACTGCACTTGATGTGTCTCCGTGTCGCCAAACAAGAGCGAGTGTCTCGGCTGTTTGTATTTCCAGTGCGATTCATTTACCGTGTCATGTTACGCCGTCCCCTTTTTATGCTAATGCACTTGTCACAATCTATTTTAGCTCTGACGTTGGCATTTGTTTTGCGTCGGGCCAGTTTTAGTTGATGCACAAGTTTTTGCATTCAGATCTAAAGTGCTTTTTATCGCCTTCGGAAGAAATGGCAGTTGAAAAGGCATTTGGAAAGCTCATAAAGGGTAGAGTATGTAATGCGTGTAGTTTTTCTTCCTCTCCCTCCCCTCTTCTGTCTCTCGCTCGCTTGAAACCCATCCAATTGGCTTGGCGGTAATTGAATCTTAGCCGTCTGGCCCAGAAAGGCAGCGTGCAGGAGTTTAGTTCTGTTGTCCCATTTTGCTCTCGTGATGTGTGTGTCGTCTGTGCCCGCTTCTGCTGCGCTGGGACTCGCGGCGAGGGCTCATGGGATAGATTGTCCTTATGGACGCCAGGCTGTGGTCATCGTAGATGGATTATTGTAGCATACGATCAGACTAGTCCTGCAAAACTGTATCGTACGTGTTCTTTTAGTCTCCTTCACTGTGAAATGAAGCTACTTCCCGCTGCCTTATTTAAAGGAATAATTCATCATTTACTTAACCCTCACATCTTAAAACTATATGACTCGGAATAAAAAAAAGAAAAAGTAAATAGTGCAGACTGGTGCTGCCTGAACTCTAGAAATGACAAAAAAGTACCGTGAAAGTAGTTCATGCAACTTTGCTATAAGCAAAATCTTCTTAAGCTCTCATATCACGTGTCCCTTCAGAAATGATTATAATATGGATGATTTGCTGCTCAAGAAACATCTTATTATTATCAATGTTGAAAACAGTTGTGCTGCTTTATATATGTAGTGGAAACCATGATTTTTGTTTGCTTGCATTCATCATACACTCTTAAAAGAAAAGGTTCTACACTGAAAAAAGTGTGTTGGATTTACATGATTTGATAGTGTACATCGTCCCACATGAACCAATTAAGTTACAACAACAGCAGAATTTTATTCATGTATTTCTTCAACACATGGAATTAAGTCATTTTAAGTTATCCGATTAAGAGCTCTCAAAGTGATTTTAAAAGGCTACCTGATTGGCTGTTTCAGGTATTCAAATTCATATATTCATTTATCCAATTAAAATTTGAAATGTATTTTAGTGTCATAGTTGAATTTCTCAGCAAATAGCTTGCAGTTAGCTACCAATAGCACTTGTTAGCATACTGAATGCTGAAAGACTTTATACACCATCAGCAAAAAGCAGTTGCTATACCAGAATTGACTCTCTCCACAATGTAACTGTAATTTAAATGACTCTAATAGTTCCAATGTAATTGAACATTAAACACATTTTTTGAACATTTTTCTTATTTTCTCAAAACATAAAATAACTTAATTTCAACATTTATTCTTAATTCAGACATATGCAAAGCATGCTGGAATGAACATGTACGAACTTTAGTTAATGCAACACAAATCATTCAGTTATCCAAGTACAAATGCATTAAGTAAACTTAGAAATTGTACATACATTTAGATATTTTACACAATCAAATGAAGTTTGGACAAAATGTAAAAGCAATTATGTTGCTTAGCTAATTTGTATCAAGGTATTTCAACAAGCAGCAAAACTTTTTTTTCAGCTATATAGAACCTTAAAAGGATTGAAACTACATATTTGGTAAACCTAAAATGCAATAATGCACTTAGAAAAAGGGTTCTGTAGATGTAGCATAGGGTTCTTTATTAACTGCAAAGCACCTTTTTACTAAAAAAGAATGATAATGATATTAATGAGTCCTTTTTGGCACAAAGGTTTTATAGGCTATTATATTCTTCATTTATATATTACATTATTCTGTACATTTACTTAAATATATATAATTATTATTTTTGTTTGTTGTGAGTTTATATGAGTTTACTGGGTTTAGATGTATGATTTGGTACATATGATATGATTTAAAGTATGTTTTTTTTGTGTGTGTTTATTTGTTCTTTGTTTTGTTTTTGCTATTGTTATGTTTATATTTTCCAGCTGCTGTAAGGTCAACTTTTTTTTTTTTTTTTTTAGAATCCAGGACCCCCCTTTTAAAACAAGATGGCTCAATTCAAGAACCATTTCCTCGCTAGCAAATGTCAAACATAATTAAATCATCTGTTTCTCATTAAACTGTTGTAGTAACTCCATATTCACACTCCATTATTCTGATCTTAACTGATAAAACTGAAAATGGCACTTTTCAGTGATATCTATTAATTACATTTTCTCAGCCCCACATATCTTCGGGTTCTGTGATTATTTCACATGCATTGCATTTGAGGGGTTCTAAGTATCAGACGCTTTAGAACATTTTAAGGTTCTATACAGAACCTTTTCTTTATAGGTATGTGACTGATCACAATATTCAATATATGGTGGTTAAAAAAGTAATTAATCAATATTATATTAAGAGTTACATTTAAGTTTTTATTTAAAAAATCTGTATGATTAAAATGGATATTAAGTTACTAACAACAGTTCATGGAGACAGCAATAATTTCACTTACAAAATCTAAAGATAGTGTGATATACGTGAATGGATTTTTTTTTTTTTTTGCCAAAATCGCTGTTCTTTCTGGTGTCATCATTTGAGACTTTTTTAGCATCAAAATGTCCTTTGGAGTTGAGTAAAGAACCCTATGCTACATATATAGAACCTTTTCTTCTAAGTAGTGTACTCATTTAAATATGCAAGGAGGGTATTCAATCATAGCAAATATCATCTATTTACTGTACAAACATTTTAAAGGGAGCAATTGCAGAAGCAGCCTGTTGTAATTCTCAGGGTCATAATAAACTGGAGTACTGCTGTTTTTGGTGCCTGGAAACCTTCAGTAATATTGTAAGAGGACTTCAGGGAAAACTTTGCTTGAGTGTAAAAGTTTTATTCAATGATATTCATCGTGATGGCTCTCCATGAATATTCATGAAGGTCGCCAAACTTCCTCTGCAATATATTTTTGCCCATCACTCTCCCTGACGCGGAGCTCATCAGTGTGTGTTCACTCACTCACCGCTGACAGACAGACAGGTGGAAGCGGAGTCCGTTCACACAGACAGGCCAGACAGACTGACAGCAGCGCTCCACAAACACTCAAGGAGACAAACTCTCAGGAGGAGGGGAAAAATGACTAACTAATTACAGGCAGCAGGATGCTCTGGCCTTCTAAAGGCCAAACGATAGCAGAGAGCAACCTAATGCCTGGTACAGATTACATGACTTTAGCCCGATTTTGGCATGATTTTGGTAAACGACAAACAAGCGTCGGGACGCAAGATTCTATCTGTATCATCTCGTATGGTTTTGTCATAGAGGCGCGACAACCTACTACGCGTCCGCGATGCTTCACGAACAAAAAGACTAGCATGTTTCATTTTTTTTGGCTCGTCTCACGATGGTTCCATCACATGTATGAGGTTGACCAATAGGAGCACAAGCTTTTCCTTACACAACTTTCTAAAATGGCGAAACGCAAAGAGACGATGGTGCTAACATTAAAACTAAAAGTAAAAATATATAAGGAAACAATGTTTTACCTCAAGTTCTCTTTGGAGGATTGACAGCCCATATACTGTCCTCTTGAGCAATCCAGGAATTCGTGTTCTATTGTCGGGTTTTCTTTCTTTTTTAACTTTTTTCTGAACACAGAACAACACTCACCGTAGACAGAAAGACTTATTTAGCTTGCTTTAAACTCCCATGTTTAAACATCTATACTGCTCTTTAAAATGATAATTGTTCAAAACAGGTGGTACATATTAGCACCTAAATGCATATTAGCACCTGAAATGTGCATATTAGGACCTAAAATGGACATATTATCTCATGAAATGGACATATTAGCAATTAAAATGTACATGTTAGTACCTGAAATGTAACATATTTCCACCTAAAATGGACATATTAGCTCATGCAATGGACATATTAGCACCAAAAATGTACAGATTAGCACCTAAAATTTACATATTAACACCTAAAGTGTAACATATTAGTACCTGAAAATGTACATATTACCACCTAAAATGGACATATTACTCTCATGAATGGATATTAGCACCTAAAATGTACATATTAGGACCTAAAATGGACATAATTTAGCTACCTGAAATGTACATATTAGCACCTAAAATGGACATATTATCTCATGAATGGAAATATTAGCACATAAAATGGACATATCAAGTACCTAAAATGTACATATTAGTACCTACACAATGTACATATTAACACCTAAAATGTACATATTAACACCTAAAATGGACACATGAGCACCTAGAAATGGACATATTACCACCTAAAATTGATACATATTAGCTAATGGAATTGACATATTAGCACCTAAAATGTACATATTAGCACCTAAAATGGACATATTAGCACCTAAAATGGACATATTAGCACCTAAAATGGACATATTAGTACCTAAAATGTACATATTAGCACCTAAAATTTACATATTAACACCTAGAATTTACATATTAACACCTAAAATGTACATATTAGCACCTAAAATGTATATATTAATACCTAAAATGGACATATTAGTACCTAAATGTACATATTAGCACCTACAATGTACATATTAACACCTAAAATGGACATATTAGCACCTAAAATGGACATATTAGCACCTAAAATGGACATATTAGTACCTAAAATGTACATATTAGCACCTAAAATTTACATATTAACACCTGAGAATGTACATATTAGTACCTAAAATGGACATATTAGTACCTAAAATGGACATATTAGTACCTAAAATGTACATATTACCACCTAAAATTGTCATATTAGCTCCTGAAATGGATATATTTGCACCTAAAATGTACATATTAGCACCTAATATGTACATATTAGCACCTAAAATGGACATATTAGTATCTAAAATGTACATTTTACCACCTAAAATTGACATATTAGCTCCTGAAATGGATATATTTGCACCTAAAATGTACATATTAGCACCTAAAATGTACATATTAGCACCTAAAATGGACATATTAGTATCTAAAATGTACATTTTACCACCTAAAATTGACATATTAGCTCCTGAAATGGATATATTAGCACCTAAATGGACAAAAGTTGACCTTTTGAAAAGGTACAGCCCCAGTGACAGCTTTTGTATCTTTTTCTGAGAGTGTGTAGAAAACCCCAAGACGGAATTGTGGAATCCAGTCATAAAGATGTTAATTATAAAACGGAGCTCGCAGTATTTAACGTGGAACGTCAAGGAAGTTTGGATGGATAAATCAAAGTGCTGGACACTTAATCAAATTGCGATATGGACTAGTGTCTGTGAATATTAAATTGCTAAAAAGTCTGCGATTTAAATATGAAGTCATTATATGCAGAAACTCAAACTTTCATGACAAAACTTCAAATTATGACAGACGTATGATACTTTGGTACAGATGAATAAACATCTCAAAGTAATAATAATAGTAGAGTTTGATAAAACCTTATTTTTAAGGAATAATAAAATGGCTATCATAGGCCCTTACAATATCAGCCACGATGCTTGCCTTTGCCTGTTTGGGACATATTGACCTTGCTGACACATTCAACAGTGCTTCCACATCTGTCCTGCTTTCTCCCTGAGCCCTTGATCCTCAGAATGAGTGATGGAAGGAAGTCACAGCGAAGGTCTTTTCAGATTTCCGGGACGAATTGTTACTTGAAGGTGCCTGGAGGTTGTGTTTGTGTGTGTGTGTGTGTGTTTGTGTGACGCCCTTTAAAAAGTTTCCCCAGCTCTGCGGATCTGTGTTAGGCTGCAGGGAAGTGTGCAGATCTTATTTCCTAGAAGTTTACGTGATGTCTGGGGATTTGGTGGCCCTCGAACAGGTCGTAGAACAAGCCTGGAGTCATGGGCACCACCAATGGAAAGAGCGGACGCTTAGTGCTAATCCCTCTGAGAGCGCTGGGACACACACATATCGCCTCGTGTGTTTGTGTGTGAGAGACCATGCTCTCTGTGTTTGTAAATTAGGGATAAAGAAGTCCTGTGTAATTAGTCTCTGACACCCGTCAGCAGGCCCACACTGAATCTGTTCCTCGACATCTCTCCAGCATGGTTGTGTATTAAATATTTAGGTGGATCTGATTCATGTTTTCACATGCCAGTAAGAGTGCCTTCATTTGACACATTTTAGCATATTTAAATCTGCAGATTTTCCCCAAACATCAGTGCAGGAGTAAAATCTGATCCCGAACTTATGCAACCGATCAGTGGTGTGTGTCCTGAACAACGTTGTAACTCACTGCTTAGTTATAGTGCGATTGTATTTTTGTCTAAAAATGTGTCGATTTAACCATGTTAGTTAATGATGTCACATGAGACATGTCATGATGTCTAAATCGAGAAAAGAAAGATATTCATTTTTCATTGGAGTTAAATTTATTTTTACTTTTATACTTGACTTTTGATAAGAAATTATAATATCTTATATGAACATCTTAATGTATGTTGTTTCGCATATCAAGTAAATTTACCTTGTTTTAAAAATATTACAATTTTTGTTCTGAAAACAAGACAAAAATATTAAAAAGACAATGTCTATTGGTCACCACCTCAAAGAGCATGCACAGAGAAGTCCAAATTAAACATGATTTAATGACTCGTAAATGTAAGTACACATTGATGGCCTAAAGACACAAAATGAGCGGTTTGTGTGAGCCACAAAGGTTACAAGAGGTAAAAACGATATAAATACTGTTCGTTTTCTCACACAAACCGCTCGTTTCATGTCTTAGGCCATCAATGTGTACTTACATTTACCGAGTCATTAAATCATGTTTAATTTGGACTTCTCTGTGCATGCTCTTTGAGGTGGTGACCATAGACCTCCATTATATGAATGACAGACACGAACGGTTTGACCTAAACATATCTAAATTTAAACTACTGCAGAAACAAAGACACCTACATACTGTATGCCCTTGAGGTAGAGCTAAAACACACCAAAAATTAATTTCAAAGTGAACTATCCCTTTAACAGATAGGTCTGACCCCATGGTTTGGCATTAGGACAGACCGAGAGATGAGACCGAGAGAGTGTAGGACGCTGCTGTGTAATTAAATGAATGAAGACACATGTTGTCTGGTCGGCTGTCATCTCTGTGCCGGCTGGGGCCTGTCGAGGAGGGAATGGGGCCGCTCGGCTCTGGCCCAGCGCCACGAGCGTTTAACAGCCTGCGTGTTTCGTTTCTAATTGGACTGGATGCAATCAGGACCTTAATGATTACAGCGGGACAGGGACCGTGACTGTGGCATTAGAGATCAGATCGTAAGAGGTTCTTTGGTTTAGTTTAATTTGTTGTTTCATTCAAGTTTTATCCTCAATGTTTCAGATGTGTTTCCTGGAATTCAAAACAATCAAAACTAATCAGATCGTTATTAAGAATATACAGTAGAGCTGTACAGTGAATGATCAGTTTGAGGCTTTGCTGAGACATGTGGGATTATTAGAGTGAGAGACAGGAGAACATTCTTAATTTGCTCCTCATTTAATTTTATTAACATTTTTAGATTGTTCTTCCCTATGGACTTTGGTCAGAGTTGATTTAATTAAATCTGGAGAAATTTGTTCTTCATTTAATCTCCTTTATAAATAAGAGAAACGAATTATTAACATTATTTTGTTTTATTTTATTTCTTCTTTCCATTTTTCATAAACAACCTTCCATCCTTCATAGCCTCATTTTCAAAATATGGCATCTAACATGACTGAAGTCCATGGGTAACTCCATAATGTGTCAGAAAAAGATACACTCTTAGAAAAAAAAGGTTCATTTGGGTTCTTTATATGAAGCAGTAGGGTTCTTTACTCAACTCCAAAAACTTTTTTATGCTAAAAAAGGTTCTATTGATGACAAGAAAAAAGGTTCTTTATAGGCTATTATTCATTCATATATCACATTATTCTGCAACATTTTGTAGTTGTAATTAAATTATTGTTTATTCATATCACATTTTAATCATTTTTTGGAGGAGAAAAACTGAAATGGCACTCTTAGTGTGATATTGATTAACTACATAAATGATATAAATATATACATTTTGTAAGCCCCATATCTTGAATTTTGTGATCATTCACATGCATTCATAAATACATTTTAGGGTCTTGATGTTTGTCAATAATATGACATATTTAATCCAGAAAGGACAAAACAAATGATAATGAAAGAACCCAAACGGTTCCATATAGAACCTTTTTCCTGGTTACAAAGTTGTGTTCTTATTATTGAACCTTTAAAGGAATCTGTATAGAACCTTTCAGGGGTTCCAAATATGTAGCGAGCTGATAGAACCTTTTAAGCTTCTACTGTATATAGAACCTTTTCATCTAAGAGTGTATGAGGTAAAGTTTAAATTAATGATGAAGGTGATTCAGACTCCAGATAAAACACACTGTTTCTCCAAGATTCTGGAACTTGAACATCTCAGGAAGAGCTGCCCACATTAGAACAGATGCGGCCGCACACCAGACACCCGTCCCCTGCCGACACTGTCCAACCGTTGCGTTTCCAACGGAGAAATAGAAAAGGGGGCGTGAGAGTCATTTCCATCTCATGGGTGTGAAGACGGTGTTTCCCAAAAATGCATTTGTGAGGCACTTTGCTCTGTTAGGTTTGCCAAACTGCGTCATATGCAGTTGGATTGGAACTTTGACTGAATGACTCAAACCCAAAGCTCTCGTTGTCTATTTGATGTGTCGGTAATTAACCATCATTCCAGTTCCCGGGTCACGCTATATTTAAGCGTGCGTCTCGCAGCCTGCGTCGTGTGCGGTGGTCCGGTTGATTCAGTTGGCTTTTCCTCAGACAGTGTCGCACACCCACCAGCGCATTTCCCCAGAGACTCCACAGAAAACAGACCTCGTGTTTCAGGCAACAGATTCAATTAACTTGAGGTGGGAAATGGAAGCGTTAAAAGCGATGCAGAGACATTCCCCCGAGAGGGCCGAGACTAATAAAAGATGTGTGGAAAGTGACGTGTTTGAGGAATGAGATGTGCAGGTGATCGCTGTGTGCAGGTGATGAAGCCTCACAGTTAACCCTGCACTTCAGGAATCAGGAAACAGAAGGTGATCGCTTGATTGGAGAACTTGTTGACCTTTGACCTCCTACTGATGGAAATGTTGATGTTTTGTGCTTGTTTGGATCTGTTTTTTTTACAGATGTTTAGTTTAAAATAGTTAGAAAGTAGTAGCATAGGCCGCTGTGTTCTGTTCTGCCATGCTCTGTTTAGCTGTTTGTGAACACGTCTTTTATGAATATATATCTTAACTTAAGACTTTTTGGGGATGTAAAAATGCATTTATGCATTGTGGTGGATTGAATATCTCATAATAACAGTTCAATGCAGTGGTTACAGAATTTGATTGTCGATTATGATGACTATGTTGTATTCATAATTGCGTGCATTTGTTATAACAAAGTAAATCAAGTTTAGTTTCATCTGCAGTTACTTTATTAGGAAATTATTGTATTAAGCAAGATTGCATTAAATAGATTGTAGTGATATTAGTAAAGACTTTTTATGTAGAACTTTCTAATGATCAGAGAATAAATGTAAAAAGAATAATGGTTTCCCAAAAAAAAATATTTAGCAGCTCAACTGTTTTTAACATTGATTGTAATAAATGTTTCTTGAGCAACAAATCAGAACATTAAGATGATTTCTAAAGCATCAGGGTGCTTTTATTATTCTCCTGTACTTGACAGTCTTCATTTGATATATTAGTTTTTAATTTAAGACATTTTTTCTGTCGCATGATATATGCAAATCTCATAAGGCACATTCAACAATCTAATAATGTTTGCCAACATTATATTATATACATCCACTTTTGATCTAAGATTTTGCTTTACATCAAGTTTTAAATTCACAATCTGAAATTTTGGAAATAATCATAAATATGAAACTAGTGCAAATCTGTGTGGGACATAATAAGTCTGAAACTTAAATCTGATCATTTTAAAACTGTGTTTAGTCAATAACTATGGTTTCCATACAAAGTTGCGGATTTAACTTATGTGCAAAAATTGGAATATCCAACGCATTCTCATCCCAGGGCGTCAAATAGGCGTCTGAATCTGACGCACATGGCACCCTTTAGCGTCAATATAACACGCTTCGGTTATGGGTAGGTTTAGGTCTGGGGTAGGGTTAGGGTTACACCACTAGGAGGCGCCTTCTGATATATTTGCGTTTCATATTGACGCTAAAGGGTGAAATGTGTGCGCCGCATGTGACGCAATTTCAAAGGCTGTCACCTATATGACGCCTTGGGATGAGAACGGGCTGGGAATATCACATAAAGCGGTCGAAATCAAGCACCGTTTCCATCTCTAGTCCAAGACCACAAAGATGCTTCTGTTCAGGAACGCAGCCGTGTAATTGAGTTCTGGAAGATATCTATATCGAATCACTTTGCACGACTTTGCTCATCGCTTTCTAAAACTGAAACAGCATGCTGTGTAACGAGATCGTCCCGCTGGCTAGTCCAGTTACACCGGCCCAAAAAAACCCACATGATTAGTGGCATTTCCATCCAACAGTTTTTGATGCATTACACCAAAAAGTGGAATGGAAACATGTCTCATATACAGAGCAAAGTTTCTATTCCACATGTATGTCTGAAAAGTTCAAATGTCATCATTCTGGAGGTTCTTGCCCCCGTTTTCCACTCTGAGTTCAATGTGCCGTGTGAGCACGTCAGATCCACTCAGACAAACACCAGTGCAGAGTGGGGGATGTCGTGACCTTCACTCATCTTCTCTTTTAAGAGGTGGAGTTCACATCAGGACAGTGTCATTAATATTGTAGGGGATGTTGGGTACAGCGTGTGCACGTCTGTGTTTCCCCTTCTCTTCCTGCTCTCTCTGGGACCGGCTGAGGAGTGTTTGGGAACAGACAGAAATAGAGAAGAAGAGGAGCAGATCAAACAAGGACCGCCTCTCCTCGCGGTTCCTCTCATCATCCTTCATCTTCCCATCAGTATCGCGTGCAGGCGCTGTTCTCGCCCGCGCGCCTCTTCCGAAGTGGCATTAGGGGTTCACAAAGGATTTAGGCCAAAGTCTGTAATGGGGGAGATGAGCTTTGGTGGGATCGTGCAGCACAGAAAACCTCAACTCGAGTGGTTGTTAATACCCAATGACTAAATATGAATATAATGCAATTAAAAATACGCTCAAATTAAATCAATATTTATTTACACTTAGAAATACTCCAAATTCTAGTTTGCACATGACGGCTAGGGTGTTCTGGGCAGTTTAATACTTATAGGGTTTGGAGTTTGTTCAGATCAATATCCCCAAGTATGAGCAGTGCTAATAGAGATGCTTGTCTTAACAAACACCACTAATTATTTGTGACACATCCTCTGTGTGTGTGAGAGAGAGATGAAGAGAGGCACAGAGTGAAAGAGAATATATTTAGCCTCCCTGAAGCACTATGTTAGTGTTTCTGGAAAGCTTTGGTACTTTATCAGACAATATTATCACTCAAACAATCCTGCAGTTCTTTCAGCCTCTATTTCTATTTCTGTCTCTCTCTCAAATGCTTATTTAACTGATCTCTTACAAAATCACTTGATCCCTTATGGAGAAATATTTTACAACATACACTCACCTTGTAATGCAGAGCAGTTTAAGTGCAGCAGACTCGGTTATTTAGCATAGAAACCATATTTAATTTGACGTGAATGAAAACAGTATGGCCGTAAAGGTCTTGTTTTCACAATCTCATGTTCTTTTCACAACCTTGTTTTCATTTGCGTCACATTAAATTAGCTGTATATCCAGTCCACATGACCACCCTGGAGGAAGAAGCATGCACATGAGTCACCTAAAAACACAATATAGCTTCTCGAAATAGTGTCCCGAACCTTAACGCACACTTGTTTGAAACACCCTTATCATGTCTGAGAGTCTGTCAGTGTGTGCTGAGGTTAAACGGTAAATACAGAGTATGTTTAGTGCTGCCATGTTCTAAGTAAATATCTCTTCCTGACCTCTAGCGGGAAGGCAGTGTGTGTCGGCCCAGTAAAGCGCATAATCACTCTAATTAGAAGAGGTCGCGGAAAGCAAAAACATCACCTTGTTCATAACCTACACACACATGCAGCCGAACACACCGTGTCAGTCACCCTCCTCTAAATACACTTCCTTTGAAAAGGGAATGATTTCTGGACGCAGAGCGATGAACGGCAACTGTTACAGGGGGAATGAGCATGTTTTGGGCTGATTCATCTGGTGAAACTGTTACAGAAGATCACAGTTTTTGCAGAACAGCATGTGTTAAAGAGAAAGGACAGGAATCATAGATGAATATATGCATGAAAGCGACGGTAGTTGTCTCGAGCTCACTGAGTTTTACCGTCTGACGGCACATAAAAATGGCCAAAGATAGTGGTTTCCGTTTTACTGGCAGGTTTCTATGCAATTTCCAGCAATCCAGCTGTCACTCAATTGGCCACGCCCTTAATTATGCAGAACTTTAAGGCTTAATATAATTTAAACGGATGAGTTGTAAAAAAAATCACCCCTCACAGTCGCCATGAAGGGCAAAATTAGCGATATAGACCAAAACAACTATTTGCCACCAGGCTGTAAACATGATTTTTTCTGCTGTGAAGTTAGACATTTTAACATGGGGAGATACAGATTTGACTTGCTTTTGCAGCCAGCCTCAAGTGGCCACTCGATGAATTGCAGTTTAATTCACGTCCGTGTTGGTTTCAAGAGAGAGCTTGATTAAAATATGAGGTATTTCTGGGGGTTCGGGGGCATGCTCCCCAATATTCAGTTCGACTCCGAAGACAAAACGATGCTCATCCGACTGGCCAATAGGAACGTGGCACAATTTTCCCAGTGAAAGCAAAATCCTGACACAATAGCAAGAAATTTGTTTTGTTCGAAACTGACATGTTTCTTAATTCAGGAGTCAAAGTCGCATAATGTGACTATTGTAACAGAAATATTGTGTTTTCTGAACACGGCATAATCGTGTGGTTCTTGGACGGAATAAGCTGCCATGTGGACTAGACTTTATACTGATAATCAAAAGTCTGGCGAGTGTGTTTAGCCTGAAAGCATTACTTCGAACCTGCACAGGACAATATAATGCATTATTCAGAGGCAGAACCTGGGTTTTCAGATCAGGAAAGATGTGATGGCAGCGTGACGGTTTTGCAAACGTGGGTTCGAGGGAAGCGTCCGAGAGGTCACGGCACCTCTCCTCTCCACAGATGCTTCCTGTTGGAGACCGAATCACAAAGAAGCCCGCTCGAGAATTTACATGCAGCTCTGGACAGCAAATGATCCGAGCGGCTCCAAACAGGTGTTACTCGGCCCGCCGATGCAGCTGCTCGCTTAGATTTAGTGACCAACGTGCTAGCGCTGTTTATGCCCCTGAGCTTGCCAAGCATGTGTGGCGCTGCCAGCGTTCTCTAGAGCCCGGACCCTTCCAAGCATCATTAAACCCTTCGTGCTTCCCCAGTCCAGACATCAATCGCGCCTCCGTATCCCACTGACCAGTCTGGCCTTCCCTCTCAACCACATTTATCTTCACTCGGCTCTCGGCACCTGCCCGTGGGCCGCAGGCTCCGCCCCTTCCATTGCTCTCCTGTAACCTCTAGAGCCGCACGCTGCCAGGCATGATTAATCAAGCACCAATAAGGGGGCCATTAAGTTAGATAATGATGGACCTGCATGAAGAGGCTGGTTTAGGTTCAGCAGGGGTGGGCTGCGGTGCACGACGCCCTGAGAGGCACAATGGAAAGGATCGGAGGCTTATCTCTCTGAAGACAGGCCCGGGACCACCTCAGGGGCTAATGAACCACCCAAAGTCAGCCAACACCTGGAGATCTGCCCCTGTCTCTACACCACAGATCTCTTTCAGCCCCACGGAGAGGCGGATGGATGAACGAGATGGCTGGAGTACAGCGTGCGCTCACGGGCCTCGTTCTCCTTCTCCTCGGAGAGCAGTTTTAGCTTTTTGTGCGCAAGTTATTATTTCATCGGCAGGATTTATGGCTCTCTAATTCTTTTTATTTCCTTCACTTTTTATACATCTCCCTCTTTCACTCACCGGCTTCATTTCATTCCCCTTTTCTGTCTGTCAGCGGGGGCTGGATTTATGGCTCTTCAGTTGAGAATATCTTACAATGATGGTGAACCTATATATATACTTTATTACATATCTGATATATACGTATTTCTTAATAATATTATATATATTTTTAAATATTTTAATATAATAGTAAATTTATTTATTTATTTGAATATTATTATTTATATTATTTATCAAGTAAAATATTTTTTTTATTATTTTATTATTTTTACAGTATATAAACTGTTTGTAGTTTAGAAATTAAGGATCATTATTTACTGTTTTAAGTGTTATTTGTAATTTATATTAGCAATTATTTATTGCGATTTTAATTATAATTTTTAACCTTCAAATGGTCTTCGTTTCCTGTTTACACTTCTGGGCTTTGGGGTCTATACGACCCTAACAATTGATTGAGTAATTGTACAAAAAATATACATTTTTAATCATACAAATAATATATATATTATTTGTATGATTAAAAATGTATATTTTTGTACAATTCAAAAGTACTTTATATCACCAAAAAAACAGCATTAATGAACAGATGAGAAGTAAAAAAAAAAAAAAATATATATATATATATATATATATATATATATATATATATATATATTTTTTTTTTTTTTTTCTCATCTGTTCATTAATGCTGTGTTTTTGGTGATATAAAGTACTTTTGAATCCATATACCACACAATTCTTACCATTAACTTGCATATGAAATATTTTAGTTTTTTTGTTTTTATCATACATTGCATTTATGCTCTAGTACTAGGCCTTCATTTCTGTGTATTTTTTTTTTTGAGACATAAAGAAAATATATTTATTTATTTATTTATTTATTCATTTAATTTTTTCACATTTCCCATTCAATTCAATGTGGGGTCATATTGACCCCTAAAGACCAGAAGTGTAAACATTTTGTTTACATACCTTCAGAACAACCGAATCAAGCCTAGTTTTTTTTGTGTGTGTATAGATAGATAAAGTATGAAAAATCTTAAAATCTTATCCCACTGAGATGAAGGGAACCTTTTTTTTATTAAGTAAAAGTCGATTGGGGTCCGTATAGACCCCATGACCCGATTGAGGGCTACATGAAATAATAAAATGCCATCCTTTTATATGTGGGAAAGAAAGATGAACAACAAGCCTCTCGTTTGTTTTCTCCGAGACAGCAGTGAGATTAAACAGAGAGTCTTTTGTTTCAGTCTCTTACTTCACATATTTGTTTTTCTCTTGTGAAAAATGTAAGTAATCTCATGCGTGCTTCCTCAGTTTCAGAACTAGATCTCAGTAATGTCTCAAACTGTGATCAGATGAAAGCATATTGCAGCATATTGCACTTTTATTTGATGTAAACATATCTCATTTGTTTGTTTTTTCTACTCCTATGGAATTTGAAGTGAAAGATTGCAAAGTCTGTAATTAAATGAAGCATAACAGAATTCCCCGAGGCATAAACAAGTAACCCCTGTGAAATAATCATCTCTCTCTGGATGGGGTGTAGGTATTGTGTGTTGTACGGGTTCAAGGACAGACCAAGTGGCTTGTAGGTCACAGAGAAAAAAGGCAATTTGAAGAGAGCTCCTCAAGCCTTTATATGTAGTGTGTCATTTACACAAACCTCCTCACACCAAGAGCAGCGAGAACATTGTTGCTATTTTCCTGACATTTATGTGAGGAGATAAACACATGGATTATGAAGACCTGATCTCAACATCCAGCCTCGGCAAACAATACTCACACACACACACACACACACATAGAAGAGAAAAGGAGATAAATCTCTGTTGTTGAACGATAGGACAGATAAAAAAAAAACAGCTGTGCCCTGTTACTCCCCTCTTGACATTTATGTGAGGAAATAAATGAAAGGATGAAGACCTAATCTCTCACACACACTCAAACACACACACATCGAAATCCTTGTCCTTGTGGGCATATTTTTGGTCCCCATTAGGAAAACAGCTTATAAATCATACTACGTATTTTACATTTTTGAAAATGTAAAAAATACAGAAAGTTTTCTGTGATGGGTAGGTTTAGTATTAGAGGATATACGTTTTTACTGTTAAAAATGGACTGTCCAAAGGTGGGGTGAGGGTCTTTCTGTTCCTCAGAGTGACTCATATAACAGGGGGCACGAAGCAGAAAATTGAAAGCATCTCATATGTGTCTGAGATCACCCAGGGCAACAGATAAAACACCCTGGCCGGGTCACTAACACACTGACACACACCTCAGCCCATGCATTTCATCTTTCAGTCATGTGACAGTGGTCTGGAATGGCCCATAGTAACACAGTACATTAGTTTTATGTGCTACATGCTTCATTTCAGTGTTTCCTACAGAACTGTTTTTGCATTAGGACAGCCCGCTATAATTAATCCTTACTAAACTATGGAAGCGCCTCAGAGTACAAAATACAATTGCGATGTGGGATGTTATAAGAAATAGCATCATATTGTCACATAAAAAGCACAATTATTTATAAGACAAAACCATACCTTTTTTAATATTTCTTCTTTTTATTTTTTTATTTTTTTTGCATTACATGACTTTTTTGCATTAGGGAAGCCCGCTATAATTAATCCTTACTAAACTATGAAAGCGCCTCAAGTACAAAATACAATTGCGATGTGAGATGTTATAAGAAATAGCATCTTTTGATGCAATTATGCATCAGTTACAGTAACTACATGTAACGTGTAATAAGGACACTGTGGGATAAGTACCAGATAAGTGAGATTTTGTTTATACTTGTATATTTAACTACACATTGTCATAAAAACATGCCATTAGTAAATTTCATGTGTGAAATCTGACGAATTCCGCAACTTTTTTGTCAGACAAATTCAATGAAGCTTATTTTTGACAGATTCATTATTAGAGCTGCCGGCTAAAAGACAAAACCATACCTTTTTAATATTTCTTCTTTTTTTGCATTACATGACTTACAATATGCTATGACCTTGAGAACAGGAAGGAAGAAGCTGAGATGAAAATTGAAGCAGAAGTGTTGGCAGCGCTGATCTGTGACCAGGTTTTGAGGATTAATCTGAAGTGTTTGGCATTATCACAAAACTGGATTCAAATCAGTGGCTGACAGGCTCAATGTTTCCTGAACTGATATTCAGCGCTGGCAAATCTACAGCACAGCGAAAGAAATGATATTTTAGAGGAGTTTGGAACGTGATTAGATTGTGAAACTGTCATTTATTGTGTGTCTTTACAAAATAATAAAAGAGGATATACAAATGATAAATTAAATAATATAACATTTCAAACAATATTTTGTGTTAATTGTTTAATTTGAGATATATATATATATATATTGTGAAATATTATGACAATTTAAAATGACTTTTTTATGTTATATATTAAAATGTAATTTATTCCTCTGAAAAAAGCTGAATTTTCAGCATCATTACTCCAGTCTTCAGTGTCAAAAACAGTTTTTTAGATTTTTATTTCAGGATTCTTTGATGAATAGAAAGTTCAAAGAACAGCATTTATTTAATTAGAATCTTTTCTAACATTATAAATGTCTTTACTGTAACTTTTGATCAATGTAACTCATCCTTGATGAATAGAAGTATTGATTTCTTATTTATTTCCCCCAAAAATAAAATACAAATTCTTACTGACCCCAAACGTTTTAAGGTAGTGTAAATGTAACAAAAGCTTTCCATTTCAGATAAAAGCTGTTCTTTTTGAACTTTCTATTCATCAAAGAATCCTGAAATAAAAATGTAAAAAACATGTTTTCAACATGGATAATAATCATACATGTTTTTGGAGCATAAAATCATCATATTAGAGTGATTTGTGAAGGATCATGTGACACTGAAGACTGGAGTAATGATGCTGAAAATTCAGCTTTTTTCAGAGGAATAAATTACATTTTAATATATATTAACATAAAAAGTCATTTTAAATTGTCATAATATTTCACAATATTACTTTGTTTTTTTGTGTATTTTTAATTAAAAAATTGCAGCCTTGGTGAGCAGAAGAGACTTCTTTTAAAAACATAAAAAATCTTACTGATCTTAAACTTTTGACCGATCAGTGTATGTGTGTATATATATATATATATATATATATACACACACACACACACACACACACACATACACTCACCGGCCACTTTATTAGGTACACCATGCTAGTAACGGGTTGGACCCCTTTTGCCTTCAGAACTGCCTCAATTCTTCGTGGCATAGATTCAACAAGGTGCTGGAAGCATTCCTCAGGGAGTTTGGTCCATATTGACATGATGGCATCACACAGTTGCCGCAGATTTGTCGGCTGCACATCCATGATGCGAATCTCCCGTTCCACCACATCCCAAAGATGCTCTATTGGATTGAGATCTGGTGACTGTGGAGGCCATTTGAGTACAGCGAACTCATTGTCATGTTCAAGAAACCAGTCTGAGATGATTCCAGCTTTATGACATGGTGCATTATCCTGCTGAAAGTAGCCATCAGAAGTTGGGTACATTGTGGTCATAAAGGGATGGACATGGTCAGCAACAATACTCAGGTAGGCTGTGGCATTGCAACGATGCTCAATTGGTACCAAGGGGCCCAAAGAGTGCCAAGAAAATATTCCCCACACCATGACACCACCACCACCAGCCTGAACCGTTGATACAAGGCAGGATGGATCCATGCTTTCATGTTGTAGACGCCAAATTCTGACCCTACCATCCGAATGTCGCAGCAGAAATCGAGACTCATCAGACCAGGCAACGTTTTCCAATCTTCTATTGTCCAATTTCGATGAGCTTGTGCAAATTGTAGCCTCAGTTTCCTGTTCTTAGCTGAAAGGAGTGGCACCCGGTGTGGTCTTCTGCTGCTGTAGCCCATCTGCCTCAAAGTTCGACGTACTGTGCGTTCAGAGATGCTCTTCTGCCCACCTTGGTTGTAACGGGTGGTTATTTGAGTCACTGTTGCCCTTCTATCAGCTCGAACCAGTCTGGCCATTCTCCTCTGACCTCTGGCATCAACAAGGCATTTCCGCCCACAGAACTGCCGCTCACTGGATGTTTTTTCTTTTTCGGACCATTCTCTGTAAACCCTAGAGATGGTTGTGCGTGAAAATCCCAGTAGATTAGCAGTTTCTGAAATACTCAGACCAGCCCTTCTGGCACCAACAATCATGCCACGTTCAAAGTCACTCAAATCACCTTTCTTCCCCATACTGATGCTCGGTTTGAACTGCAGGAGATTGTCTTGACCATGTCTACATGCCTAAATGCACTGAGTTGCCGCCATGTGATTGGCTGCTTAGAAATTAAGTGTTAACGAGCAGTTGGACAGGTGTACCTAATAAAGTGGCCGGTGAGTGTTATATATATATATATATATATATATATATATATATATATATATATATATATATATATATATATATATATATATATATATATATATATGTTTAAAAAATATTTTTTACCATTGACAAACTATACAAATAATATTATTTTTATATATATATGTGATAATCTCAGGTTTCTCTCCTCAGTCTGTCTGATTCCTCAGGAGGTTAATATTCTTTAAATGGGAACCAGTGTGAACACCCCTCCCATTAAGAACACACACACACGTGCACACGCACACACACGATCTCTCAGAACCATTACCTTCCACTTTCTCGCCATCATTCCCATCTTTCCCGCTCGTTCTCCGTCTTGCTGGCTCAGTGTACAGCTCAAGAGGGGCAAGGTGACATTGTGTGTCATATCAGCATTCCACAGCAGCGCTGCCTGTCTCTCGCTCTCTCTTTGCACCTTTTCTCTGTTGTGAGAGTAATTACCACAGACTCAGAGTCTCAATTTGCCATTAAAGAACAAGAGCCTGAGGTGGAGAGAGAGAGACAGATAGAAAGGAGAGAGGAAGACGTGTGTTTGTGGAGCGAAAGGCAGGCAGGGTAAATGAAGAGTGTGAAAACAGAGAGAAAGTAGATTTCGAGCAGGAAGAGCGTTATCTCAGACAGAAATGCGTTCGCAGCTCTCAGAACATAAGCACTTTCCCTCAAATGAAAACTTAGCTTGCACAACTCCTGTGTTTACTCCATCATCACGTCTCACACACCGACATACACAAACACACATGTGTGCAGGGTTTGAAATTAAAAACCACTATGCGCCAAATGCAGGTAAAAACACTTTTGGCGAGTGTATGAAATGGTGTCAATCGCCAGTTGGCCGGTAACGTGTTTATGAATCCAAACAATGCAATGTTGTGAGAACATGAGCGTAAACGCCGCGCGGAACAGTTTACGGGCCAGCGCTGCATCCTCAAAAGCTTAAGCCAATTTAGATATACAAACGCGCGCCAGAATGCCACGTCTCAGACAGCACGCGAATAATGAAATTGAGTTCTGTCACGTCGTCTTGTGCATGAACGATAATCTCACAAAATTATCTCAAATAATGTCTTTCTTTAAAAACACACACTGTAAAAATGAATACGCTATATCTAATCAATAAAATTGTGACAACAGATTACAAGCAATATTATGAATTAAATTTAACAAATTAGAACTGAGTAATAACTAATCAAATTAATTCCTTAAATATTAACCATTTAAAATGCGTAAAATTTACACCAGAAATAAACAAAAATATCTGAATAACAGAGTCAAAGATGAATGATGAACTCTTTATTTTATATTGCCAATATTGAAGACACCTGATGTTAACAAACAGAATCACTGAAGGAGAAAACCATCATTTTAAGTCACCATTATGCTGATCAGTGTTTATTTTAGTTGGGCTCTTGACCCTTAAGTCATTCACTTTAAGTTTTGTTTGGCTGATATACCTGAGTTATAACAGTCAGATGAACAAATAGAAAAGGTTATCTGATGGTGTTGGTTATGTTTTAACAAAATTTTTTCACCTCTGTTTTTGCAAAAACGGTTCAATGGCCGTTAAAACATATTCATAAGTGTGGCAAAAAGTTAGTTTGTTATAGTGATTCTTTTAAATCAGTTCACAAATGATTAATTCTGAAAGATTTGTTCAGAAAACTACCCTGTAAAAAAGTTTATTATTAGAACAAAGATTATTAGAATGCGTTTTACAAGGAAAAAATTCACTCTTTTATACTTCAAAATGTCATGTTTAATTCAACATGACTGAACTGAATGTGTCACTGGCCATTTCTTTATTTGTTTGTGAAACGTACTTGCAATTTCTAAGGAAAATTAGTTTTAAAGCCACGTTTTGTGTGTATGTGACTGTTGTGTACGCACTGCAGAATATCTGTGGAGAGAGAGAGAGGAGAAACATCTGGCCCGGTCTCTCATCTCCTGTGAAGAACGAGTTTCCCCTGACAAGAAAAACAGAGCACAACATTTTAATAAGGGTCCCACCTCAGGGACCCCTTAACCTGGAGTCTATTCTGATTTGATTCACACCAGAACTGCAGGTGTGTTAATAATTAATTGGAGTAAACAATGGTTTATAAAGGGGGCTGGGCCGGGCCAGAGCCGGATAATTGGCTCATTACGGATCAGGTGCTAAGACGCAACTGAGACCCTGGACACCAGCCTGAGGACCCACCAGCCCCAGTCCAATTAATGTCCCCGTCCCCTGCCACTGACTGTGTATGTGTGTGACTTACATAATTGCTGCTTATAAAACTCAAAATGGTGTGAGTGTGTGTGTGAGATACAGAAATATTAGTGTGTACAGTTTATCTTGTCTATTTTTTCTACTTGCTTTCTTGGCATATATAGGACAGCTGTGCGTTTGTGTATTTGTAAATATGTCCTTGCTTGTCCTCGTAGTGTCGCCGGCATTGAAATGTAGGGCAGGGAATATTCCTCATGGTGATATAACAAGTCGTAAGTGTCACGTCTAAGACCTCTCATAAACCAGAGACTTACGAGTGCAGATTGAGGCCGTACGGTCGTCCCCTAATAATCATCCATCACCTCAACCAGTTTATCAAATATATATCAATACGGCTGATTAACAACCGCAGATGAACGAGAGCGTAACATTAAAACAATGTTTTGGTGAAGCTGGAGATTTTTAAAGCATGGTGAAATGCAACAGAGGTGCAGGGGTTCGAATTTTACATGATGTGGCTTGTATCTCGGTTTATTCTATTATTATTCTGTTCAGCTATTCGCTTCGAGGGTGTTAAAGGGATAGTTCACTTTGAAATTAATTTTTGATATTTTTAGCTTGCCTCAAGTGCATCCAAGATGTAGGTGTCTTTGTTTACAGTGTTTTAAATTTTGATATTTTTAGGTCAAACCGTTCTTGTCTGTCAGTCATATAATGGAGGTCTATGGTCACCACCTCGAAGAGCATGCACAGAGAAGTCTAAATTAAACATGATTTAATGACTCGTAAATGTAAGTTCACATTGATGGCCTAAGACACAAAACGAGTGGTTTGTGTGAGAAAACGAACAGTATTTATATTGTTTTTACCTCTTGTAACCACAGCCACAAAGCGCCCGCCCCTCAGATCACTTGGATGTGACTGTGATTACAAGAGGTAGAAACGATATAAGTACTGTTCGTTTCTCACACAAACCGCTCGTTTCATGTCTTAGGCCATCAATGTGTACTTACATTGATGAGTCATTGAATCATGTTTAAATTGGACTTCTCTGTGCATGCTCTTTGAGGTGGTGACCATAGACCTCCATTATATGACTACAAGCAAGTTTGACCTAAAACTATCTAAATTGAAAATACTGCGGAAACAAAGACACCTACATCTTGGATGCACTTGACGCAAGCTAAAACATTTCAAAAATTAATTTCAAAGTGAACTATCCCTTTAAGCAAATAGAAAAAAAGTGTTCAGTTTGTGGAATTAAACCCATGACCTTGGTGTTGCTTGCAACATGTTGTTTACTGTTTAAGCTACAGTATAAGAACGTTCAGTATTACCGTAATAGCTTTGGTTGAGACTGAACCTCAGTGCTGAATCATGTTGGTTAGTGTAGGACCCTCTCATCCCTGCAGCATGAGTAATGTCCTAGCATAGCGAACATTAAAAACACTCTCTCTAACCTGGATCCTGCTGCACTCGGAAATGGATTGTGAGCGGATCTTTCTGACAGGTGTCTCAGAGGGTGGTCGGATCGCCTCTGGCTGTCGTCCTGCCTGGCCCAAAAGCGGAGTGACTCTCAGCGACTCTTTTCTTTTCCCTGTGGGGGGAATGAAGAGCCGGATGGCAGGGGGCCAAAGCAGAGACGGGCGTCAGGTGACATGAGACGGACGGCTGAATCCTATGGGAATTGGCCCATTTGTTACCCAGCGGGAGAAACTGGCATAAAGAGAGAATGCAGAGAATGTCTTTTGTTCAAGGTCACACCAAACTGTAGATTTGGCGAGTGGGACACAAGCTATTTGCACTTATACACACTTAGAGGCATACGTGCATATGTGTGCATTTACAATTTAATTAAAGATAATTCATTTAAACTCCAATTCAGTTCCTGAATTGCAATTTGAATGTAAGATCTTTTTTTGTAAGATCAGGTGTGGCCTAGCAACACCCTAACAACCGCCTATGTGTGGGTGTGGCCTCTTTTTACATTCATACCCTAGCAACCACCTAAACAGTGCTTAGTAACACCCTAACAACCACCTGGGTGTGGGTGTGGTCTCTTTTAACATTCGTACCCTAGCAACCAACTAAACACTGCCTAGCAACACCCTAACAACCACCTAGGTGTGGGTGTGGCCTCTTTTGACATTCGTACCCTAGCAACCACCTAAACACTGCCTAGGAACAACCTAACAACCACCTGGGTGTGGGTGTGGCCTCTTTTAACATTCGTACCCTAGCAACCACCTAAACACTGCCTAGAAACACCCTAACAACCACCTAGGTGTGACCTCTTTTGACATTCGTACCCTAGCAACCACCTAAACACTGCCTAGCAACACCCTAACAACCACCTAGGTGTGGGTGTGGCCTCTTTTGACATTCATACCCTAGCAACCACCTAAACACTGCCTAGCAACAACCTAACAACCACCTAGGTGTGGGTGTGGCCTCTTGACATTCGTAACCACCTAAAAACTGCCTAGCAACACCCTAACAACCGCCTAGGTGTGGCCTCTTTTGACATTCGTACCCTAGAAACCACCTAAACACTGCCTAGCAACACCCTAACAACCACCTAGGTGTGGGTGTGGCCTCTTTTGACATTCATACCCTAGCAACCACCTAAACACTGCCTAGAAACACCCTAACAACCACCTAGGTGTGGGCGTGACCTCTTTTGACATTCGTACCCTAGCAACCACCTAAACACTGCCTAGAAACACCCTAACAACCGCCTAGGTGTGGGCGTGTTCTCTTTGACATTCGGCCAGTAAGCAACCACAAAACATCATGCTAATAACCACTCAGAACAGTTTTGCACAGACATGCACCACTCACAAAAAGTGTCGCAATCTTGTTTCTCAATTTGTCACTTCCCATCAGCCTCGGTGGATTTGCAAGTGAGACGAACAGATTTGCGCTCGTGATTATGCTCACGGGATCATCTCACAGCTGATGAGAGAGAGAAACTTCATTAGTTCTCCCATTAGATTTAATTATTCCGGATCTGTATGCTGACCAGTAGCAACCTTTCCTCTCTCTCTCTCCCTCTTCTGTTCTACAAGTTCCTCCAGTCTGTACATGTTTTACCCCTCCTGTCGCTCTCCACCTCTGGCTGTCCTTCTCCCTCCATCTGTTTGCTCTGGCAGAGGTGTAGCTGTTCAAACATGACCCACATACTCCGACTCTGAGGTGCCGTCATGAGCGCGCGTGTGAGGTTAATGGTCAAAAGCTGCTTTTGTTCGTTTTTTAATTTTTATGGCACTCTTAATGAACATATTTTATGTAATTACACGCGCGCACGTGCACGGCTCTGCCCACCGGCCTCAAAGACAGATGTATTCGCGATCCGGCGACTATAACTCTCAAATAAAACGACTTTGGTTTTGGCTTGTTCCACATCAGTGGATTTTGTCTTTAACAGAATCAGAATAAGGTGGAGCTGAAGGCGAAATCAAGCCATCAATGCAATGAGCAGCGCGTGCTAACCGAGTCACAATCTTAACGTTATTATCTTTAATTATTTAAACAACGGCACCATTGCCTCAGGAAATAGCAGTAGCTAATTCAAATCTCAGCAATTTTGCTCTTCTGAGTGGAATGAGTTAAGAAGCACACAGCAGTTTTTTTGTCGTTTGTTGGCACAGTACCATTAACCGCCTGCCTTTTACACTTAAAACAGATTACAGCTTTAATGGGTGGGGTGGCGTAGGCGTTCAATTCAATGGGAAACTTGCGGCCAATTTCAATTCCCTAACATGATGTATTTTAGAGTTAAAAGGTGTATTCAATAATTTAGTCATTCTGTTTATTAGTGATAGGGGTGTTTTTGTAACTCTTTCTGCAGGTTACACCAGTAGGTTTATTATCATTATGAGTGAGTCATCAATTAATGCATTAAATTAAAATTGATTCATTCGTGAGTTATGACGTTCACTCAAAAGATTAATTCAAAACACCGGTTCATTCAGATAACAAGTGACTCTCTGGATTCAGAATAGCATGCTAACATATTCATTTCTGTAATAAATGTCTATTTTATATGGTCAGTGAATCTTTCACATTAAAGATTCAATTAAAAAACGCTTTAATTAAGTCTAATAGTTAATAATAATGTTAAGTCTTAACTAATAGTTGTGAATCTTCACCAAATCTCTGAATTTTTTATCAATTATTGAACTGATAAAAGCAATATCATACTTGCAATTGCATACTACAAAGTACTTTAAATAGGGTCATAAACCATAACCATAGTTCAAACACTTTTTGTTATTAATATTAAATAAACATTAACATTATATATTATATGCACTTTACTCAAAAGCAAATATTAAACATTATACAGTTATGCGCACAATAAATAAACAGTAGAAAATGAACATAAGAAAGAAACATTACAAAAATAAATAAAAGGTGTTGGAGGGCAGAATAAGCGTATAATCAGGTATTACAAAAAAAGTATGTTAAGTTCTATACAGCCTTATTTCAGTCAGAAAAAAAACAAAGTTGAGCATTTTAAACTGAAAATTTGATTACCTAAATAATTTTCATCCAAACATTGCCTCTACCCATTCTACTTCCTGTCTTATTCAGCCAAACTATAGAGTGCCGAAGTTGCCGAAAACATGGAAGTGAGTTAGCATTTAGCACTTCAGGCTCACTCGCTCTAAAGTCTATGGGGTTTTTGAATGGGTTTTTGCTAAATCGCCTAAAATAAGGTCTGTGGTGAACAAAGCCTCTAAATATTTCCACATTTTGATCTATGACATAAAACACAGGTATAACCTGCTTGTGTTTTTTTAACTGTATTGTGACTGCTTGTATTTTTCAAAAACTTATATAGGCTTTAAAATATATAAATTTAAGATTAACTTGTAAAGATTATGATAGACAAAATGTGTAAGGGTCACAACTCTTTGTTGAACACAGATCTTATTTTTTGCGATTTTCCAAAAGTCTATGGGAAAAATGCATAGCTTTTTGATCGGAGGGAACCCATGTGCCGCTAGCTTCCAAGGTGACATCATCACTTCAGCATTCTATTAGCCCCGCCCCCAGTACACTCAAAGTTTACTATTAGGAAGTTAACAGTGAGAAAAAGAACTTTGACATTAAAAAAAATCACCCATATCAGTATTTTAGAGAGCGGGAATAGAGCCAAGAATAGAGCCAGCTTTCCCAAACCCCAGGCTGAGATATGGAAGAGGAGAATGAAATACGCCCAGCATGTAGAATTATGGGTAACTACATGGTGTTTCAGTGTTTTGGAGGAGAATTAGATCCGGCAACAGAGAAGCGCTCCTGAGGAAACTACAGCAGTGAAGCTCTAACTGTGGCTTTCAGCTGCAAACTGAGCTCATTGAGCTGCCAGCAACATCCACTTAAGAGTGTGTGTGTGCGCGCGCATGTGTGTGTTTGGTCCTACAGGGACTCCAGCAATGCCTCTTCCTTTTTGTTTTCCTCTCATACCTGTTATTTGTTCCTCCTCAGTTTTGTCTCCTCACATCGGCCTTTCTTTTAAAGTGGCTCTCTCTCTCTCTCTCTCTCTCTCTCTCTCTCTCTCGCTCTCTCTCGCTGTTTGCTTTTGATTAGATAGCCGGCACATTGTCATGCAAAGCAAGAGGAAGCCGAGAATACAAGAGAATTTCCTATGCGGCTCGTCTGAAAGGGGTTGGATGTAATCCCTTGTGTCACCGAGCGGAACTTTTTCTCAGTGCGTTTTCTTTTTTCTTTTCTCTTTTTTTCTCTCAACGTCATTCTCACATTTCCTGGTGTCTGGTTCCAGCGGTCTCGCTAAAGCTAGGCGTCAACATAGATCGATGAGGGCCCATTCACTCGCGTGTCATCCGCCATCAGACTCGTGTTTGTTTTTAATTAGACTCTTTTCCCGTATTGTCCGGGAAAATAACGCTGGCAGAGTTTACTTTGATTTGTACGCTTTCATTTAGTCGGCGTATGCAGTGATTTACGTGTTTTGTTTGATGGTGATGGTCGGAACGTCTCAAAGAAAAAGTTTGCATTGTTGATGTAATTTTGTGTTGTTGCTGTCGCGGTTTATTCCATGAAAGTTTTAGATTGTCTGCAAACAAAACGACCAATGGCAATCACAAATGAGATCTCAATTGCTTCACCTACACACCAACGAGATTAAATGAAGAGCTTTAATCGTCTGCTTATCCGATGTTTCTCCTGAGGAAAATATCACATGCATCTCATCAAAGTTTTTAAAGAGATCATAACTTATGCCTCAATATCAGATCAGTGTTATTTTAGTATTATTTATATACTATTAATACACTCTAAAAATGTTGGGTTGTTTTAACCCAAATTGGGTAAAATATGGACAAACCCAGCCTTTGGGTTACATTTTTAAATTACATTTTTAACCAAATGTTTGGGTTTGTCCATAATTGACTCAAAATTGGGTTAAACCAACCCAGCATTTTTTAGAGTGTATATAAGTAATTATTTATATATTGAGTTAGCCTTTATGTTTATATTTCACATAAATTATTTTGTCATTTTGGTTTGCTTTTGTCTAATTTTCTATCTATCTTCAATTTATTTATTTATTTTTTTTTTTTTTTTTTTTTTTTTTAGTATTTCAAATATTTTATCTCGGTTATTTGCCAAAGCAGTATTTCAAATTTTCAAATTTTATTTTTTTTGTTTTCAAGTTTGTGTTTTTCATCTCATATTTATATTTTATTTGAGCTTTATTTCAATTGCTAAATTCAAGTATAAATAGCAATAAAAAGTATTTTATTTCCACTAAGTGCAAATAGTGTTAAATGCTTTTCACACTGGATATAAATAAGGATAGATTATATTTGCACTTGGTGAAAATGGTCGTTTTTTTGCACTAATAGTTATTAGGTGATACTTAGTAGCATATATTTGCTCCTCAGTATTTTTTTAAAAAGCAGTGTGAAATAATAGCAACATATTCAGTGTATATATTTATTAAAATCATAAATAGATGATTTATTGCTTTATTTGGGCATTACTTGTAGGTTACTTGACATCCTAGCTAATATGCAATTGGAAAGGGGGAAGAATGAGCTAAAGAATGAATCCCTGGAAAAGGCAGGGATTTTTTGTTATTTTGTCTGGCCCAATCAGATAATGGTGGGCGGAGTTAATGTAAATAGCCTCTGCCAAAAAGGTGTGCCATTTGCACTTAAATCTTAAATCTTGTCTTAAATCAAGTGTTAAATCAAAAGATTTCAGTATGAACTCACACTTTCTCTTCAAATTCTTCCAAAATCAAATGATCTGACATAATATACCACATTGATTTAAAGCTAAATTTATAGAAACAGCAATTGTTATTTTAGGATATTAGAATCATTGTTGATACTTAAATGATCCTCCATTATGTCTTCTGAGCAATGAAAGAGCATCATCTGAGCAATAACATTTCCCTCTGTACAGATTTTGCAAACATTTATCAATAATGCAGGTGTATCAAGAGGGAACCATTTTTCCACATGCACATGCTACAGAAAACACCATAGCATGTTCATTCATCATGTTGCATAATGCTCCATATGTATCATTTGTATCGGCTGGCTTGTGTGTGTGTTTGGCTGGTGTGTATGTTTATGTATCTGGTTCAACCGTCTGTAAGCATGTGTGTGTGTCTGTGTGAGCATCTGGGGGCCGTACCCGTGGGCCGGAGAGTCGCTCGCTGACAGGTGGAGCTCTGATTGGCTCGATCACGCCCCACTAACCATGCAAGCCGTTACCCACACACACACACACGCATGCGCTGACCTCTGCAGTCTGTGCATGTGTGCATTCATAGGAATCGCCATAAAGTCATGCCCGTGTGTGTGTGTGTGTCCCAG